>JAUTXW010004478.1:0-78458 GCA_030620095.1 Kuschelorhynchus macadamiae | reverse complement strand
TAATGTAGTGTTCAAAACTGGAATTTTTCCCAATATTTTTAAAAGGGCAATAATTATACCGTTGCACAAGGGAGGTGACAAAAGTGACAAAAATAACTATAGACCGATTGCTCTAACTAGTCATATCTGTAAAATTGTTGAAAAATGTATTAAACTACGACTGTGCGGCTTTTTGTCTGTAAACAACGTTTTGTCTAAATACCAGTATGGGTTTAGAGAGAGAATGGGTACAGATAGTGCTTTGCATGAAGTTACTAAGTTTGTGACTGGATGTTTTAATGATCACAACAAACCAATAGTAATTTTTCTGGATCTTGCCAAAGCGTTTGACACCGTGGATCACCATATTCTACTAAATAAATTGGATAACATTGGCATTAGGGGGTTGCGCATGACCTATTTAAATCCTATCTTACAAACATGCATTTGAAAGTAAATTTAAATTATAATGTCAGTTCTGAAAACAAGGTTGACTATGGTGTTCCACAGGGTACAGTGCTTGGCCCAGTTTTGTTCACAATATATATTAATAACTTAACTAGTTTGTTGCCATTGACTAAAAATGTTTGTTTTGCTGATGATACTGTCCTGCTTTGTAAGGGTGTTACATGGGATGAAGCATTCCATGAAGCGAAAAAAGCAATCACAACTGCCAAAATATGGCTGGATTTAAATTCACTAACTTTAAACATTAAGAAGACGAATTTCATGAATTTCTCTATGAATTCTAGGGGGATTTCAAATAATCAATTTATTAAGATTCACACAAGCGATTGTAATAGTTACAGTGACTGCTCCTGTGTAGATACTGTTAAGTCAACTGACAGTATCAAGTATCTAGGTGTGTATTTCGATAGTTATTTGAAATGGAACAACCACTGTGATTATGTGAAAAATAAATTAAGGAAGCTTGTATATACATTTTATGAACTACGTTATATTCTAGATAAAAGAACTAGCATTAATTTGTACAGAGCGCTTGTCGAATCCAGTCTAAACTATGGAATTATCTGTTGGGGCACTGCCCACAGATATTCTCTTAACAATATAATTATTGCTCAAAAATATATTTTAAGAATTATAATATTTAAGTCAAAGCGTTACTCTTCTGAGTTATTATTCAAAGAGTCAGGAGTCTTTACTATTTTACAAGTTTACATAAAGAACATCTTAAGAGTTTCTTTAAGTAGAGGCATATGTGGTAATTTCATTGATCATGATGTTGGAACCAGAGCAAATATTAATCGTAATTTGAGCATTCCAATTATTCATTACAATGCCGTACGAAGAAGCCTTAAATATGTAGCCCCTAAACTTATAAATTTACTACCATCACAACTCAAATTCAAACCATATATTAATATCAAAAATAAACTTAATGAATGGATTAAGACAACTGGGAGGTAATTGAGAATACTCTTGTTTTTTTGTATTAACTAGGTATTTCCAGTTTATTTAAGTTACTTTAGATTAACTAGAATGAAATCTGTTATAGTTTCTGTATTATTGTTTAATGTTTAAATTGTATTCATAATAAGGTTAACGTTGAAGTTTTATTGGACCTACAATAGTTGTTTGTTCATGTAAGGTGCACACACAGACCTAAGTCCATCGAGCATCTTTTATTGTATATCAAATACATCTACATAAATACATCTACATTTGTTCTCAAATAATTGTTGTAATGTTCGTTTTAAGCTAGATTAAGTGTCTGTAATTGGCATAAGCTGTTGATACTTATTTTTGTAATTCCAAACATTCCTCATACCCATATTTTGGTTGCCTACAGAATCAAACGCTCCTCAGAGATCTAAGAAAACTGCATTAAGGCAACCACAGTATTACGTAACGGTATATGAGAATGAAACTTAAAAAAGCCCTACATAAACTTTAAAACATTTTTTTTTAACTTAATGGACATTTAAACACGTGTTTTCATTTCAGGTCACTGAGATTGATTTCCGTCAAATAACGGCGAACTGTTCAGTTAAATTCCTTCAAGTTTATGGCGCGAAACGTTAGGTAGAGCTCTAACTAGACAGTCACTAATTACAACAAAGTTCAAAGGGGATTTCTTTTTTGTTTAATAATTTAATGGTGAACGAAAATTCTTTAACAGATGATATGCGGTATCTAATTACCAATTACTAATTTGATTAACGGGAATATGTAATGGAAGGTACCTAAAAGGTGGTCCGTATGCAATATGTTTTTTAACAATTATCTTTAAAGGTCTTGTGGTGTTATGCACAAACGTGTTTCTGATTTTGGTGTTACTCTTATTACCCAATGAGATGTTGAAATTTAGACCTTAACGAATAAAAAAAAAGTGATGTATTGTTATTTCCGGTGTACACTGCGATCAGTTTATCTTGATGACGTTTTAACCTGTCATATCTCCATTAATTTTAAAGTTTTGCCATATGAACAAAAAAATAAAATTGTCCGCTTATATATTATATATATATATATACAGGGTGCCCCAAACTCGTTGGTACGTTAGCCGTAAATCCAGATGTAGCCTTTGAATTTAATTCAAATTTGGAACGGAGATAAGAGGTCAGCTGAACTCTCGAAGCAAAATATTTTGACATTTCTGTTATTTCCGGTTTGAGCGGAAGTGACGTCACCTTTGTTATCTTAAATGGGACATCCTGTATTTATTAGTTAATTTTGTTTCGCTGTTTAATTCTGAACATTTTTTTATAACCTACTTGTACCTTTATCTTTAACCGTTTTTGAGATAATTGAGATTAAATAAAAAATTGGAAGAAAAGATGGCACTAATTAAATGGCAATTTTTTAGAAACTACTAAACATAAAGAGACAAAAATTTGGTGGGTTGAAATATTAATATGACCCAACAAGATAAATGTCATATTATACATTTATTTTATACAGGGTGGCTCAAAAATCGTATCATGTTAACACATTTTCTTTTTGCAATAACTATGATTTTTCAAATGGAACACCCTGTATATTTTCTAAGTAATGTTTTCTCTGTAGAATGCTTATTTCAAAAAGTTATAATGTTACTATACCCATCTTTAACGGTTTTTTAGATATTCAGGTTTTTATACTGGAACGTACTAAATATCCTAAAATTTGTAAAATTTAGTAGTTGGCTATGCACGATATGACAGGTTCTGGAAAAAGAAAAGTACAGTTGACTGTCAGAACAGTAACAAGCTTTGACCTTTTCTTCTCCTAGTTTCAAAAATGGCAAATAATTATTCACATTCTGATATTCTTAATCTGTTTATTATTCATGGAGAATGTAATCGAATAGTGGCAAGAACATGTAGAACATTTAACGAACGATATCCCCAACTACTACCAATAAACGAAAGAAAATTTAGAAAATTTGAGGCTAATTTTAAAAAATATAGCGATATTAAAACCGAACGGATTCAGGTTAGTCCGATTACTGGAGATGAAGACAATACCATTAACGTTTTAGGATATTTTGAAGCTTACCCTCAAGGTTCGATTTACAGTGCAGAAAGTGATTTGGGAATTTCCTATTCGTCTATTGAAAGAATTTTAAACAAAAACGGAATGCACAATTATAAGTTTGAAACAGCGCAATTTTTAAGAGAGGGAGATGCTATTCAGCGCGTTGAGTTTTGCGAGATGTTTTTAATAAAAATGCAGGAAGATCCCAGTTTTGTACAAAAAGTTATTTGGTCGGACGAGTCAAAATTTACACGAGAAGGAATTTTTAACAGAAGGAAGTCTCATTTTTGGGCAAAAGAAAACCCACATTTTATAAAGGAAAGAGGATTTCGAGACAAATTTGGCTTCAATGTTTTTTGTATACTAATGGACAATAAGTTTCAGTATTGCATCTACGATGAAAATCTTAATTCAGAAAAGTATTCAGATATTCTTAACAATACTTTAGGGCCATTTTTAAATACTTTAACCCCTGACGTAAGGTCATCCTGCTGGTATCAATTAGATGGTGCACCGGCACATTGCACTCAACAAATTTCAACTTTGTTGTATAACTTATTCGATGACAGGTGGTTTAGACGAATGGGTCCTTGGTTATGGCCACCTCGGTCGCATGATCTTACACCATTAGATTTTTATCTGTGGGGCACCATCAAGGAAAGGATTTATCAAACGCCAGTTACTTCCAAGGATGATTTAATAAATAGGCTACGCGTAGCTTTTCGAAACCTAGACGGTGAAGAAGTTAGAAGAGCTACCACTCAGCATGTTGAAACATCTATTTTGAAATGTTTAGCGGCAAATAATATATATTTTTGTTATTGTTTTAATGGACGTATTAGTTTTAAGGCTTTTGTCCGTAATACTTATTGCCGCCAAACCCGTTTTTATGTTAATATTGTATCTAACTCTAACCTTTTCATTCTCTTTTTAAACTAACCTAAATTTGTTTGTTTAAAACCGTCAGCATTTTAAATTAACTTCAACTTTTCTGAATTTTCTTTCGTTTAGTGATGGTACATAGGGATATCGTTAGTTAAATGTTGTACATGTTCTTGCTTCTATTCGATTGTATTTTTTATGAATAATAAACAGATTTAGAATATCAGAACGTGAGTAATTATAGGTCCTTTTTAATTAACGCAAATCTTCTGAATTTTCAATACCCTTTATTCACCTTATGATAACATGGTAATAAAGTAATGTCTACTTTCATAAACTGATCATAACGAAAGCAAAACTCGAAACGTTTTGTAAAATTTTGTAGTTGACTAAGTTCCTCTTCTGATAGTCAACGATAGGTTGTTTTGCTAAAACCTGTCATATCATAGCCAGCTACTAAATTTCACAAATTTTAGGATATTTAGTACGTTCCAGTATAAAAACCAGAATATCTAAAAAACCGTTGAAGATGGGTATAGAAACATTATAACTTTTTGAAATAAGCATTCTACAGAGAAAACATTACTTAGAAAATATACGGGGTGTTCCATATAAAAAATCATAGTTATTGCAAAAAGAAAATGTGTTAACATGATACGATTTTTGAGCCACCCTGTATAAAATAAATGTATAATATGACATTTATCTTGTTGAGTCATATTAATATTTCAACCCACCATATTTTTGTCTCTTTATGTTAAGTAGTTTCTAAAAAATTGCCATTTAATTAATGCCATCTTTTCCTCCAATTTTTTATTTAATCTCAATTATCTCAAGAACGGTTAAAGATAAAGGTACAAGTATGTTATAAAAAAAATGTTCAGAATTAAACAACGAAACAAAATTAATTAATAAATACAGGGTGTCCCATTTAAGATAACAAAGGTGACGTCACTTCCACTCAAAACGGAAATAACAGAAATGTCAAAATATTTTGCTTTTAGAGTTCAGTTGACCTCTTATCTCCGTTCCGAATTTGAATAAAATTCCACGGCTACATCTGGATTTACGGCTAAAATACCAACGAGTTTGGGGCACCCTGTATATATATATATATATACGATATACATTTATCTGCAAAAATCTCATTTAAAAAAATTTAGGTATTTAAAAGTTAGGAATACTAGACATTTTTTTGGACAGCTGCAAAAATATTTCTCTAAAATAAATTACTGCAATAAAAGTTACAAGAAACTATGAACGTATCTAAAAATTTTAAGCAGTTCAAAAGTTATTGGGAAAATAATTTTTTTGTCAATGTATTTTTAATTACCTCAATAAACCGTCCCTATCGTATGTGAAAATGAAATTACGGAGAATTTTTTTTGTGACAATGTCAAAAAAAAGTTCAAATACATGACGCCTCTAAAAGTTGTCGTATATAAAAATTTTAAGTAGTTCAGAAGTTACAGGAAAAAAACAATTTTTTGAGAGCTGTCACAATATTTTTTCAAAATAAATTACTCACCTAACAGTTAGGTCGAACTTTAAAAAACGTATTTGCTATTAATTTGATAGAGAATTTCTCGCAGATTCCAAATCTTCGCCGAACAACTTCCTACCTCCTAAAGTTTCCGAGTTACGAATTTTATTCCGAACCTCTGCATAGACCGCATTCACCATAGAGGTGAAAACATGCATCAACACAAATATCAAAAAATTTAAAACATTTCTAAGATAAATATCACAAACCAAAAGGGTTTATTCTATTCAGAATTTAATGCTCTTTCCAATGAGTATCTACAGACTACTGGAAGACTCTAGGTTTTGAGATATTCCATAATAAAGTTGAAAGTACAAAAAAACTATTAAGGAAGCGGTTTTTCCGCGAGATACTATTAATCTGATGGAGAATTTTCTGCAGATTCCAAATCATCCCCGAACAACCTATAGTTTCCGAGTTATAAATAAGGAAATGTTCATAATACCTTATTACCAAATTCTCAGGTCGCTATAAAAATTTTAAAAAATTTTCAAAGTTAGATCGTATTTGAAAGAAATTTTTTTCTACCATTTTTATCAAAATAAAGTATTATACTAACTCGATGGTGTAGATTTCGAAAAAAGTATTTAACACATCACCAAAATAGTTCCTGAGAAGATATGACCTGATTTATTACCAAACCATAGGGATGAAAAACATGCCTCAACACAAAAATCGAAGAATTAAGAATATTTCTAAAAGAGATATCACAACCCAATAGAGTCTATTCTGTTCAGATTTTTACTGCTCTCTCCAATGAGTATCCATAGAAGACGCTAGGTGCTTAAGGTTTTGAGATATTCGATGATAAATTTGAAAAAAATTTTTTTTTTTTTAATTTTTATTTCAAAGTTCAAAAAAAGTACTAAGGAAGCGGTTTTTCCGCGAAATAATATTGGTCTGATAGAGAATTTTTCGCAGATTCCAAATCATCCCCGAGCAACCTCCTACAGCCTACAGTTTCCGAGTTATGATTTTTTTCCGAACCTCTGCATACTTTCAACATTCGAATATAACATATGTGGGGAAAAAATATTTCCTCCAATACTACGTAAAAACTAAATTTTGCAGTCGTTTTCAAATATTCAGAATACCTTATTATCAAATTCACAGGTCGCTATAAAAATTTTGAAAATTTTTCAACTTTTAGATCGCAAACTTACACCTACAAAATTTGAAGGAAAATTTATTTTCTTCCATTTTTATCAAAATTCAGTATTATACTAACTCGATGGTGAAGATTTCGAAAAAAGCATGCCCTGATTTATTATCAAACCCTAGGGATGAAAAACAGGCCTCAACACAAAAATCGAAAAATTAAAAATATTTCTAAGACAGATATCACAACCCAATAGGGACTATTCTATTCAAAAGAATCCATAGAAGACGCTAGTTGCTCAAGATTATGAGATATTCGATGATAAAATTGAAAAAGAGTACTAAGGAAGCGGTTTCTCAGGTTATTTCACTCAGTACAGTGAAAACGAAAAAAATAAAGTCCCAGAATGTTCACAATAAATAAAAGAACCCCTAGAAATTTTAATTTTTTAATTTAAAAAATACAGACTTGTTGAAAATGCCCTGTAACTTTTTTTTTAAACAAATAAGTGCAAAACCTCTATATTTTCTCTATAGAGAAACGGGATAATAAAGTCCCGTAGTGTTCACAATAAATAAAAGAACCCCTAGAAATTTTAATTTTTTAATTTAAAAAATACAGACTTTTTGAAAATAACCTGTAACTTTTTTTTTAAACAAATAAATGCAAAACCTCTATATTTCCTCTATAGAGAAACGGGATAATAAAGTCCCGGAATGTTTACAATAAACAAAAGAACCCCTAGAAATTTAAATTTTTTTAATTTAAAAAATACAGACTTTTTGAAAATAACCTGTAACTTTTTTTCTAAACAAAAAATAAAGAAACCGTCAAATAAGGCCGGAGATATCAAACAAAGCTTCTAAATGTGATTACTATGATATTTCTAGAATAACTATTGCAAGAGGTGCAGTGAGAGAAAATTTTTCATTTTTACATTATATTTTTTCACACCCCGTATTACACAAAAAAAATATATTTATCAAAGACCCCTTCAGGTTATTATTTAAATAAATAATAGCCTTTAAGAATCTTTTTAATTTTTAAAAATCGGCTGAGGCATTTCCGAGATATAGTCTGGTAAAAATAAGGAAAACATTTTTTAGCAGTTTATTTTACTAAACCGCCATCTTGTTCTACCGTCTTGGATTCGTATCAAAATTTTACCGGTTGAATTAGTACCCCAGTTTTACTAATTCATCTGTATACCACAATTATTTATAGCACACAATTTGAAGTCGATCCGTTAAGTAGTTTTTCAGGCTGAATTTTTATATTTTACCTAGCCGCCATTTTGTTCCTCCATCTTGGATTCGTAACAAAATGTTGCCAGTTGATTCCTATATAATTCTTGATTTTTGTGCAAAAATTTGAGATAAATTGCTTAAACAGCTTTTTGGTAATAATTTCACAACATTTCACTTGGCCGACATTTTTTTTTGCCATATTGGATTTTTACCAAAATGTAACCAGGTCATCCCCGTAATATGATCCCTAATTTTTTATCGGAATTTGAAGTCAAGTAAGTAGTTTTTTAGCTATGACGCAAACAGACAGACGAACAGACCGGCGGAATTGAAAAAACATGTTTTTCAGCATCTAGGGACCCTGAAACGCAGGAGCGTGCAGTCCATGGAAGCAAAGGAAGCAGTGCTTTCCCAAAAAAAATTAGAAAAATCTTCTAAAACGTAATTTTTGAAATAGGAAACCATTAATCTAGTTTCTATTAAAAATGTTAAAATATGATCTTAATTATCAAGCCCACAATAAATGCGGCCTTGACTCCGACCCAGCTACAATAGAATATCGAATAGAACCTGTGCGGGCCACTAGCTTCTCTGCAGCCAAGTCCTGTATGCTTGATTTCCTGTGAATCGAGCCAGGTGTTATTGAACTTTCCACCGGCTGTTTGCAATTTTTGCGTTTCAGTCGCGTGCTTTAAGTGATGGCGGAAGCTATCGTTGGAGTAGGTTCTTTATTTTAATGGCTATCCGTGTGTTGTGTGATACGTACGTAGCGTCGTGCATGGTGCGATATGGAATACAATAGTACGGACATCGATATGCAAAAACCGTCAACTTCGGCTGTCAGTAATAACGCTGAAAATGTTGGAGAATTTAGTAAGAAGAGTGTTTGTGAATGTGTGGTGTGTGTCTTAATAATAAAGGAATTTTCAACATTAAACTTCGCTGATAAGCTTCAAATAATTTCCAAAGGAAGGGCACGAAAAATTTAACCACAAAAATAAAAAATTGTATTAGACATTTATATATTATTAAAAAAAAACAATACAAACAATTTAAATGGCTAACAGGGTGTGAAAATATAAATAAATTATTTTGTTGGCCATGTTTACTTGTTGAAAATGAAAAAGGTCTCTGGAATAAAATTAGTTTTTCCGATTTAAAGAATTTCCAAAAAGCTGTAAAAAGACACATTATGTCCAAAGCGCATTTGCAGGCCGTCATAAAAGAAAAAGTCTTCGGCAAAACCAAAATTGAGCACGCCCTTAATAAACAGTTGGAAATTAGTCACCGCCAACACAATGAACAAGTCGATAAAAATAGGCAAATATTAAGAAGATTTATCGATGTTGTTTGTTTTCTCGGACAGCAGGGTTTCTTCAAATAGAGGAAATTTTCAAGATTTACTTAGTTTAATGGTTAAATATGACGATTGCTTAAAAAATCATTTAGAGCAGTCTAGCGCTTTTCGCGGTACGTCGAATCGAATCTAGAATGCTTTAATTTCCGCTGTTGCAACCATTCTAAAAAGAATTAAGCAGGAGATTGGCGAGGCGCGGTTCATTGCTATTTTTCTGGACGAAACAACTGATATCACTAATTTTAGCCAATTATCTATAGTAATACGCTACGTTAAAACAGACGGAAGTATTCAAGAGCCATTTTTAGGTTTTAAGAATGTGTCCGAAAATCGTACAGCAGATGCATTATATACCGTAGTTTATAACGTTACTAAAGAAATTAATGGAGAGAAAAAATTAGTTGCTCAAAGCTATGATGGAGCTGCAGTGATGGCAGGACAATTAGGGAGTCTGCAACATAAAGTTCGAGAAACTTTCCCAAGTGCTGTGTTTGTCCATTGTTTTGCTCATAAATTAAATTTAATTTTATCCCAGTCCATCAATCACATTAAAGAGTGTAAAGTATTTTTCGTTACTTTAAGTGGCATGGCTGCTTTTTTTCCAAGCCAACAAAACGTACAGAAGCTTTGGACTCCATTGTCCGAGAAACGAGATTTTAATTTTAATTATTTGTTGAACATATTTTCAGAAATATTTCCATTCTCGGACAGTGTTTTTAATATACTACAAACTAAAACAAATGATATTGCTTTTTGCCTAAAAAAAGTGACCATTATGGCCAGTTCTTCGACCGAGTGTTACTGGGATCTGAACTAAAAGTGATTTACGAAACTGATGACATTAGCGCAAAAAATAACGCTAAGGAACTAATGCACTTTTTAAAAGACAAGGAGCTGGAAGATGCCTACACCGAAGTGTCGAAATTGTGTGAATTAGTATTGACAATACCTGCCACAATTTCATGAGTAGAACGCAATTTTTCAACACTTAAACGTATAATTGTCCATTGAAAATAAACTTCTCCAAAATATGTCGGAGCATCGACGTTTTTATGATGACTTCATTGACGAATTTGCAAAAAATGAGCGAAGAATCGAATTACATTACAAATAGGAACAAAAGTTCTAAAAATTGCTTCCCTTTCTTAAAATTTCACCGCACGCCCTTGCTGAAACGTAATCTAAAAAAATATCAGAGGGTGTTTTTTTCACGATTACAATGCTTTTAGGAGAGAAGTAACTTCAGAAAAAGTTGAATCGTGGGATTAAGTACGAAAAAAATTAAGTATTACAAAATTGCACGATATTATATAATAACACCTTGTGTAACAAGCACATATAATTTTTTTCTTTAGGCTCTGGTTTCAGTATTAAAATAATCTAGTCAGCGGTTAGGGATATTCTGTCTTAAAAACAAAAGTAAAATTTTAATTATCCCTACCAATTTTATTAATCGATAGTTTTTATTATCAACAAATTATATAGGGGACAGTGGCATATATAGGCTTTGCCTCTGAGGGGTGGGGGGTTGAGATGATATAATTTCAACAACCAAAAAAAAAGCTCTTTACTTTATTTTTATTTTATTAATATTAAAACACACCAATCCCGAAAAAAAAGGTCACTATAATTTATACTACTTTTACCATTTAAGCTTAAGTAATACAGGCTCGTGTGGGGGGGGGGGTTAACCCCAAACTCTCCCCCTTAAATACGCCACCGATAAGAAGACATACAGTTTGAAAATTTTTTACGCAAACAAATCGCAAACAGTTTGAGAAAATATATCATTTAAAACATCCTCGTATTTTTTCAATACGTTACCGCAATAAATAATATTTACTTCTGGTATCATCAATCGAGTCAGCTTACTGTAAAATAACTAAACTCAAAAATAACAGTTTAAAATATTCCGACCTGCCCCACTTACGCGCCGCAAAAACAGGCGCCTAAGCTTAAAAAAATGTATACCTACATTCGGTGAAGATTACTAATCCAATTAACACACCCCAACCAAGGCGTCTAGAGGGCAAGTCGCCCCTGCACGACCGCATTTTAATAGTGGTTAACCCACTCGGAATATTCGTTCCACTTTGTACACCCGTTTGTAACGTCCGTTAATGTTACTTTCTACGTCCGTTCTTCGCGTCACCGCAGTTTCTTCTAAACTGAAGCACCACAAGAAGCATCGCTCTAGTTTCTTGCTTGAACAAGTGACGTAGAAGCCCACAGGTGGAAGAAATATAGGAAGGAATCGCCGATCAATAGAAATAATTTTTTTTTGGTGCCGACCCGCACCAATTTGGATTGATTCAGGCTGAAAGTCCGTGAAAACGTTCGCGGAATGCGTGTTTTTTTTTTGGCGTGTTTGTTGACCTCAAACTTATAGGTGCACCGCCCCAAAATATTAATAAGGTATTAGGTTCTTTTTTGTTTCGCTTTCGAATGATTTATACCGACGAAAAGGAGGCAGCTTTCTTTGAAAAATGTATTGTTGTTAATGAAATTAAATTCTTATTCATTTCTCAGTAGCAATATAACAAGATATCTACAGACATCCCGCCCCTATTGAGCAACATGACTTGAAATTGAACTTCAAAGCTCAGACCAATATTATGTTGCTATTTTTAGCAGTTTGTTAGATGTCAATTCTAAATATGAAAACGTGTATATCAAAAAACAATATGTAGTATGCAAAAACGCTAATCTAATAATAAGATCCCAAGTCGATATGCAAAAAAATATAATAAAATGTTTGTGTTTTCTTGTGTCTTAAAATATTATTAGATTTCAAAAAAAAAATATATCTTCACTTTTAAAGAGATGTTTTACTGTCTTACAATCACCCCGTAGTCGAACAAAAATTTATAACCAACCATCACTTAAAATAAAAACCTAAAATTACAATTTTATTTTTAGAGAGCTGTTTCACCACCAGGTTTACTCTAATAAGCCTATATATAAAAAATTGCCTGTGCATGTAATAAAGAAAATAAATCCGTCATGTTTTACTACCTTGCATAATTAAAAATAAATGTTTATAAATACACCGTAGCTTTTTCATCCCTCTAGGACACCCTAATTGAAAAAATATTTTCCTAAAAAAAAGGTATATAAAAAAACTGTTCAAAAACATGTTAGGTGTTGCATCGTTTTTTTAATATTTTTTTCATGTTCAGGAGGTGCTCTATGTAAAGAACCAATTGTTTTTCTAACAAGTAATAAAGACAGAAATAATTTAAATATGTCAAATGTATAATATAAAAAAGAGGGGTATGTTCAAAACTGTATTATATAATTTTAAAACATTTTTGAACATACCCCTCTTTTTTATATTATACATTTGACATATTTAACCTATTTTTGTCATTATTATTTGATAGAAAAACAATTGGTTTTAAATTGTTTATTTCTTGACAAATGATGTCAAAATTTTAGTAGTTAAAATCTATACAATTTTATATTTTATATTTTCTGAAAATTCCCTCAAAATTGTTTTCGCATTTTAATTAGTGTAAGTACTTTTTGATTGTAAAAAAGTCCTTAATTTTCTGATAATTATGTTATTATAGAGCCCTGAAGAAGAAATTAATTATTTGGGAAACTTGGCTATACTATTGGTAGTATACGGCCGTTACCTATATATATATATATATATATATATATATATATATATATATATATATATATATATATATATATATATATATATATATATATATATATATATATATATATATATATATATATATATATATATATATATATATATATATATATATATATATATATATATATATATTTTTTTATATATATATATTTGTGTTCTTTGACCTTTTTTTCAACATATTTTTATCCTAATTTTTCTTGGTTTGAGGTCAATACATTAACAACAAAATTAGTACATATTTTTAAACATATATTTTGTATTTCTAAGGTGACGTTTCGACCATAGTTTTGGTCTTTTTCAAACATAAAAATTTGTTTAGCACTATTTTTTTATCATTTTAAAAAATATTAAAAATTTAGGACTTGCCATAGAACGTAAAATAGTTTAATTAAAAAGTACACATAATCCACATATCTGACATATACTACACATATTTAATTTACATTTTAAAACTATTGTGGACGTTTATTACAGACAAATTACAAGCGACTGAGCGACACTGTTATAGTAAAGATATATACAATTTATTTAGGTTGTTTATGTCATTTATGGCGTTTTTGTTTTTTTGAATTTCAGCCATCTCAAAAAATTCTCTTTTTTTCAACTGAGGTTCGGATTTTAATACTTTCACTTGTTCGTAGTTGAAAGTATGTTTTTTGGACATCTCATGGTGTGTTAATGCGGTGCTGTTCTTTTTATCATACTTGTGACTTTTCAGTCTATTTTCTAAGTAATGGCTTGTTTGTCCAATATAAACACCGTTACAATGATTGCAAGGGATCTGATAGACTATATTGCTTTTTTTATTAATTGGCGTTTTCGATTTTAAGTTACTGAAGTTCTTTGATAATAAGTTATAGGCTTTGTGACTTGTCGTAATGTCGTATTTTTTAAAAAGGTTTTGAAATTGCTGGGATAAACCATTTATGAAAGGCAGAGAAATGTATTTTGTTTTAGGCAGATTTGATGTAATAAGGGCATTTTCAGAATTGTAATATTTATGTATTCTGCTTTTGAATAATTTATTTACTAATTTTTTAGGGTACTGATTTAGATTTAATGCTGCTTTAGCCTACTTAATTGCTCGTTCTCTGAATTCAGAGTCGGACAGCTTAATTGCCTGATCTGTCAGACCAATAATTACAGATTTTTTTTTGGGACATTGGGTGGCAAGAGCTGAAATTTTGGTATCGAGACCGTAATGATATTGAATATGTCGTATCCGAGCATTTTCCATAAAACCTGAAGACTACCAAATTATTAGGGGTACTCCATACTTTTTTCGACCCACAATTGAACGGTCGCCATTTTGAAATGACACAACAGAATCGCACTAAAATCTAGGAACATACTTAGTGAAACAAGTGCTTTCAGATAATATATTACATGCCATATGTTACCGTTTAAAAAAAATGTCGATTACGTCATATTTTTGACAGATTTCCAGACCAAATTATTAGGGGTAGTCCATACTTTTTTTCCACACTGTTTATATTGATAGACAAATGTGCGGAAAGTGATGAAAACATATGTGACAATTCAAATCTTTTGCTTGTAGAGAAATTTTAATTATTTATTACGTTAAAATATAATGAAGATTGTTAGAGTTTATCGAGACTTATTTGTTTTTGTGGAACAGTTCCGAGTCGCAACGATTTATTGCGATCTATATCGGACCGTGGGAGTCAATCACACGAATAATATTACCGTTAAAACGAAAGGCTTTTAATTAATATGTACACCATAAGTACTAATTACGGGAAAAACGAGAAACTTTCTTCACCTGAATCTTCAACTGCTGTCTAAGTTCGTAAATGAGGAAAGAGTGTGCCTATTCCTTGTCCAAGCAAAGGGCACTTTTTGATCTCCTTTCATGCATCAGTTTGAATTTAAATTTACTAATAGGAGATTAGGAAAAATAGAAATGAAGAATATACAGGGTAATCACGAATAATGTCCACTCCCCTTGACTAGTTTGTTTTAATATTATAAATAAATAAATATATATATATATATATATATATATATATATATATATATATATATATATATATATATATATATATAATGTGTTTTCATTCCGGGTGTACATCCGTTCACTACTGTCGTTCTGAAAAGAACAGTTTTGCTGACGTTTCGCCAAAATCACATTTGGCATTTTCGAAGCTTTCTTTCTCGCGTCCGAATAGAGACTCTATTTATTTCTATATAGGGACCTACAGCAAAGGTTAAATGGGGAAAGTTTTAGAGGAAACTTATTGCATTCGATATCTGGCTTCAGATTTACCATCGATCAATAAATTTGGGAAATATCGGCGAAAAACCGAAAATGGCGGATTTCGTTCGCCAGTATATCCAGAACCATTGAATTTTCAATACAACATGAACGTAAATAACGAATTAAAAAATCTAAATGAGCTTTAACTACTTTGTAAGTGGGTAACATTAATGTACAAATCTGCAAAATGACGTCCATTTGCATCGAGACATTTTTCACAATTGGTGACTGTTTTTAGTACAACCCTGGTAAGTGTATTTCGGTTAATATTTCTAAATGTGTCCAGAACACTTTGTCTCAGGATTTCTAGGGTCACGGGGGGATCAAATTCATAGATTTCATTCTTCGTGTGACCCCAGAGGTAGAAATCCAAAGGCGACAGGTCAGGGGATCTAGGAGGCCAAGATGTTGGACCATTTAAAGAAATTATTCCTTCGTCAAACTGCTCTCTTAAGAAGTTCCTCACTTGAACGGTATTGTGAGCCGGACATCCGTCTTGTTGAAACCAAGTTCTTCTTAATTCATCTTCCGTTAGAATAGCTCGTAAGGCTGGTACAACCTGGTTTCGCAAAAGCTCTAGGTACCTCTGCCCGTTTAAGTTGTAGTCAAACAGCCAATAAGTCGATTTCCTGAAATGATTAATAATTTATAAATAGGTGCCCAACAGTCAAGGGCGGCAGGGTCGGCCGGGTGGTACTAGAAACTATAAATTATAAAGAGAAAATTATCTTTATTAAAAAGTAGATATTTTCTTTCCAAAAATAATTATCGAAACATCCCGTAATGAATGAGCTTGTATACAGTTGAAACCTATTCAGCTTTATTACGAAAAAGAAAAAGATATTTGGTTAGCGGGAAGTAATAGCCCTAATAAATTATTTTGTTGGTACTGCATATTAATTTCGGAAATACTAAATCAATTTATTTCAGTGATATAATAATCTTAAAGAACTACACCGTGCCTTAATAAAACATAAAATATCAAAAGAACAAACCCCTTGCGCTTTAAAATTTAAATTATTCGGAAATACAGCTGAACGCCTTTCTATAAATCATAATAGAAATCGAAAAATAATTCGACATTTGATTAATATGGTATTTTTTTCATAACGCAAGAACTAGGCTTCCCAGGTAATAATAAATCATTAAATTCAGACAATCAAAATAATTTTAGAGAATTAGCTAAATCTGCAGAGAATTTAGATAAAGTGTTAATAAATTTATAAAACCCAATTCTATTTTCAAAAGTTCTTCGAAACTACCATACAAAATGATTGAATAAAAATGTAATACAATATCAAAAAAGTAAGCTGACTGACTAGAGTAGAACGTTTTTCTTTTTTTTTATTAGATTATACTCTTTTAGTATCATTAAAGAACTAAACGAACAAAAAAAGATTATTATTTGACCATCATTTGGTGCCTATTTAATAAAGATTGGTTAGATTAACTTACCAATGATCCCACACCAAACGTTACTTTCAAATCTGAACTGTAGACGTCTCTCTGCCACTTCGTGAGGATTTTGCACAGCCCAATGATGACCGTTGTGCCTATTAAAGACTCCACAATTCGTGAACCTGCTCTCATCGGACCAAGACATGATTTACAAAATCAGGATTTTCATTACATCTCCTAGTATACCACTCACTGTTCTACAGTTCTTACCGATGCACTAGGGTTTTCGTTGATAGCTTGTAAAATGTTTCTGTCTCGATTTCCATTGTTATTATTATTATTGTATCCGCTTCTAGGTTGTTCGAAGGCACCATGGTTAATCAAATTAACTACGATTTTCCTGAATTGGGTTTTATGAGGCTGCCGTCGTTCGGGGTACATCTCCAAATACCTTGCTGAGGTAACGTCGGCGTTTCTGTATGATTGAAAGTACAGAGCTAACATGTTAACCTTTTCTTCATTTGAATACGGAATGCCGGCCATTTTCTATAGGTTTTGACAATTTATGTATCAGATTTATGATTTTATTGGGATAAAAGCGTACCTACTACTAATTATAACACAACTTTGATAATTTCAACTATTTAAGTTAACGTCAAAGTCAAAATTCAATTTTGTTACAGATAAATCATGGCCTCCTTAGAAAAGCATTGAGAGCTAACATTACTTTAAATCATGGCCTCCTTAGAAAAAACTGAAACCTAACTTTACGAAGTGTAATATTTCAATGATACTAAAAACTTTAATGCACTTGTGAGATATCACTAGACTGGAAATTTTAGGTTCTTTCCAAAAATCAAAAAATCCAATATGGCGGCCATAAGAAAAATGAAAGTTGAGGCGGGTTGCGGGTTAACAAAAAAACAATGAAGACGTGTCGTATACGCCATCTTATTTGTCTTAAAAATGTGTCCGAATAATGTCACACTTTGGCAGCTGTCATGTACCGTTCTGGATGTACTGGCCAAAAACGAAATCCGCCATTTTCGGTTTTTCCCCGATATTTCCAAAAACAATTGATCGATCGTAAATCTGAAGCCGGATATCGAATGCAATAAGTTTCCTCTAAAACTTTCCACATTTAACTTTTGCTGTAGGTATAATAGGAGCCGAGATCCCTGTATAGAGAAGCGAATCTGGGACACACTGTATATATATATGTTATATCCGTTTCCCATGACCTTCCACGTGCCTCCAGAATGTCGCCACATATTATCACACAGTTGCGTCATTCACAGAAACCAACATCAGCAGTTTCCAAGAATTGCGACAGTACGCTCGAACACCGTCAGCAGGAAGCCAGCGGATGCTTGCCGGTTTCCCACGTACCTCAGCAAGATTTTTAATATAAATAGACTATGTAGATTTTATTAAATAACAGTATAATATTATTCTTTTAAGTTGTAACAATAATTAATGTCCATTTGATTTCCAAAGTTGTGAACATATTGTTTTATTTTATTTTAATAAAAAGTGTTTTTTAAAAAGTGAATTTTTCAAATAGTGAGATAACAATTTGGCGCAGTCGGTAGGATTCGTTTAAACGCTATTAGAACAAGAAAAAGGTCTAACTGGTAGCGGCGGATTCCAATCCCTTAACGGAACAAAAAGAACCTGAGAAGTCCTCACTCGTAAAGCTTGGAGCCACATCGAGAACAAGACAACCCAGATGCAGATTACGATTACGTAAGAATCGTCTCGTATTTGATTTTATTTTTCTATACTGTTCGATTTTTCAAATAGGATTTAAACATATTATTATTTCCCTTACCATTTGTTTTCTTAAATTACAAAAGGAAAACTATTTATTATTTTTGTTAAGATATTCTTAATAACTTAACGTTTTCATTTTACTCGTTTTTGATAAAACCTTTTTATTTTTAACGCATCTACATTTAAAATTCAAAATGTCTCTCGATAATACCCAAACAACCATTGAAATTGAACCCTATAAACTTTCTGAAATTTTTTCCACTGTACCCGAATTTGAAGGTGATCAAATTTCTTTAAGCAATTTTATAACCGCATGCGATTGTGCATACGACATGGCAACAACGCAACAAAAAGTGTTTTTAGTTATTCACATAAAAAACAAGCTCCGTGGTAGAGCAGCTCAATTAATTAGTTCAAGGAATCCAAGTTCATACCTTGAAATTAAACAGTTGTTAAATTTACACTTCGGTGATTCAAGGGATTAGATACACGATCTACAGCGATTAAGACAACTTCCTAATGAGTCGCCCCTTACATTCTTTAATCGACTTCAGGTCCTGAACGCTAAAATGCATGCCAGCATACAAAAGTCCCCACTCCTACATTCAAAAGAACAAAAAGATGCTCAGACCATGTTAATTGAAACTATGACTCTTAATACACTTCTTACCGGTCTAGAGCCACGCCTAGGACAACTTATCCGTGCTAGTAATCCAACGTCACTTTTAGAAGCACAATCAAGAATTCGGAGAGAACTTCAGCTTTCGTATTTCGAAAATCAAAAAGTTAATAAACCAACTATTCCGAAACCCAGTCCTCAGTTACCTAGACCACACCAGCCACAACAATTAAAGTGTTCCAATTGTAACAGAATTGGTCATACAATATCTCAGTGCAGGCAACTTTCTTCTAATTTTCCCCAAAATAATAATTTCCAACGACCCATAACAAATTCTAATTTTCAAAGACCCGCAATAAACTCGAATTCTCAAAGATCACAATATCAACCAAATTTTTCGCAACAAAATAGACCAAATAATCCTAGCCAAAATACAAACCAAGCACAATTTAGGCCATCAATAATTCAAAGAAATCCCAATTTTCAACCAGCTAGGACGCATCATGTTAATACAAGACAAGAATGCTCCTCAGAGAATTATTTGCCCGAATACGATCAGTACACCGCCGAAAACGGCAATCCCGGTTTTTACGATTTTTCCCAACCAGAGGAAGAATCTTATCAAGATATAAACTATTCAAATGACACTAGTAATTACCAGGATTTTCTTACACCCCTTACGAATACCGACCCTCCAGACAATTCACCCCAGAACCCAATGACCGAGATCCAATCGAGAATAGAAACACTAAATCTAGAGAATATGGATCCAAATCTCAATTTCCCGGAACAAGCGTTTCTTTAAGTCCTCTTCTTACTGTAAATTCCAAGAATCTATATTATATCGATGACGCATCAAAACAATTCAAACTTCTCATTGATACCGGTGCAGGCATTTCTATATTTAAGGAAAACACCGTACAAAAATTTCCTACACGATTTCCCGAAAATGTCACTATTCAGGGAATTACCGATGAAAAACTTTCAATATCTCAATCTACACTCATACCTTTTACTATTGGTGATCCACACAAAGTGTATATTTGCAATTTAGATATAGATTTCGACGGTATATTAGGATTGGATTTCTTGGAACATTATGAATGTATTGTAGATCTGAAATCAAAACAACTTATTACAAATTTTAAAACTATGCCCCTTCACAAAGTAACCACAACTACAGCCATATCAGATGTACAAGAATGCATTAAAAACCGTAATAAAATTTCTATAGAGGCTAGAACTGAAAAAATTTTCAAACTCAAGTGCGAACTATTTAATACGGATGCTATACTTCACGCATATGTCAAAGAAAATGTTAGATTGCCAAATGCCCTGGTTAAGGTTAATGAACGCGGTGATTTTTTTACATCTATAATTAACTCAAATGCTATAGAAAAAACAATCGACTTTTCAAATTTAAATATCGAACCTTTTGACCCTGGAATTGATACTGAAACAATTTTTAACTTAAATACCTACCCTATACAAAACGCAGTTTTAGATAGGCGCTCAATTATTAAAGACCAGTTACGCACCGAACATTTAAACGACGAAGAAAACGATTTAATAACTAACCTATGTCTCGAATTTTCCGATATCTTTTATTTAGAAGGCGATAATTTATCTTTTACCAACGAGATCAAACATTCTATAGATACTAATAATTCAAGGCCCGTATTTACCAAATCATATAGATATCCTCACATTCATAAAGAAGAGGTAAAAAGCCAGGTAAATAAAATGTTAGAGCAAGGAATTATTCGCCAGTCCATCTCTCCATGGTCCTCCCCGGTTTGGGTTGTTCCCAAAAAATTGGATGCCTCCGGAAAACCCAAATGGCGTGTAGTTATAGACTACCGCAAGCTGAACGAGCTTTCTATAGCTGATAAATATCCTCTTCCGAACATTTCCGACCTTCTCGATCAATTAGGGAAATGTCAATATTTCACAACCCTCGACTTGGCTTCTGGTTTCCACCAGATCGAGATCAATCCAAAAGACATCGAGAAAACTGCCTTCTCTGTTGAAAATGGCCATTACGAATTCGTCCGTAGGCCATTCGGTTTAAAGAATGCCCCGTCCACATTCCAAAGAGTCATGGACAACATCCTTCTCGGTATTCAAAATGAACGTTGCTTAGTGTATATGGATGACATCATCGTGTACTCTCCAACAATACATGAACATATTTCAAGACTAACAGAAGTCTTCAAGCGTCTCCGCAAAGCCAACTTAAAGATCCAACCTGATAAATGCGAATTCCTTCGAAAGGAAGTTGCTTATCTAGGACACCTTATTACCCAAAGTGGAGTAAAACCTAATCCAAGCAAAGTTGAATGCATTCAGAAATTTCCTATGCCAACAAATCCTAAAGAAATAAAGTCATTCTTAGGTCTTGCTGGATATTACAGACGCTTCATCCCAAATTTTGCCAAAATATCAAAACCCCTGACCAAGTTATTACAAAAGGACGTCCCATTCACATTCGACGCGGAATGCAAAACCTCATTTTCTGACCTGAAAAAGGCACTTACATCGGACCCAATCTTAATTTACCCCAATTTCGAAGAAACTTTCTTGCTAACCACAGACGCTAGCGCATTCGCTATTGGAGCCGTCTTATCTCAAGGTCCCATCGGAAAAGATCTTCCGATAGCATATGCATCTCGAACTCTGTGTAGTGCTGAAACAAAGTATTCTACCATAGAAAGAGAATTATTAGCCATTGTATGGGCTGTCAAACACTTCAGACCATATCTTTTTGGTCGAAAATTTGTTTTGGTAACAGATCATCGCCCTTTGACTTGGCTATTTTCAATCAAGGACCCCGGCAGTCGCCTAGCTCGCTGGCGCCTTAAACTCGAGGAATATGATTACAAGATTGAATATAAACCCGGCCGAATAAACAAAAACGCAGACGCCTTATCACGTATTAAAATTAACCATTTTAAAAATTGCTCAGATTTTCAATCAACCATCGCTATTTACGCCTCAAATGAAGACGACTTTAATAACAGACCCTCGACCAGCAAACAAAATTCATTTTCAGAAATAATAACCGAAAACGATCCAGACGATAATGAAATAACCGACGAATACAATAGATTTGTTAATTTATACAAGACAAAATCAATCATCGATTATTCCAAAATCGAAATTTCCAATGATCAATTTTTGGACAAATCAAACAAAAATATTGTCACTTTCTTTTGGCAAACTAAAATGGAAGATTTTCATTTTAAAATTATAGAGGACCTATTTGAGGAAAACTATGATTTTGCCCCGCTTACGGTAAACACCCTGTCTAGTAAGAGTGTAAAGGACCGCAAATATTTCATAATACCCTTGTCGTATAATACTGATACCGTAGTCCAGCAGCTTTTCTATATTATCTATAAATGTCAAGATAAATTCGATCTTTCTAAAACCTATTGTATCGAAAATAATTTACAACTTCCCATCCTCGAAATATTTTCATTCATTTTCTCTGATAAAGATATTAACTTAAAAATATGCCATAACCTCGTAAGAACCCCAGACCCGGATGAAATACCCACAATTTTAGATCAACACCATACTGGCAAAAAGAATCTTCATCGCGGTATTAATGAAACTGTCAAACGCATTCGACAAAAATACAATTGGACCGGACTAACTAAAGATGTCGAAAAACTCATTCGAAGCTGTGAAATCTGCCAAAAAGTTAAAATCTGTAGGAAAAATCTTAGTACGCCCCTAGTCATAACAGAAACTCCAAAAACTTCATTCGAAAGAATCAATATTGACATCTTCGAGTATCCAACTCGTAACTATGCCCTTACGATCCGAGATGAGCTAACCAAGTTCACACAGGCGTACCCAACATCGGATAAAAAAGCCTCAACGATTGTCAATACACTCCTGCTATTCTTTCAACATTATGGAACTCCCCTACGGATCCACTGTGACCATGGCCGTGAGTTTGATAACACATTAATGAAAGACCTGTGCACACTCTATGACGTCAAGTTAACCTTTTCAAGTGTTAGCCATCCGCAATCAAATGGATCGCTCGAAAGATTCCACGCCACTTTAACCGAAATGATTAGGGTTCACACAGCAGAACATCCCGAGGAACACCCATTCAATATCCTCCCCTATTCAGTCATCTGTTATAATAACACAAAAAACAAAACTCATGGATTCACCCCTTATGAGCTGATATTCGGCCATACGTCTAGCCGACCCCCAGAAACCTTATATAATCAAGAACAACTTATCTCCAAATACATCCGAAATCTAAATAATAAAATGGAAACATATTACAAAATCGCACGAGCTAGAACAAACGCCCAAAAGGAAAAATCAAAAATCAGATTCGACAAATCAGTCTCCGATAAACAACCCGATTATAAAGTTGGTGACAAAGTATATGTCAAAGAATCGCAAATTAAAGACAAAAGTGAAAATAAATTCAATGGCCCCTTTCAAATTATCGAACTTTACCAAACTTCAGCTAAACTTAAAAACCTTTCTACAAACCAAATTTCCAAAATAAATTTTGATAGGCTAAAGACATACTATGACTAGTCTATTTTTTTTCAGACTCCTTTGGCTTATTCCAGCCGTCTTCTCCCAATACTTCTTCACACCAATCAACAATACCGTTGGACTATTTTACCATGAGGAAAATTTTGTCAAAATTACTAACGATAAGTGGACGTTACTCGTATACAAAGATTTACAACCCCTTAAAGAAACTATACAAAACAACGACAAATTACTTACTACACTCAGTGACATGTTGAATGACCCATCCCCTAGAACTGTATCTTTTAAAATAGAAATTAAAACACATTTAAGTTTATTAACCCAAATTTCAAACGCAGTTAATCAAAAATATAGAGAAATCATGGCAGATACAAAAAAGTTATCTTATAGGAACAAACGCGGATTAATAAACGGCATTGGTAGTATTTTTAAATCTATCACAGGCAATTTAGATTCAGCCGATGGCGAATATTACAATGCATGTATAAACAAAATCACGCAAGATGAACGCGAACTTGAAAGCTTACTTAAAAGTCAAATATCGGTAACTTCATCTGTAATTAAAAACTTCAATTCCACCATTCAAAAGATTCAAATTGATGAAGAAACCTTCAACCAAGACATAGATATTATACAGAGCGCTATCATGAACATATCTGATGACTTAGCGTTTTACGAAGGGCAAATTAAAACTCTAAATCTTTGCGAAGCTTTAATGGAAAGTTATGTTTTTCTAGAAGATTCTTTAAACGATATTATAAATGCCATCACATTCGCTCGTTTGAAAATTCTTCATAGTTCTATAATAACTCCAGGAGATTTGATCACTTCTCTCCAAGAGATATCGCGTTCTCTATCAAAAAATAATCTTCCTCTCCCTATATATTCATCAAATATTGCCAATTATATTGACTTAATTGAATTAGAATCATACCAGTCCGATAATAGGATTGTGTTCGTTCTTAAAATTCCTCTAACCGAACCAGAATCATACACTTTGTATCGAATTTTTCCTATTCCTATTATGGACAATCGAACAGGTCTTTTTCACATAATACCAACAACAAAAAAATACATTGCGCGAGATGACGACGCCTTACTATATGTACTACCACAAGACATCTCCAGCTGCAAGCCACTCGAGACGCACACTAAGATCTGTTCAGACCTTCTGCAATATCCAATCGACAGCGATGCTATCTGCGAAGCACAGCTACTCAGGCAGCAGAACATACTACCGAAAACCTGTCAAACATCGATATTGCTAGTCACCGATTACCACGTCCAAGAGATCTCCACGAACTACTGGCTTATCTCAGTTTCCGAACCACTTCCTGTAACCGTAAAATGTGGAACCAGGAATATAGAAACCCAGATCCTGAAGACGAACTCCCTTCTTAAGTTACAACCAAACTGTAACGCTTTTATTGGAAGCACAAGAATTCATTCCAAGTACCTTGTGGAGGAATATAAAAATGTAACCTATAAAAGCCATCCTGTTCAGATTCCTTTCGAATGCTGCAAACAGTTCCCAGAACAGCCTCAAATCCCAAAGCTCAAACCCTTGAAGCTCAGCAACATCAATGCCGATGACCTGAACGTTGCTCAACACCGCCTAGACCAATATTCAGAAGAGCTAGACAAGTTGATGAAAGAACCCTTCATAACCAAACATATCCATTGGTTTACGATACTCACAATATCAATGGTCGTTGGAATGGCAATCCTCTACATCCTCTGTAAGTGTAGACGTAAGAAGCCACTGAAACTGTCCATAACTGGCAGTCAGGATCCTCCATCACCTCCCAAGCCTAGTCCGAAGCGCTTTGCCCCATACCAGTTGAGAAGACTAATACCAAAAAGGCGAACTAGCATCCATCCAGAAAATACACAAGAAGAGGAAGAAGCATTTGAACTTCAGTCCTAAAAGTTGCTGCAAAGCACCAACTTTTCACTAAAAGGGGGAGCTGTTATATCCGTTTCCCATGACCTTCCACGTGCCTCCAGAATGTCGCCACATATTATCACACAGTTGCGTCATTCACAGAAACCAACATCAGCAGTTTCCAAGAATTGCGACAGTACGCTCGAACACCGTCAGCAGGAAGCCAGCGGATGCTTGCCGGTTTCCCACGTACCTCAGCAAGATTTTTAATATAAATAGACTATGTAGATTTTATTAAATAACAGTATAATATTATTCTTTTAAGTTGTAACAATAATTAATGTCCATTTGATTTCCAAAGTTGTGAACATATTGTTTTATTTTATTTTAATAAAAAGTGTTTTTTAAAAAGTGAATTTTTCAAATAGTGAGATAACATATATATATATATATATATATATATAAATGAGGTAATAAACAGGTGAGGCAATGAACGAATTTAATGCAATTCTAAAGAAATATTACTAACAAATATTTAAAAATTCTAAAATTTGCTGGTACCCACATCAATACCTAATATTCATGACTATTCCACCTTCATGCTTAGATCTATTAAATTGATCTAATAATTTTAATGATTCGAATAGACATTTTATACTTTCTATTTATATCGAATTTTACGTAATTTCCTTGTAATTTACAGGTAGTTTAAAATTGTTTAAATGCTACTTTTGATTAAAAAAAAAACATTGCATTGCATTGTCGAGATCCTCTTTATTCATGCACTTGTCGATTTGGAAGCATGTTTAAACGTTTTCAAGTTTTAAATAATTTACCTTAAAAGCTCCTCAAAAGTTGAAATATTCATAATACAGTATTCTAAAGTGGTGAAGGATGACTCTTTCTTCCTCTTTTAGTATTTTTAAGAAATCGATTGAACTAACTTAGGCGACTCCAAACTTTTTGATCCAGGGGCCACACTGGCTATTCAAGAAACTTTGGCGGGCCAAGAACTGTATTATGTCCCCATACAAAATTAGGAAAAAATTACAATACTTTTTTATTAGGTACAAATTTTCTTAATTCAGTTTACTGAGAGAAGAATTAGAAAGCAATCGTTTTAATTTTGCATAATTATTGTATTACACAGTGGTGGTAAATTAAGTGAAAACATAATTGTAGTTCTATTATTTTGAATAGACATATATATATATATATATATATATATATATATATATATATATATATATATATATATATATATATGTTGATTTTTACTCCTTCACGGATGGAAAAATACAATGTGTTTTTATTCCGGGTGTACATCCCGAATAGCTTAGCGTAGAGCTTAGAGTAGCTCTATTCGGACGCGAGAAAGAAAGCTTCGAAAATGCCAAATGTGATTTTGGCGAAACGTCAGCAACTTTTTTCTTGGGTATATATAGCTTTCCTTTCCTATCTACAATTAATTTAAAAAACCTTTAGTGGTCTAATTATAAAAAGACATTTACAATTTTTCTAAAACTGATTTAAAATTTTATACTATTGATAATAATTATTACAAAATTAATAAAATAAGGTTGCATACCTCGAAAAATGCATGTTGATTATTTATTTATATTTGAATGATAGGTAGCAAGTTAGTGGTTTGCCAGGCAACTCATGGCACAGTTTTAGGTAAAAAGGTGTTCTTATCGTAGTAATTTTTTGCTATTTTTTAATTTAAACCTTAGAGTAGAATCAGACATTCACAATGATATACTACATTTTAAAAATAACGGCTTAGACGAAGTTAAAACTATACTAAAATATCAAATTGTTGTCATTTACTGCATTTTTTCTTTTTTTATGTGAATCATTTCTTTGATAATTAATTTCTGATACAGGTTATCTTCATCAATGATTTTGGTTTCGGAAAACTTAAATTCGTGTTTTGTGTAATGCAGTGGATGCATTCTTTGTATACTTATGCCTTTTTATTCTATTTTCTAAACGTTGGGTTGTCATACCAATATATTTCATAGGGCAGTTTAAACAAGGAATTTCATATACGAGATTGGATTTTTTATATTTGGGAATTTTAGTTTTTAATTTTGTAAATAGGGAGCCTATCAGGTTCTGGGCTTTATGACACACAATTATGTTATATTTTCCTAAGATATGTTTTAATTTTTCAGATAATTGAGATGTGTATGGCATTGCAATATATTTTTTTGCGTATTATCTTGTCTTACGTTTTCGTTATGATTGTTATAATATATGTACGTCCTTTGTTTGATAATTTTTTTTATCAGTTTTTCTGGGAAATGATTTACATTCAAGATCTCTTTAACTTTATTAAGGGCTTCAGGACGGTATTCTGGTAACGTTAAAGATATGGCACAGTCAACTAGACCAATCACAACGCTCCTTTTTTGTTTGTATGTATTGGAATATGGACACTCTGTATATCAAAAAGTAAAATAAATAAATATCGTTTGTTACGTAATGTTAAAAAACTTAATAAGCAGTATAGACTGTTTACATTATTTTGTTTATATAAAAAAAAAGGCTATTGATTAGACTTGGGCGTATGAATGCCTTCTTTTAGAAGTTAGTTATAAGGCAGATTTTGTAACGAGAGTAATAAAAGAATATCGGTTGAAATAAATGATTTTTCTTTGCCCTAAAACCCAATAGGTTATGGGCCCAGATCGCGCGTTTTAAAAGACAGTACAGTTGTTTGTGAATTTGTGATATACAAAGTGTTTAATAAACTTGTAGTTGTGATAAATTTGTGCATTATGGAATCGGTGCAAACAAAAAGGAATATAGTGCCATTTAACGGACATCGTTATAGCATTTGGAAATTACGAATGCGTTCGCTTTTAGATGAACTTAATGTGCTAAAAGTAGTTGACCAGGATTCGCCTAGACCAATAGTTCCAGACTGGAATCGAGCTGAAAAAGTGGCAAGAAATGAAATTATTCAATATTTGAGTGATTCATTTTTAACTTTTGCACAAGATGGAGATACTGCTAAAGATATTTTTCATAAACTGGATGCAATTTATGAAAGAAAAAGTTTGCCATCACAACTAGCCGTAAGAAAACAGTTATTAGAACTCAAATTAGGGAGTGAAACAAGTTTATTAAATCATTTTACAACATTTGATGATTTAATAATTGAGCTTATAGCTGCTGGAGCTCAGATGGCTGAAACCGATAAAGTGGCGCATTTACTGTTAACATTGCCGTCTAGTTATTCAGGGGTAGTGACCGCGTTAGAAACATTATCGGAAGATAAAATAACTCTAGCGTTTGTGAAAACTAGGCTGTTAGACCAAGAAATAAAAATTAAAAATGAAGCCTCAACGAGTTCAAAAGTTTTAGAAGCCAAAGTTTTTAAGAATGAAAAGTTTCATAAAAGCCATAAATTTGTTAACAGAAATTTTCATAAAAATAAAAAAATTTATTTCAAGGTAAAAGACATATTAAAAAGATCTTGAGATGCCATTATTGTGGCAAGAAAAATCATATTAAAAAGGATTGCTATCATTATAAAAAGACTTTGCAAGACAAACACGAAGAACGCCCTAGAACAGTTCAGACAGTGCAAACAACAACTGAAAATTCGAATAGTTTTGCTTTTATGGTGGGCAATTTTAAAAGACAGGAAAGTGCGAATATTTTAACTTTCATATTAGACAGTGGTGCTTCTGATCATATAGTAAATCGGGAGGATGTTTTTACAGAAATTGTTGAACTGATTGAACCTGTGAAAGTGTCGGTTGCAATTAAAAATACTTTTATTTTGGCTAAAAAGAAAGGACAAATCCATGTGGTAGCTGGCACAGGAGAACAAGGTGTATTGGAGGAAGTTTTATATTGCCCTGATGTACCCCACAATTTGTTGAGTGTGAAGCGCATGCAAGATGCCGGGTTGACCATTATTTTTCAAGAAAATGGTGAGGTAAAAATATCAAAACAAGGCAAGACAATTATACAAGGTGAGAAATGTCAAAATTTAATATTAGTGAAATTTAAAATTCAAAATAGTCCTAATAATGGAAAAATATATGCACATAATAGTTGTGCTGATCCAAATATGTATAAATTGTGGCATCAAAGATTAGGGCATATTGGTAAACAAAAATTTATTGAGTTTAAAAATAAAGCTATGCCAAAAGATGTTCAATTAGTAAAAAATATTTATCCAGATAATGAAATTTGTGAGTCTTGTATTAACGGAAAACAATCTAGGTTACCTTTTTCAAAATCAAAAGATAAAAGTTATGTTAAGCGACCTTTGTTTATTATACATTCAGATGTGTGTGGCCCAATTTCACCAACTACTTATAATAATATGAATTATTATGTTATATTTATTGATGACAATACACATTACACGGTTTTATATTTAATTGCACAAAAATCTGAGGTTTTCAAAGTTTTTAAAGATTTTGTTGCTAAAAGCACAGCACATTTTAATCTTAAAATTGTTAATTTTTATTGTGATAATGGCCGTGAATATTTGTCAAATGAGTTTAAACACTTCTGTGTAAAGGAAGGCATAAGTTATCATTTAACAGTTCCATATACACCCCAGCAAAATTCTGTTTCAGAACGTATGATAAGAACTATTACAGAAAAAGCACGTTCAATGATTAGTGGAGCGGATTTAAATAAGTCTTTTTGGGGCGAAGCGGTATTAACCGCAACGTATTTAATAAATAGAACCCCGACAAAAGCACTTAAAGTTAATAAAACACCTTATGAAATGTGGCACGGTAAAAAGCCAGGTATAAGTCATTTACGAGTGTTTGGCTCCACAGTTTATATTCATAACAAAACTAGTAAAAATAAATTTGATGATAAGTCATTTAAATGTATATTAGTGGGTTATGAACCAAACGGTTATAAAGTTTGGAATCCCGAAAAAGAACAGTGCATGATTGTTCGTGACGTTATTTTTGACGAGATCAATTTCAAGGTTTCTCGGCCAGTTGGGTCGATGCAAGAAAATATAAACAAACAAATACCTGAAATTGATACTCGGGAAAAGGTTGAACAGATAACTGAGGGTGCGACTTTAAATAATGAAAATATGGGAACTGGGATAAGGAGATCTGTAAATAAAACAGATGAGCCTGTAATTTGTGACTCTAAACAAAAACAGAGTACACAAGAAAGTGTTTCCTTACGCAGAAGTGATAGATTGAAAGCTCTTCAGCCGGTTTCCTATGAAGAAAATAAAAATGACAGTAATATAGACTGTTTATTAGCATTTAATTATTTTATTTGTGAGATCCCTAAATGTTTTTCTGAACTAAATAATAGGGATGATAGGAAACAGTGGGAGGAGGCAATTAAAGATGAGTTAAAATCATTGACAATTAATAAAAGGTGGTCCTTAGTAAAGAGACCTGAAAATGTAAAGGTTGTTGATTGTAAGTGGGTGTTTATATTAAAGCAAGACGGATTAGGGAATCCTATTAAATATAAAGCACGGTTAGTAGCGAAGGGATTCACTCAACAGTATAAAGTTGATTATGATGAAATATTTTCTCCCGTTGCACGAATTGCGACTTTTCGAACACTTTTGGCAATAGCAAATCAATTTAATTTGTGTGTACATCATATGGATGTTAAAACTGCATTTTTGCATGGCAATTTAAAAGAGCAAATATATATGAAAATTCCAGAAGGAATTGTTGCTTAAGAAAATGAGGTTTGTAAATTAAATAAATCCTTGTATGGTCTAAAACAAGCCTCAAGGTGTTGGTATGAATTGTTTGATGAAACAATGAAAGAAATTAATTTTATAAATTCTGATGTTGATAAATGTCTTTATATTTTAAATAAAGGAAATATACATGAAAATATTTATGTAGTATTATATGTGGATGATATATGTATAGCTACCGGAAATAAAGAATCAATGTTAAATTTTAAGCGATATTTAAGTAAAAAATTTAAAATGGTAGATTTAGGAGAAATTGGTCGTTTTCTTGGTATTAATATTACTAAAACATCTAACAGTATTGTCCTAGATCAAAATCAGTATTTAAAAACTGTATTAGCTAAATTTAAAATGAGTGATTGTAAGCCTGTTAGTACACCTTTACCTGTTACACTTAACTTTGAAGCTTTAAATTCAGAAATTACATATGATGCTCCTTCTAGACAGTTAATAGGTTGTTTAATGTATGCAATGTTATGCACACGACCAGATTTAAGTATAGCTGTTAATTTATTAAGTCGCTATCAAAATAAAAATAACAATGAACTTTGGAAAAACTTAAAAAGAGTTTTAAGGTATATTCAAGGTACCATTAATGTTAAATTAATATATACCCGTAATGTTTATGATAAATTACTTGTTGGTTATGTTGACTCCGATTGGGGTGGGAGTACAACTGATAGGAAAAGTACTACGGGATATGTGTTTAAGCTATTTAATAAATGTTCAATATGTTGGGCTACAAACCGCCAAAATTCTGTAGCTGCTTCTTCAACAGAAGCTGAGTATATGGCGTTATATGAAGGTGTAAAAGAAGCCTTGTGGTTAAAGTCATTGTTAAATAGTTTTATTTTAGAAGTAACAGAACCTATAATTATTTATGAGGACAATACTGGATGTATTAGTATCGCAGAAAATCCTACAGCGCATAAACGTACAAAACATATAGATATTAAATATCATTTTTCTCGTGAGCAAGTTGAAAGAAAAGTAATAATGTTGAAATATATATCCACAGGTGACCAACTGGCAGATGTCTTAACTAAGCCATTACCAGAACCAAAATTTCTGCAATTGCGTGTTAAACTAGGACTTACTGATAATGTTTTAAAATAAAAATGTTTGTTGTTTAAAATTATATTAATTTGTGTTTATTTGTTAATTGAGTTTATGTTAATTTGTAACTGTTTAAGCATTAAGCTAGTATGTATTGTTTATGGTCTGATTGGGTTTTTATCGAGGTTTTCCCCAATCCTTTGCAACAAATGTTGGACCACAGTTATGGCCTCAGGTTTGAAATTTTGCCCATAATTCTTAAATAAATTTATTATGTATTTAATTTAATTTTTGAGTGGGAGTATTGGAATATGGACACTCTGTATATCAAAAAGTAAAATAAATAAATATCGTTTGTTACGTAATGTTAAAAAAACTTAATAAGCAGAATAGACTGTTTACATTATTTTGGTTATATAAAAAAAAAAAAGGCTATTGATTAGACTTGGGCGTATGAATGCCTTCTTTAGGAGTTAGTTATAAGGCAGATTTTGTAACGAGAGTATTAAAAGAATATCGGCTGAAATAAATGATTTTTCTTTGCCCTAAAACCCAATAGTATGGATGGTGGGAATTGAAATTGAAACTTGGTCTGGATGATTCCAGACCAAGTTTCTTTTGTAAACCATTTAGTTTTTAAATTATTTTCCTTTTGTCTTATTATAGTAAGGTCGAGAAAATTTTTTTTGTTTTCTGTTTCAACTTCAAGATTGAACTGAAGTTTCGAATGGAAATTATTGAATGCGAAAAGTAGTTCTTCTATTTTATTTTCTGGAACTGATGCTAAACAATCATCCACATATCTCTTAAAAAAGGTAATATTAAAATTCAATTTTTCAAGAACTTCCTCTTCTAGGTATTCTATAACTATTTATGCGATTGTAGAGGAAATAGGTGAAATAATTATTTGACATTATAAGACGTCAGTTTTAGAAAAACTATAAATGTCTTTTTATAATTAGACCACTAAATGTTTTTTAAATTAATTGTAGATAGGTAAGTAAAGCCATATATACCAAAAAAAAAATAAAGGAATGAGCAATTTTTCAGAAAGCCTACTATCATAGGCGAAACGTCAAGTTAATTCCATTGTTTGATTTTGCAAATAAACCTATACCCAAAAAAGAAGTCCAATTAATATATACCGGGTTTAAGAAACAAATTGAATATTATACATATATATATATATATATATATATATATATATATATATATATATATACAGTTGGTTCGGAAAAAAATGAATACGATTTTTAGAGCGGTTTTTATTTTTTTACGAAAATGAGCAGTGTATATCTTGTCAAATATTTAATGGTTATGGTGAATGTCAACATGGATGTATGATATGGATGTAAACATTATGAATTTGTAATCATTCATGCATAATAACTTATTACGATATGTAGCTTCTTACGGAAATGGGTATAGTTTTTTAGATTCATTTATTTAAGTTAACAATACAAATAAGGGAAACAAATTAAATTACTTAAATTAATATTTGGTCATGTATCCATCAGCATCTATGATTGCTTGCAGTCTTCTATCCATCTGCATGAAACCTGGCAAAAAGTCCTCTCTTACAGACAATTCTTCTCAAACTTCTTGGATAGAATTCCACAACTCTTCAGCATCTCTTGGCATAAAATCTCTTTGATATAGCCGTCTTGTTATGACCCCCCACACATTCTCTATAGGGTTAGCATCTGGGCTATAACTTGGCCATTGTAGCACTTCAATATTGTTGGCCCTAAACCATTGCGTGGCAATGTTTGACGTGTGCACAGGACAATTATCCTGCTGATAAATGAAATTATCTTCGGGATATAAAAGTAGCACACTGGGCCGCATCACATTTTCCAGTATATCCACATATGTTTGGCCTACAAATCTTCCGTTAATTCGCCATGCCACACCCATCCCTCTTGATGAAATCCACCCCCAGACGTTAACGCTAAAATGACCCGCAGCTCGAAAATGGTTCACGTAGTTTGAGTCAAATCTTGAGTTATTTGGCCTGTACACTTTAATTTTGCCCTGTTTGCAAGATTGAAAAATCTTTTCGTCACTAAAAATTACACGGTCCCAAAAATTTTGGCCGCGGTTCACGTGATTTAAGGCGAACAGAAGACGAGCTTGTCTTTGTTCTACGGTCAGCTCCGTTTTGTTTGCCGCCACTCTGCAGTTTAAAGCAGAATCTTGCAGTCTTTGCCACGTTGTGGTTTTTCGGCCAGGAAATCCAGATAGGATTCGGGCTTCCTTTGCAGTACGGAATGGATTCTCTTCTAAAGCTCCTAAAAGAGCTCGATCTTGATCTGCAGTGCTGATCTTTGGCCTTCCCGAACCCTCCTTCCTTTTTAAAGACTGTTCATCCCTCCACCTTCTACTAATTCTATATACGGTTGCTCTACCAATATTAAAATGTTGGGCAACTACTGTGAGGGACCAACCATCTTCCAACTTGGAAATTATTCGCGCCTTTAGTTCAACAGAAGTATGAGGAGGCATTTGTTAAAAATCTTTAGATTTTTACATGACAAGTTGTCAAAAAATCTTGACAACAAATAGTCGTAAATATGACTCATTATCCTAACCTGATGTGACATAATTGAAGAACACTGCCCAAACTTATTTAAGTGCTTTTTTGCCGTATTCATTTTTTTCCGAACCAACTGTACAACAGTTTCAGAGAAAAAACTTTCGGCAACTGTAGTTAATTATTAGGAAAACAATTTTAAACTAATATATCTAAAATATCTTAAAGAAATGCATAAATCCGAGCCACTATTGTAACATTCACTTTATTCCCACGTTTCGTTTGGAACACAACACTTTCTCATTTATTCACACCAAAGTATAAATCACTTTACCATTTATCTGAGTCGTATCTCGTGTTCCCGCTTCATCATTCTTGTTTGGGAATTTGTTTTAACGCACTTAAATATTAAGAAGATTAAGTATGGAGAACCCAAGGAACCCAGGACCCATAGTTTTTCCAGGTCGAAAAAAGTAATATTTGACCATGCTTCTATTAACTCCACTCATCTGTCTGTATGTAAATTGCATGTTGGTCTGTTTAAAATTTTATTTACATATTTACTAGCTAAAAAAGATATAAAGTTACATAATGTTTGTTAATACAATAAAAAAAATAAAACATAGAAAAGATATACTAAAACTCGGTACTACTGCAATTAAAATTATATAAAAAAACTAAAGAGATTAGTTATATTCTAAATTGAAAAATTCACTCGTAGAATAGTACAATAAAAACTAATGTTTAAATAACTTCGATTTTTATATGCTCTCAATATACCTTAGTAAATGATTAAAGTAATATAGGTGTTTATGGACGCCCGGAGGTGGGGGGGGGGCGTTTGAAAATGCAATTATTCTATGTTACATGTTATATAGTAAAACATTGTTTTGCCCCAACCCTGGACGAAATGTAATTTGTTTCCGACCATGCTTTTACGTTTATATACAAGTAGTGTAGGCAACAAATTTTCACTAGTAATGTCCCTAGTGCTTGAATTATTGTTTAGTCTGGTGTGAACAGGGACGTAGACAGAAAATTAATTTTGAGGGGGGGCAGTTGGGGGCACAAATAATTCTAGAGAGGCCTATATACGGGGTCTGTCATTAGTGTGTCAAAGTGTCGAGTTATATTTACAATTTATGTATTTGTGTTGCATTGGCCCATCGAAAAATGTTTTTTTTTCGATCAATATTTCGTTTTTTCATTGTTTTTGTTTTTTTTTTGTCTTAGGGTAAATTTCGCTTTGTCCATAAAATTGTAACAATTTTTCCTGAGCCAATAAAGCATACTTTTGTTTGTTTGTTTGTTTGTTTGAAAGTAGCATACTTTCCTAGTACAGATTTTTTTTTACATTAATGATGAGATCTTTCAAGAAAAGTGGGAATTAGAGTTTTTCTGCTGTGAAGTGAAAGAAAAAATTATTTGTTTGATTTTTAATAGTACAGTCGGTGTCCCAAAATTATATAATATAAAACGTCACTATGATATTCGTAAAACTATGTTTGACAAGTATACAGGCATGGTCAGAAACAAAGATTTAATAAGTTAAAATCACGGTTGAAAGATCAGCAGCTTATGTTTACACGTCCAAAGCAAGAAAATGAATCTGTCAAACACTCAAAACCATTTGTTGAAGGTGAATTTATAAAAGAGTGCCTCGTAAATGCCGCCGAAATTGTAAGTCCCGAGAGCGTGAAGGCATTTCAAAAATATCCTTGTCCTGGAATATTGTCGCTGAAAGAGTTACTGAGTTGCCAATATAAGTGATCAGATAAAAACAAAATCAGACTCTTTCATTGCATTTTCTGTTACCCGTAACGAAAGTACGGATGTGTGTGGTGTGGCGCAACTCGCTGTTTTTCTTCGTGCGGTTGATACAGATATCGATGTGTATGAAGAATTACTGGAATTAGTACCATTGCATCATACAACAACTAGGAAGGATATTTTCAATGCTGTTTATGGACCTCTGCAAAAGTACAATTTAGATTTGTCAAAACAGTGTTCTGTTGCAACAGACGGAGCTCCTTCAATGACTGGAGTAAAAAATGGCTTCGTAAAAATATTACAGACAAAAATCAGAGAAACGGGCAGTGACAAACCAGATTTTCATCATATTCATTGTATAATCCACCAAGAAGTTTTATGCTCAAAAGTGATCAAGTTGGAAAATGTTTTAAAGTAAAAAAATTATAAACTTCATAAGGTCACGAGGCCTTAATCAATGACAGTTTTCTGCATTTTTACGTGATTTAGAAAGTGAGTACACTGGTTTACCATATTTTGCAGAGGTGCGATGGCTTTCGTGTTCTATAGTACTCGACCGGTTTTGGAAACTCAAAGAAGAAATACGCGTTTTCATGGAAACAAAAGGAGAAGATGTCAGCTTATTATGCAATGTGCCTTTTTTACAAGATCTTTCATTTATGGTAGATACCACAAAACACTTGTCTGACTTAAATACTAAATTGCAAGGACCACGTCAGGTTATTACAGATATGCATGATCATGTGAAAGCTTTCAAGTGTAAGATGATGTGGTGGGAATAACCGTTAGCAGAGGATAATCGGTCACATTTTCTGACTTGTAAGGCATATCAGGAAAGCACGAGTGTCCCAATATCATACAAAATATATTCAGAGACAATGAGAAGCCTTCTGGCAGAATTTGAGAAGCGTTTTCAGGATTTTAAGACCCAAGAAAACAATTTTTCTCTATTTACTGGTCTTTTCACTATCGATATTGATAAAGTTCCCCCTCACTTGCAAATGGAAGTAATTGAGATTCAGTGTCAGACCCATTTAAAACAAAAATTTGATAGTGTTGGTACATTCGAATTATGATTTTTGCTGACAGCACCATCTTACAAATGTCTGACATTGCGCTTCATATATTTTCCTTGATTTGGACGGCAAAATATTTTTTAGCGCTTCTTCAGCTGTTTTTTTTAAGTCAAAAGTTTTTATTTCGATCTTTGAATAAATAAATGTGTTTATATTTTTTCTAAAAAAGTCTAAAACATGAAGTAAAATCTCCAAAAGAGGATTTCATATTTTTTTGTTTGCCCGCAGTAAACTGTCTGTTAAACAAATAACATTTGGTGAGAAATATAATCAAACTATTTCCCCTCAGCACAGTATCAGACCCAAAAAAAGGAGAATATAATGTTAGGTATTAAAACTGGCTCTTGTAAAGAATTTTACCCATGGAATTTAACAAATTTAAAATATACATTTGAAAGATTACCTTTTTTTAATAGTTCCTATACACAAAAATTGATGGATGAGGCACTTTTTCAAATTATATCCAAAAAAACTAAGATTTCGGAAGGTTGCACTGAACTTGTTTTTGGCGTATAGCTAAAAATATATTTTTCACAAACCTAATTTATGAACTACGTAATAAACTGATTATATTATAATGCTCTATAACACCAAAATTATTATTTCTAACTAAAAGTTAGAAGTAATTATTGTATTAGACATTATTAAACGTTTTTAAACATAATTACAGCTGCTAAACAAAGAGAGAGCGGGAGTGTCGTCTGTTGGACGGAAATCCAGTGTGCTGGGGATGCTACCTTGCCAAGTTTATTTTATATATGATCTATATAAAGTATATCAGAAAAACAAAATGCATTTGTGGGTTGTGGATCGGTACCAGCAGGAGCGCGAATGCACTAGGTGGATTGGTACCGGGTTAGCACCAGGTTAGGCGCCGTAGGCGTCATCGTTAAAGCCCTAAAAGACGAACAACCACGCAGGGCATCACTGGCGAAAGTCTAACATTCGGCATCGGCCCTTAGTGTTGACCGCACTAGATAGATTGGTACCGGGTTAGCACCAGGTTAGGCGCCGTAGGCATCATCATTAAAGCCCTAATATAAAAGACAAACAACAGCGAAGTACATCACTGGCGAAAGTCTAATATTTGGGATCGGCACAGGGATCCAAATGCGTTACTGTCGGGAGACAAACGTGAAAAATTTAATACAATACAATAATGTAAGTTTGGCAACAATACAAGATAGCCTTTCTTCAAATTGTCATATTAAGGAATATGGCGTATTGGAATGCAGTGAAAATATCGAATTTCTTTTTGGTTTTTTCAATAGAAAAAGTGGTTCATCCATTTCTTTTATTTTCTTAAAACAGTTAAATGAAGGTAAACTTTCTATTTTATATTAAAAAATTATCAAATTCCGTGGGTTTAATTGTTTACAAGACCCATTAAAACTTATTTTATCCCATAAAACTGTTCCTAGAAACTTATAACTCCAACTTTTTTTCCGTTTTAAAACATACTTAAGGTAATTTAAATGTTTTGAGCTAACAAAACATTACATGAAGTGTTACGCTACTGTGTTTTTTATATACCACTTGGTTCCTAACCTAACTGTTTGACACTTTAAGAATTATGATTTTCATTATAATAACAATTATTTTTACCCTTAAATCGGATTTAAAAGTGTCTTGTTAATTTCTTTACATACAAAAATACAAATGCACTTACAGCTGGAACGAAATTCCTTTCTTCCTTGTACTTTTAATACGGGTACGTCTGCACCCCACACAACTGACCATTTTTTGTATTTAGGATAATGCAAACGACCAAAAATGTGTTTGTGACGTTTTATAACACACAACACAACTTATTAATCAACTTTTATATTAACTCGATGTATGTATTATTTATAAACTGCTAAAACTTGCTTAAATTTGTAAACACGACGGTTTGGCAACACATATCAACAAACCAAAACGTAAACATCAGAAAAACAAGATCCCAAAAATGACGTAGTTCCGACAGTTCCGTCAAAGCCTGCTAATTTAAAATAATGCATGGGGCTCTTTCCTCTTGTTTATTCAAAGATTTCGATGTATAATCACTAAATTAATGACACTGACAACTTGTTTGTTTATGTTGTAACTTCATTATTTCAAAGCACACTACTCAAATTTGTATCTGATACCTGCAATAATTTGTCACATTATGAGGTGTTTTGAATTTGCACCTATACATTACATTGTTTAGTAATATTGTTCCCAAAAGTGGAAAAAATAATGTATATACATCGCGGGGCTGAAGTGTCTTAATCCCTTGAATAGTTGTTGTTCTGAGAGGGTGATTTTTTCACAATTACAATACAGTAAAAATAATTTGTGTTTTTACATTTTAAATAATTTTGACATTTTTATACATGAAGTGAATTCTCAGAAAAATTGTCAAAGCCATTAGAAATATGCGGGATCCTTTGAAATCAACAGATTCGTCTAGATGCCTTAACATTTTACCTCTTATGTATGTATAACAATAACATCTGCTGTTATGGATAGAACCGAATAACATTAAGTTTATGGATAAATATTATGTATGGACTCCAAGAACATATTTCGAATAAAAACAAGATCCCAATACGCAGCAATAACAGGAATACTAAAATATTAATTGCCTGCTCATAGAACCAAGCGTGCATTTAAACAAAACCCAAGCATGTCTACGTAACTGGCAGTGTCTCAAGATCCGTTCAGATTGCACTGTTAGATTCTGTTACTTTCTATATAATACGCATAGCATATGTCGTTTAGATAGTTTCATGACTGTATATTGGGTATGAATAATAACGAGCAAAAAACCAATACGTTATTTATTACTTAAGTACAGTTTATTGGCAATTTTTTATACACACGAGCAACGACGAGAGCTTTTTTTTCAATGGTCGGATCATTACAGAAGAACAGACCGAGCCATATTAACAGTAGATATGTTTAATTGTCATATTATGTTAAAAAGAAATTTGTTTTGTAAAATTTTAAAACTACTATACCGGGTGAATCGACTTTAAATTTGTAACAAGGTTATATTCCTATTTACTTTAGTTAGGTGATCCTAGATATGATTAGGTTACTTATAAGGTGTTATCAATATTATGAAGGAAGTTGACATAAGTCATATTATATATAATCTGTAAACTTCTAAAATAAACTTATTAAAAGTATTAGTCTTCATATTACTAAATTAAATGGCATCCTTTTAGGCTCATGTTGCCCCCGTCAAAATAAGATCAAAAGTTCCTCTTTGTACACTTTAGATCAGAGGTTCTCAAACTGTGATACGCATTCCACTGGTGGTAAGCAGGAATCTTCAAAATGGTATGCAAACAGATATACGTTTTCTTGTAATAGGCGCTGTATGTTATATTACTGGTTTATTATTGTTGAATACATTAAAAAAAATTATTTATTTAATTCATCAGCTAGCTCGGTATATAATCTTGTCATATACCATAGAAACAAGTCATAGGTGTATAACATTAAAATCTCAAAAATAATAAAATTGTGCTTCAATACATGGCATGTATCAACAAAGTACATCACACATATGCTTAAGTATTTAATATACAAATTAGTCAATTTTCAATTCACACACTTACAAAGCCTTAGTCAAATTTAAGAATGGATGGTTAACAACTGTAACAGATTAAAAATACGACTACCGAGTCACACAGGAGATTTTGTATACATTATACATTTCTAAATAGTGCTTTAAAATCGAGGCATTAGACTTATTCCGAGTGTTACAGTGGCGGCTATTCAGGTGAAGTAGGTGAAGTGCTATTCACCAGGAAAAATAAACAAGCGAACATCTAACTATATTTATTATATATCTCTTAAAATTTTAGTTTTTACATTCATTTATTCACCTAATTGACTTTGCTGGAGGTGCTATGTTTAGTTTACGATTTTCAAACAAACAAACAAACAAAAGTATGCTTTATTGCCGCAGAAAAATTTTACAATTTTATGGACAAAGCAAAATATACCTAAAAATAAGACATATCAAAACATTAATCGAAAATAATTTCGACAGGTCAGTGCTTTTTTTTTAAAAATGTAAATTATCAATTTACCAAATCGTAAAACACACGTTAGAATATAACATAACATTGCAAACAGTAAATGAATCATGATAACCTTATAAAAGTAAACAAACACACATGTACGAGGTGAATAATTTCGATGCCATTGAAATGAAAATTGCAACTATGCGACCTTAAACTCTATGTTATTATAGTTATACAAATAATTGTGATGTTAAACAGAAGGTATATTGAACTAGTGTAGAATGTAGTATACAAAAAGAATTAAATTGTTTTTAATCCAATACCTAACAAAAATAATTAAGTTTTAAGTGAATGTTCGACAGTTCTTTTCCCTATATAATGATTTACAAAATTCTATGCTACGAGTTATGACATGACTCACAAAAGATTTAAGTAAACAAGCTAGTTTAGTGACAATTTAAAGAGACTTACTCACTGAAAAAAAAATCATTAACGCTGTAAAATGGTCTCTCAATGAGGTATGCTTTGGTGTTTTTTCGAAATTGTGCAAGCATAGGGATAGATTTTAAATGTACTGGCAGATTGTTGTAAAGTTTTACGGCGTTGTAAATAATTGATTTTTTTATTAATTCTGTGGAAGGAATGGGAAGATAAATATCATGCCTAGAGTTTCTGGTAGGGTATACATGTTGTGGCCTTTCTGGGAGGGTGTTTATATGTTTTCTCAGCAAACATACCGTTTCCAAAATAAATAATGCAGGAAGTGTTAATATTTCATGTTTTTTGAAATAGTATTGGCAGTGAGCTCTATTATTTAGACCAAACAAATAACGAATGGCTCTCTTTTGAAGCATAAAAATACTACGAAATTGCTCGGTGGTACAGCAGCCCCAAAAGGGAAGGCCATAGCGGAGGTGGGATTCAAATAAAGAGAAATAAGTAAGTCTGGCAGAAGGAACGTCTAGTTCTTTTGAAACTGATCGAATGGCGAAGCAGGCGGTAGAAAGTTTTTTAGTTAAGGTGTCAATATGATTAGACCATTTTAGGTTGTTATTTATATTTAAACCCAGGAATTTAACCGACTCTACGTATTCAATATTGCTGTTATGTACCTGAAGTGGTTGTAAAGTTCCCTTATAAGATAACGCCACCGTTTTATCGACGTTAAAACAAAGCATATTGGAATCGGACCAAGCCTTAATTATAACCAAGTCTTTGGAGATACTAGAGTGTAAAGACGTTGTATCAAAATCACTCCATGTTATGCTTGTGTCATCAGCAAAAAGGGAGATTCTTCCATTAATTTTAAGGTTCGTGATATCATTAATGTATAACAAAAAAAGAATAGGTCCCAAGACTGAACCTTGAGGGACTCCACTTGTAATCAACTTACAATCAGAATCGGAACCATTAGCCCTTACAAGTTGTTGCCTTTCCCAAGATAAGATTTGAACCAATTTAAAGAAGTACCACGAATTCCATAAAAATTTAGTTTGTTTATCAGAATTTCATGACTAACACAATCAAAGGCTTTCGCATAGTCACAAAAAACTGAGGCAGTTGGGTGGTTGTTATTGAGAGATAAGTAGACGCCTCTAAGCAACGTGAACATGGCGTCACTGGTGCACTTGTTGGGTAGAAATCCGAACTGCTCCGGGGATATTATCTGATGTTTCAGGAGAAATGGCATAAGACGGTTCTTCAGTAGCCTTTCGATGATTTTTGATAGCACTGGTAGTAGTGCAATTGGGCGATAATTGCAAGAGTTAGTTTTTTCGCCGCCTTTATGAAGTGGAATAATTATAGCTGTTTTAAGGCAATCAGGGAATACACCTTTTATAAAGGACTCATTTATTAATGTTGTAAGGGCCTCTATGACTGGGAGTGGCAAGTTCAGGAATATTCTAATTGATAGGCCATCAGTGCTACACGAAGATTTACTTTTGATATTATTTATTACCTTCAATAGTTCAGTGTTGCTAACGGGACTTAAGAAAAAGCTATCAGCTAAATTTTTTGAAGGAGGGAGAAACGAAAGAGGGTCCAAACTTGGCGAGATACTAGAGGTAACATTTTTGCTTACATTAATAAAATAATCATTTAGATCATTAGCCATATGTTGTTATACTATGTTGTCATGACAACGCGTACTCGATGACGTCGAGCCCAGCGCCATACAACGCTTTCGGTGAATTGCAGACACAGTACACTACACCCACGTGTCGTTCAGTTTGCGGTGGTTGTTTACTTTTGTTTTCGCGGATTCCGCTGCAACCGGTGAGTTCCTTTGCAGTTAACTTGACTGTTTTGTGTTATATTTATTTATGGTGTTGTTACAACTTCAAATTCGAAGTTAGTAAATGTGATTTTTCAAAACTGGAATAAATTAAAAGACGTCTTTGAATTTATTACAAACTGTGACAAATCTGATGAAAATCAATCCGCCTTGCGAAAGGATTTTTAGATGAGATGAACGATTTTGAATTCACGTTTCTGGCGTTAGTGTTTAATGACATTTTCTCAATCACAGACATACTATTTGACGTTCTTCAAAAACAATCGCTTGACATTCATTTTTGCATATTCAATATAAAACGCTGTTGTGAGGCGCTCTGTAAAAAAAGAAATGAACATTTTTTAATACCATGTTTGATAAAGCAAATTCTATTACAGAAATAAATCATTACAAACGAGAGCTTGCTAAGCTTTCACCTGAAGAAATTAGGGCTAAGTATAAAACCCTTTTTTATGAAATATTGAACCATATTTTAATGGAAATTACACTAAGATTTCAAGACTGTGAAAAACTTACATTTTCATGTTTGGCAGGTTCTGTTAAATTTTCCGAATATAGTTTAAATTTTCCGACTGGCCCGTTTGAAAATTTGTTAGAGTTATATGGGGAAATATTTTCAAAAAGTCAACGACTTAAAAATGAGCTTGATCTTATTTTTGCCAATGAGAGTAATTGGAATATATTGAGAAAAAAATTAATAAAAATAAATATATTTTTACCGAAACATTTAAATTGTTTTCCCTTATTTTGACAATACCGACCGTCGACAAGTGCTTCAGTGGAAAGAAGTTTTTCTTGCTTCAAATGTGTAAAAACTTATTTAAGAAATACAATATCTCAAGAAAGACTTACTTCTCTTGGCAATATTTCAATTCAAAAGGAATTTCTGGAGGAGATTAGGGCAACTCTACCTACTAATATTCTATCCCCTCCGCATATAAAAAAATTCTGGAAAAAAAATTATTGCGATATTTTCTTGCTTCATTTGCACTTCACTTACTTTTTCTTCCGCGAGCTGCCACTGATTTAAGGAATAAATAAAATATTATTACTTTTTAGAGATTTTTTTTGAATTTTGTTCTATTTTTTTTAAATATTTTATTGTGATATGAAAATTATATTTAGGCTTAAACAAAACACATCAAGTTAAATGTTTATTTTATTCTTACTGTTAGAAGAACCTTTACAAAATATGTTTTAACATGTTAACATTTGGGGAGGTGGAACATTTAAAATTTTAAAACTACATACAAAGACACTACATTTAAGAGTAGAAGTATTCGACAGTGTAGAATAAAATACATAACTATTTATATACATTGAAGGTTAAACAAAAAAATCTTTTCAAAAACTCAACAGAATAAAATGATTCTCTAAAATATAACACCTTAAGACATGTTTAAATCAAAGGATTTCAGGCTTTAATATGACTGGCTAACTTATTAAAAAATGAAGTTGTTAAAGGATTTCGGTGGACATTCAGCTCTATTTTTTAAAATCTAATTTTGGAAATGAAAAATGCACCTAACCTATTTTGTTTTGAGCTTTTCTCCTCTTTACTGTATTTAAATATAGTTTTCTCGCATTGATAAATTACACAGGGAGTGCAAAAAGTCTGGAAACAGCTTAAAATCTCCCTAATTTATTAGCCGATCTAAACCAAATTTGGTACAGTAGTGTAAGGAGACATTGTACATTCAATAATGGTATCGGCGTTGTTGCCACTTGTCTAGTTTTTCAGAAAATCTTTTGAACTTTAATTTTTTAAATGGAATAACCTGTATATCTTTTTATTTTTACATTTTACAGTAAAATTGTAATACTTACTAATTTTAATTTAATATTAATACTATCAATAGATTCTTACTCTTACAAAGTATGTAACAGGGCATAAAAAGAGTGTTTTTCGCACTCAGCATGTTGTCAAACTGTGCTTCGCCTCGTGGGAAGATAAGTTTACTTTTTTGAACTACTTGCATAAATATCCATTTCAGTTTCAATTGGGACGGTTATTAAAGTAAATCAGATAACATTTGCACAAAAAAAAACAATATTCCGCATACCACAAGTACATACGAAACGATAACCAAAGATATACTTTAAAGTTATCAAGATATTTCCATCCGAACAACTTATCTAACAGGTTATAAAATAAAAACCCACTATAGTGTAAACGCATCACATATCGGTAGAAAACAACCATCATAACGTAACTTCGAACGCAGAAAGATGATCATAATGACTCTTATTAAATAAGAATTACTATATTTTTAAAAGTGAGCTCCAATCTTTTAATTCATAGTTCGCAAACGTAACAAAGTTAATTTCGGTGCGTGGTTAATTAAAATAATTTTTTTAACGATCTAGAATCATATGTAGGGTATCGGGCGTTACATTTTTGCGACTTCCATGTTAATAAGATGGAGATTTCGCGCATTCAGGCTTAGCGTACCGGGAATACATCTGATCTGGGGAACGTTGTCATTCGTTCGCATTTGCAAAAACGTTTCTGGGCGACATTGCCACATATGAACGAATGACCACAACGGTACAGATTCACGTAACAGTACAGGTTTTGGTAATAAAAATTCCGTGTTTTAATATAGAGACACTTTTTTACATCACGTCAAAACAAGGCCTAACCAAAACGTAATTTAAAACACAATTGCATGAAAAATTATAAATTTTGTTAAGTCATCCTACCACGGAGCCACGAGGCTCGCACCGAAAATGTAACGCAATCGTATCATTTTTCCGGCTATTAATGAAAAAACAATTTATTTTTGGAGGTTTTAAAGTGTCGTATAATCCACGGCAACTATTGAAAAAATTGTGTTGAAATTTTTACGGTCTTATGAAACCTATTGAAAATGGGCGGGATCGAAGTTTGGAAAATTTTTAAATCTAGATTTTTGGTCAAAAACCAGGGCCTATTGAACGCCCTCTGGTGGCCAAAGTTTTCGACAAGCACAAAAAAGATTCTGACTGAGCAGAGATTGGATAAAAAACTCCTGTAGAGCGATTTCTTCAAAAAAGTGTAAGCATATTTGTTAAAAACTTTTCAGAACATGCTGTATAGGGTGTTAATTAATGTCGTGGACTTATTTCAGGGGGTGATAGTACTCGACAAAATAGGAAAAAAATGCCAATATATACATGGTCAAAAACGCATCATTTTAACCTTATACAGGGTGTCAAAGTTTCAATTTTTTCTCGTTAGTTGCGTTTTTTTTCTAGTTCCTTCCGAAACAATTAGTTCAAATTTAGAACATGTATTATTTGTAAGAACCTCTACGATAAAATATTGAAATCGTGGATGGTAGTATACAGGGTGTTACATTTTTTTGCACCAACTACAAGTTTGCGAAACTCTTTTTTGCAGCACCCTGTATGAATTCTGATATAAAATTTAAACTCTTTGTTCACTTCTTTCGTATTTTGCATTATTCTCGCATATATCACAGTTTTCGACTTATTTGCAATAATTGCCATAGGCTAAATAATGAAACTGGAAAAAAAGGTAATAGGCTGAGGCAGGTCATTTGTTAATTCTGTTCTTTAATCTGACATTTCGTAAGAAATATTTTTTTGTTTGACGTTTCCATAGTTGTTTCGAGTTGTCTAATGATGGTTGAATTCACAAATCAAGAATATGCAGAAATTCATTTCATTTATGGACTTGCCAACGGCAATTGTTATGAAGCCAGACGACTCTATGAACAGAAATATCCAAATCGCATGGTGCCCAATAGACAAACATTTGCAAAGGTACATAATCGGCTATTTGAAAATGCATCATTCAATAAATCCACTATTTAGCAGGAGCAAATAGAACGGTTAGGACTCCTGAAGTCGAGGAAGCAGTCCTGAATGCAGTAGAAAATGATCCTGCTGCCAGTACGAGGAAAATTGCAGCAACACTTAACATTTCATTTCTGCTTGTATGGAAAATTTTATTAGACAATTTAATGTATCCTTATCCAAAGAGTTCAAGCTCTTCTCCCACGTAACTTTCCACTCCGTTTAAATTTTTGCCAGTGGTTCTTACAAATGCTAGCTCAAAATCCATTATTTGGAAACACGATTTTATTTAGCGATGAGGCAAATTTTCTAGGAATGCCATATGTAATTTTCATGAACATCATTTTTGGGCAGAAGAGAATCCGTATTCGGTACATGAAAATAATTTCTAGCAACAGTTTTCAGTAAATGTAGGCGCCGGCATTATTGGAGACTATTTGATAGGTCCATTTTTCCTGCCAGCAGGGCTAAACAATTTCTCGAAGACGAACTCCCGGTATTACTAGAAGAGGTACCAATTCTTCTTAGAAATCAAATGTGGTTCATGCACGATGGTGCACCAACACATTTCAGCATAGAGGTGAGCGAGTTCCTAAATAATAATTTTAACAACCGTTGGATAGGGCGAGGGGGTCCTCAGCCATGGCCCCCTAGATCTCCAGATCTGAATAGCCTGGATTTCTTTTTCTGGGGACACCTGAAAACATTGGTGTATCAGACCCCAGTCCAGATGGAAAAAGATTTAAGAAACAGAATAATAGTTTCATGAGATATCATTCGCAATACTCTTGGAATATTTGACAGAGTCCGTCAGTCCATGAGGCGGAGACTTGATTCTTGCATTCAAGCAAAAGGCGGACATTTTCAACAACTTTTATAATTTTGTTTTATTTTTAATTTTACTGTAATAATTTTATCTGATTGTTCATTATCATGTCGGTTGATTTAAAATACAACCCGTTTCTTAATTTTTTGTTTAATTTCGCCTACATGCCATCGATGCAATGCATCGATTATTGCAAATAAGTCGAAAACTAATAGATACGAGAATAATGCAAAATACGAAAGAGCTAAAGAAATGAACAAAAAGTTTAAATTTTATATCAGAATTCATACAGAGTGCTCCAAAAAAAAGTTCTGCAAGATAAACTTAGTAGGTGGTGCAAAACAAAATGTGACACCCTGCATACTACCATCCACGAATTTGATATTTTATCGTAGAGGTTCTTAAAAGTAATACATGTTCTAAATTTAAATTAATTGTCTCAGAAGGAACTGGAAAAAAAACGAGGAAAAAATTGACACCCTGTATAACGAAAATGGTGCGTTTTTGACCATGTATATACTGGCATTTTTTTCCTATTTTGTCGAGTACTATCACTCCCTGAAATATGTCCACGACATTAATTAACACCCTGTATATAACTAATTGTCAAAATATTCCATATCAGAATAAAAGCAGTGGTCACTAAGACAGCGCCTTAACTTTTTTCTAAATTTCTTTGGAGGTTCTGTTCTTTTAATTTCATTAGGCAGTTTAGTAAATAGGTAACTGCAAAAACAAAACGGGCTGGTTTTATACTGTGATAAACGAAAATTAGCAATCAATATATTGTTGCTTTTTCTTGTTTCATAATTGTGCTGTGTAGATACAACTTGAAATTGTGCCTCTTTCTTAACATAAATGACGGCTTCCGTTAAAAGTATGCATGATAAAAGAAGTAAGTTATACATTTTAAAAACAGAACGGCAAGATTCCATGGGAGTGAGGATGGGATTTTTCTAATTAGCCGTTTCTGCAAAACAAATAAACGATTTTATTACCGTGGCGTAAGCAAGAGCATAGTAAACATTTATTAATTCCTTAATAGATAAACGTTTTTTAAATTTGCAAGTGCAAAATAAGCTGAATTAAGTTTTCCTGCAACATGCTTCACGTGAGATGACCAGGAAAGATTACTGTCAAGGTGTCTAGGAATTTACACTTCTCTATTTTAGTGATTTGTTTATTATTTAAATTCAAATAACTTATACGGGGAAGGAAAAATATTTCGCTTAATATATCACCGACCAATTTAGATAAAAACGAAGTTTATTTCTTGAATTCCTAACGGCAAGTAATCCTTAAGAAGACAAGGACTTCCCAAAATGATAAACAAATTAATAGTAATAAATAGGATCAAGTTTACCGTTACCACTAGCTTTCGTTCTCAGCAACGCGTGAATCGTTTTGCAAATGTAAATATTTATTAATTATTCGAAGACAGAGGCATGCAAATTTTCTTTCGAACCTCCCTTCCTTAACATGTTAGAGATACATACATACATACATACACGCTTGCAGAAAATTTCTACTTCATTGATTTAATTTTTTTTTTGTACTATTAGGTATCAACTGAGAATTTATTTCAGGGTTTCGTAATGCTTGCTTGGACAAGACTGACTAACATATGGGTAACATAAATCTATTCCAGTGGCGTAGCCAAGGGCGAATTGCATTATTTGTCAAGGGTAGAATGCGTATATCGTAACTAACGCAACTAACCTGGGTGTAATATTTAATAATAAAAATATAAGAAAATGTTTTTTTTAAACGGTGGTAAATATAATATGCTTACACTTTTTCGAGGAAATCGCTCTACAGGAGTTTTTTTCCCATCTCTGCTCATTCAGAATCTTTTTTGTGATTGTCGAAAACTTAAACTGTTTGGCCACCAGGGGGCGTTCAATGGACCCTTGTTTTTGACCAAAAATCTAGATTTAAAAATTTCCCAAACTTCGATCCCGCCCATTTTCAATAGGTCCCATGAAACCTTTTGAATGAATGCTTTACGTTAAGTAAACTTCAGGGACAGCGCAGATGGCGACGCAAGAGGCAAAAGTTTTCAATCTATAACCCAAGCTGTACTGTTGCAAATGTCATGACCAAGTTTAAATCCACTGGGTCTGTTGATAATACGTTTAAAAGAAAACACCAATCCCGTGGCCAGCCAGGTCTCCTGACTTAACCTCGGTGGACTTTTCTTTTGGCGACTGTTAAAAGAAAAGGTTTATCTTCGCAGGACATTGACAGACGTAAATGAAAGTTACTCAACAACAACATTAGACATAAAATAAACGTTAAACATCACTCTTCTGTTGAGTTTCAAATTGTGTGGTTCTCTGTGTATCGATAAGCAAGTGTATGTGACGACGAGAATGTCGAGTCAAACGCGCCGAAGTTGCAAAATTTCTCCTGACAAATTTTGTTATATTTGTGGAGAATTTCTGGTGAAATCACAAGCCAGGCCATTTCCCGAAAATGTAAAAAAAGCCTACTTTAAATATTTTGATATGTTAATTGGGAATCAAGATAGGCGGTGGGCTCCCCATGTGTGCTGTGTTAGTTGTAGTGTATCATTGGTTCAGTGGATGAAGGGAAAGAGAAAAAGTATGCCTTTTGCAGTTCCAATGGTATGGCGAGAACCCACCAATCATTCTGACGATTGTTATTTTTGCCTGACAAAGACTGAAGGTTATTCCGAAAAGGGAAAGCACATTATAGAATATCCAAATTTGCAATCTGCCATACGACCTGTTCCTCATAATGCAAATTTGCCAGTGCCGATTGCGCCTTTAAATTGGCCAGCTATTGATTTGGGAGATAATAAAAATAACGCATCATCAGGCAGCTCAGAAGAACTGGGCACCGATCCCACTTTTACCACAGGTCTCAGTTCCAGCGAGCCACATTTGATTGTTCAAAGTGAATTAAACGATTTAGTACGTGATTTGGGGTTATCCAAGCAACAGTCAGAACTTCTGGGTTCCCGTCTTAAGGAATGGAACCTAATGGCCAAAGAAACAAAAATTACGAATTTCAGAAAAAGAAATGCTATGTTTTCTGAATTCTACAGCATGGAAAATTCGTTGTGCGTAATGCAGGAACTTGATATTGAACATTCTTCCCGTGAGTGGCGCTTGTTCATAGACTCATCTAAATATAGCTTAAAAACTGTGTTATTGCATAATGAAAATTTAAAACCCTCTATCCCAGTTGCCCATTCAATTGCAATGATAAAATAAACTACAATAGGTATAAATGGCAGATATGTGGGGACTTAAAAGTTATAGCGATTTTAGTGGGACTTCATAGGGGATTTACAAAATATTGCTGTTTTCTTTGTTTATGGGAAAGTCGTGCAATAAATCAGCATTAAGTAAGAAAAATTTGGCTAGAAAGAAACGAATTTCAACCGTGATCTCAAAATGTTAAATTTATAACTCTTGTTGATCCCAAAAATGTCCTTTTGCCTCCTCTTCACATTAAACTTGGGCTGATGAAAAACTTTGTGAAGGCTTTGAATAAAGATGGTGATGGATTTAAATATCTAAGACAAGTCTTTCCCCAGTTAAGTGATACCAAATTAAAAGAAAGCATTTTTATTGAGCCGCAAATCGGAAAATTGCTCCATGATGTCAATTTTACGGAAAAGCTTACCAGGCAGGAACTCAGAGCATGGAATTCATTTGTTAATGTAGTACGAGGATTTTTAGGCAACAATATGGATGAAAATTATGAACAATTCGTTAATGAACTGTTAAATGCCTATAAAGCGCTTGTTACCTGTCATTTTCTCCTAAAAATTTGGGAGCTGTTAGTGACGAGCAGGGTGAAAGGTTTCACCAAGATATGAGAACAATGGAAATTCGGTACCAAGGATGATGGGATCCAGCCATGATGGGTGACTACTGTTGGTTTTTGAAGAAAGAAGACAGGACACCTCATAAACAGAAAAAATAAAGTTTAATTAGTGTTTTAGGTTAATATTTTTCTCGTTTGCTTTTCTCTTAGATGCATGGTACGTTTAATAGGCGAAAACTGTAAACATAGTCAATAAACAGGGTTAAGAATTTTCTGAAATAATTTTTTCTGTAGATATTAAGTATCGTAACATAGATATGGTTCTACAACTCGGACAAAAAAACCCTACGTGCTACAACTTTCTATTTGTCATTCTTGTATTTGGACAGGTCACTTTTTTCGCGGAAATACGCCAAGAACAAGGTTTCTGAGACTGCAGTAGCCGTCCTGCATTGGCACCAATTCTTAAAGGATTTATATGCTGCTTCATACTTTTTTTTTCGATGTTTCCGATAGTAGAGATAAACAAGCAATATTCGCTGATTCTTCTATGTCTGAAAGATCCATTTTGTCCACACAGAATCAAACAATTCGACTTCTTCAAACTTTTCGCTATGAATTGTCAACTTGACGTTGTTGATAAAATAAAAACTGCTTATGTTGCTGTGGCAACGGATCACGGCTGCCTTCGTAATTTAATGTGAATGCTATCGAGTGAAATGATCATGAAAATCCAAAAATATATCCAGCAGTAAACATACAATACAGGGAGGAGGAAAAATGTTATATACTCGCTATCGCTCGGGCGCAAACTTGTCCTCGACTGGTAAATGTTACTTACATCCCTTATAGTATAAATAATTGTATTTGTATTGTAACTTGGAAATTTGTAAACTAGGCCACCGAATAACGCCAAATTTTAAACTTGTAATAACAATATCATTTGAAACCCCGAAATAAAAAGCATGTGTTGTATGCGTTAAATAAAACAGCTTCCTCTTAAGTAGTTACTTTTGAATCTGATAACACACAATTATTTCATACATCCATACATAATATTAACATTCGAAATTTATTAATGTTTATATTTTAATTCAACCTTTTTGTAACATCCTGCGCTTCCTTTTAATTATCTGCTAATCTCGGCATTAATCATGTTATTAAAAAGGTCGTCTTTGGCAATTTCTTCCTGTACGTGTTGCGACATCCATACACTCATATACGTAAGTGTTACTGTTGTATCTAGATGTCAAAAAGAGATAAATATAAAGGTATTTTGTAGCGTTTATATGACATAAAAGAGACTTACAGAGTTTTTGATCTAACTTTAATTTTTTTTAATAAAACAGCCTGTATGTTATCGGCTAGAATTGGTTGTTTTTCATTCCAATTCCAACGATATAGGTTAAAATGCAGGGGCGTGCGGTGAAATTTTAAGAAAGGGGAACAATTTTTAGAAACTTACCTATTTGTAATGTAATTCGATTGTTCGATCAATTTTTGCAAATTCGTCAATGACGTCATCATAAAAACGTCAATGCTGCGACATATTTTGGAGAAGTTTATTTTCAATGGACAACAGCGATGTATATGAATTTCTCACGAAATCTTTTATACGTTTGAGTGTTGAAAAATTGCGTTCAACTGATGAACTTGTGGCAGGTATTGTGAATACTAATTCACACAATTTCGACACTTCGGTGTAGGCATCTTCCAGCTCCTTGTCTTTTAAAAATTGCATTAGTTCCCTAGCGTTATTTTTTTCGCTAATGTCATCAGTTTCGTAAATCACTTTTAGTTCAGATCGCAGTAACACTCGGTCGAAGAACTGGCCATAATGAAGAAGAAGAGATTTAAACGCATCTTCTGGAAAAGTTTTTCCTTTAAATACATTAAAATTGCAGAGCTCTAGGAATTTAAAATCGTATAAACCGTTAAATCTATAGTATATTTGTTGCTGAATTTTATCGATTATTTCATAAAAGAGGCGTCTGTATGATGTTTGAACATCTCCCACCTTGTCTGTTCGAAGACGCTTGGCTTGTGGCTCTACATTTAACGTCATCGTTTTCTCCCAAAATAGGTCAGTCATCTCTTTTTTGGGTTAACATGGACCTAAAATCTTCCACTTTTTTTAAGCAAAAAGCATGCTGATAATGAAAATATGTTCAACAAATAATTAAAATTAAAATCTCGTTTCAAACAGTCCAAAAACCCCCTCGAACTATTTATTGCTTCTGAGTCCCACGTTTCATTATTTTCTGTTATATTCTCAAATAGTTCAATCAGTGATTCACGATTTTCAGATACTGTTAACACAAGTCTTCCATTATAGTTCCACCTAGTAGGAGCTACTTTGGGCAATCCTTTGTGGACAATGGAGTCCAAAGCTTGTGTAAGTTTTGTCGACTTGGAAAAAAAGCAGTCATGCCACTTAAAGTAACGAAAAATACTTTACACTCTTTAATGTGATTGATGGACTGGGATAAAACTAAATTTAATTTATGAGCAAAACAATGAACAAACACAGCACTTGGGAAAGTTTCTCGAACTTTAACTTGCAGACCCCCTAATTGTCCTGCCATTACTGCAGCTCCATCATAGCTTTGAGCAACTGATTTTTTCTCTCCAATAATTTCTTTAGTAACGTTATAAACTACGGTAAATAATGCATCTGCTGTACGATTTTCGGACACATTCTTAAAACCTAAAAATCGCTCTTGAATACTTCCGTCTGTTTTAACGTAGCGTATTACTACAGATAATTGGCTAAAATTAGTGATATCAGTTGTTTCGTCCAGAACAATAGCAATGAACCGGGCCTCGCCAATCTCCTGCTTAATTCTTTTTAGAATAATGTTTGCAACAGCGGAGATTAAATCATTCTGGATTCGATTTCGACGTTCCGCGAAAAACGCTAGACCGAAACCCTTGGTTCGTCATGACCTCTAAATCGCAATTCGTGCTGTCCGAGAAAACAAACAATATCGATAAGTCTTCTTAGTATTTGGCTATTTCATCGACTAGTTCATTGTGTTGGCGGTGACTAAATTCCAACTGTTTATTAAGGGCGTGTTCAAGTCTGGTTTTGCCGAAGGCTTTTTATTTTATGACGGCCTGTAAATGCGCTTTGGACATAATGTGTCTTTTTACAGCTTTACGGAAATTGTTTAAATCGGAAAAACCAGTTTTATTCCAGAGACCTTTTTCATTTTCAAAAAGTAAACATGGCCAACAAAATAATTTACTTATATTTTCACACCCTGTTAGCTATTTAAATTGTTCGTATTGTTTTTTCGGATAAAAATGTCTAATACAGTTTTTCATTTTTGTGGTTAAATTTTTCCTAGGCGGTTTTGCCCTTCCTTTGGAAATTATTTGAAGCTTATCAGCGAATTTTAATGTTGAAAATTCCTTTATTATTAAGACACACATTCTTACTAAATTCTCCAACATTTTCAACGTTATTACCGACAGCCGAAGTTGACGGTATTTGCATATCCACGTCCGTATTATTGTCTCCCATATCGCACCATGCACGACGCGACGTACGTATCACACAACACACGGATAGCCGTTCAAACAAAGATCCTACTCCAACGATAGCTTCCGCCACCACTTAAAGCACGCGACTGAAATGCAAAAATTGCAAACAGCCGGTGGAAAGTTCAATAACATCTGGCTCGATTCACAGGAAAACAAGCATACAAAACTTGGCTGCAAAGAATCTAGCGGCCCGCATAGGTTCTATTCGTTTTTCTTTTGTGGCTGGGTCGGAGTCAAGGCCGCATTTATTATGGGCTTGATAATTAAGATCATATTTTAGCATTTTTAATATAAACTGAATTAATGGTTTCCTGTTTCAAAAATTACATTTTAGCAGTGCTTCCCTTGCTTCCATGGACTGCACGCCCCTGTTGAAATGAAATTCGTCCCCCACTGAGAAGCACATTCCCGCGTTTTCAATCTTTTAATAAGGCTCCCTTATTTAAAAATATCCTCAATTGCACTTTAAAATCTTCATTTTCTACTTTGAACCATTTAAAGCATTTTATATACATTTCTTCAAAATTTCGTACTTTTTCTAGGAGAAATAAAAATATTTTTCCGCTCCATATTCGGTAAGTACTACTTTGTGTGATTTGTTGAACCTCTCCAGGGGGACAAGTAAGTATTTACTTCCCTAGGGAGGTAACAGGGGCTTATACCGGGTGTCAACGAATCTATTAGACAGGCCATAACTTCTAAAGTATTTGATGTATCAAAACGAAATTTCGTGTAGGTAAATGGTACATTTCACCGGAAATGGCTCCAGTTTCGATTTTTTAAATGGAACACTCTGTATACTTTTACATTTTTGGATTTCTGAGACAATTCTGAATCAGAATGTGACAATTTAAAAACGTGTTACGCCTACTTGATCTTTTTATTGCCAGTTTTAAAATTTCATCTAGGGGGCGATGACCAGTCACAAATTAATCTAAGAATCTGAAATGATGACTGAATAATACAATGGATAAGTTTTAGTGGTTAGTCTGATAGTAGGAACAAGAGAAGTTGACAAAATCAATTTTTTTTTCAAATGGCGACCCTTTTTAGACAAGCACTTTTTGAAAAGAGGATTTTTTGCGAATCTAACGGTACTGGTAGTAACTTTTTTTGCGATTGGATTAAAAATAAGCTCAAAAATTACATATTACTAAGAAAAATACTCGATAATCAGTTATTTACTTTTATCAAGTGTGCCATGGATATCCACGCTGGATATTTAATTGTGGCAGTTGGTTGATCAGGGTTGTTCCAAAGCGTACTTTTGTACCAAATTTGGCACACTTCGAAAATATTTGGCACCATGGTACATCTTTGGTCTTTTTGTTACAATTTATCATTCATTTTATTCATTAACTTACTTGAAGGTATCACAATATCATTAAAAAAAAATAAAATGATATACGAAATTTAACGACATATCTTTTAATAAATACCATAATAGGTCTTTTAAATAATTTCAGTCATAAGTCATAACACAGCATCGCTTTTTACGTCAGCGCATGTGGTAGTATGAGCGGCGTGAAATAGAAATCGACGCGTGGCTCCATAGCGAAAGAGATAGCTTTACCTCGTGGGGTCGGGAAAATATTAGATGAAATTGTTTGTTTTCTCCGTCTGTCCAGGCTAGTTGCCTACAGGGCCGTTCCTATCCCCTCGGCCGCCTTTGTGCAGAAATAAAACGGCCGCCCTTTTATAACAAAAAAAAACAATATTTATTGAACAAAAAAATATATTTAAGTTCCTACGTATACATTAACAAGTAACATTGTATCATAACAATCATAACATAAGGTAATAATCTATTAAACGAAACAATAAACAACATAAAACAAAATACAAATGTTTAAACTATTAATTATTTAAATATCAAATAATATAAAAACCAAACAAACAAAAATTGGTATCTTTTATATTGTATCTAAGTATAAAACTGAGCAAGTCCCAATAAAAAAACAACCTCTTCATTTCAAAAATATTTTTCTGGCTTTTGTACTTGCGAACTATTATTTTATTATGGTCTAAATTTTCACAAATTTCATTTTCAATGGCAATTATACCTAAATTTGTAAGCCTCTCCTGTGACATAGAAGATCTTAAATAGTTTTTTATCATTTTTAATTTTGAGAATGACCGTTCACCAGATGCAACCGTTAATGGTATTGTTAAAAAAATTCTCAAGCTTATACATAAATTAGGAAAAGATGAGACCAAATTATTACTATAAATAAATTTTAGAATCTCAATAGGTTTGATTTGATCTGTTAGAGATTTAAATGTAACAATTTCTTCAAATAGTTCTACGCCACTTATATCCCTCGATTCGTCTTCGGTTAATGCGATTTCAAGTTCAACGCATTTTTGTTTTAAATCATCCGATGTCACATCATGAAACCGTGTTAAAAAAATAAAAATATTACTGCAATACGAAAGAGAATTAAACCTTTCTTCTACTGATATTCTAGCTCGGTCAATAACAGTATAATAAAAATTTATTTTAAATTTCTCTCGTTCGTTAGTTAATACATTGTCTGTACTTTCATAACTAAATTGGGATTTTTTCCGCCTTATACGAACTTCTGGAAAATCTGGTTCCACATCAATTTCATTTGCTAAATTCGATGAAATTTCTATGTAAGTGTTAAAACTTTGGTCCGATCGCATTTCGTTAATAAAGTTAAGTACATGTTTTAATGATGTGACACACTGAGTCAGATCAATATTAATTTTTTGCAATAATTTACTGACTACGTCAATTTTAACTAATAACTCGTACCATATGACTAAGCTACAGATAAAAGTAAATGATTTTATTTTTTCTAATAATGAATTGGCACTTAGTTTTGTTTTTGAGTTTCTTGTAACATCTTCTGAAAGCTCAACCAAAGCTTTACAAATATTTCCTAGTTGATTCCGAAGTGGTCTAAGCGCTTTAACTCTGCTTTCCCATCGGTTGTCACTTACCGATGTAAGATTTAAATTACTAACATTTTTTTTTAAACATCTCAACGAAAAGGAGAAGAAGAAAAGAATACATACAGTTCCTGCACGATTTTAAAAAAATTTATTGTTTCGTGGGAGATTTTAGCGGAATCGTTTATTACTAGATTTAGTGTGTGAGCGGTGCAAGGAACAAATATAGCCCTGGAATTAACATTTTTTACCCTTTGTTGAAGTCCGATATGTTTTCCGGACATATTGGCCCCATTATCATAGCCCTGACCTCTTATATCCCTAATATCTAATTCAAACTTAGGCAAAATATCATTAACCAATAGGTTAAAAATCCCTTCCCCAGTTGTATATAAAATAGGAAAAAAACCCAAAAAACACTCTTTTATGACAACATTTTCTTCGTTACAGTCTCCATATCTGACTACAAATGTAATTTGCTCTGTATGACTTGCATCTGGAGTAGAATCTAAAATTATGGAAAAATATTTGGATTTTTTTAAGAGTGTCGTAAAATGATGACAAATATTTTTTGCTAGCAAAGTAATTATTTCGTTTTGAAAATGAATTCCCAAATAGTGAGTTATTTTACTTTTTGATTCTTGGGTCTTTGTAATTTTTTTTAGATGATCGGATAACACTGGGTCAAATTTTGCCACCATTTCAACAGCTTTTAAAAAATTGCCATTATTTTGTTCGTATAAGACGGAACTTTTTCCACGAAATGCCAATGATTGTCCAGCTAAAAATTGAATAATTGCAATAACTCTTTTTAAGATAGAGCGCCAGCGTTCCCTTTCAAGTTCAAAATAATTTTGCCGTTCTTTGTCAATAGTTAATTTTTTATTTAATGACATTTTTAACTCAACCCATTTTTGATTAGCTTGCAAGTGATGTACAGAAGATTCATGCTTGGATAAAATATGTGAAAGATGTCGCCAATCAGAATACCCCATTTTGCTATTTAACTTAAACACTTCCTTACAAAATAGTTTACAACAAAGACAAAAAATGCTATTTGCTCTACAAGAGTATACCAACCAAGCTCTTTTAATTTTTTCACCATTTGGCAAAATTCGAAAATATTGAGTTGAAGAAAATTTCCTTCCCGAATCAGAACGAATTTTTTTTCTATATGCTGAAAATCGTTTTGTACTATTTGCTCAATAACTTGTTTTTGTAAAATATCCGGCCACGTGAATGGGTCGCTGACATCAAAATCATCATTAGTTTCAGGGATAACTTCGTTTAAGTTAGGATTATCATCGGTTAAGAGCATCTTTTCTTCATTATCTATTTGTGTATTTGATTCAGGGTGTTTTTTTTCTTCAGGGTCGCTTACTTTATGTGCATCCTTTACATTTTCATCCTCAATTGTATCTGTGCCCTGTGGCGATGTTGATGGAACTAAATATTTTTGCAAAGATCCACTTAATTTTTTTTATTTTCTTCCTTTTCTAATTTTCTTTTTTTATATTTAGCTCCAGATAAACGTTTTGTTTTTCTATCGGACATCTGGAAATAAAATTGAAAGGTAATTAAAGTTAGAAAATTTAGTTTATGTAATAGTTCTGAATCTGCGAAGATATAATTTTATAGTATCCCCAATTAAGTTCGCACCAAATGGAAATTTTTATAAATAATAAGTAAAATTGTAATCTAGCATCAGATTTTGTTTTTAAAATGACCCAAAAAATAAATATAATTATTATATTTTTATTAGATAAGTAAATTAGTAAAACTACTTTATACATTTTTTAAAACTTGAAATATAGAAAATTAATCTAGACATAAAATTAACAATAAACCACTTTTTGATCTCAAGCTAAAAAAAATTTTTTTTCACATGTTTAATATTAAATCCAAAACGTAAGATGCGGATTTGGATGGTAATATTAAGTAAAGTAATATCTATCCGAAGAACTTACCTTTTTAAATTACGAAAATTTGTTTCTTTTGAAATTTCACTTTTGCAAAATGTAGAAAAAAATAACTAAACAACAAACACTTTATATCACTGTTAAACTCTCGCTAGTTAATCGAATACTAAAAAGAAAAACAAAACATTTAAAAACTGCCCCATTCTACAGTATATAGAGCTATATAAAACTATATACTGTATACATACCAATTATGAAGTATAAACAAACATTTTTGCATTGAAAGGCGGCCGCCCTTATCTATCATTTTTATTGCTTTTCCAAGGAACGCTGCTATAAATAGTTCTATTGTAATTTCGGCAACTCATGCACAGCAAAAAAAGAAATGACCGGTAATAAATTTCTTATGAATGTTTTATCTTAAAAGCCTAAGAAAATGTAATTTCATTTTTCTTTATTTTGAAAACAAAAATATAGGTATATTTTTGTAATCAAATGGCTAATTTTGTGTTTTTGGCGGGCGGCCTGCGGCCGCCCCAATAATTTGGCCGCCTTTGTGCCGGCACACCGTGCACACCCCTAAAAACGGTTGTCTATTTGTCTGTCTCTGTCTAACAGTATTAAAAGCGGAAAGCCTGGCTATTCAGTCGCTCAAAGTTAATGATTCGAGGGTCGAGTCAATTTTGAATAAAAACGGTTATTTTATTTAAAGAATCTCCTGGATAGCAGTAGCTTTTAGCAGTGTATTCCAAATCTTTATATAATTATTTCGCCACTTGTTTTCGTCTTGTATGTTAACGGATTAATTAATTCAGTTAAAAATCGGAAGTGTATGAAGTCAGTTCAACCACGAAGTACCCAATAATGTTATTGTTAGCAGACGTTCGAGATATCCATGCGCATGCTGGAAATCTAGATAGGGCACGAGCTGCGGGGGTGGGTGATGATCATATCTACTGGTGTGAACTTGGCAGCCAAAAGTTAGCAGCTAAACTGCTGATGACATTTTAATAATATTCCGTAAAAGGTTATAATGCATTTCAGTTTTTTTGAAAAATATACAATTAAATATTTTAGTAGATATTAAACAACGGGCCAATATGATTACTGAAAACAGATTTAAGGAGTCGTTTAAAATTTACATTATTTTGGTTGGCAACAATGCTCTCTCAATTTTTCGAATATACATAAAATTCAAAGACATTAATATTTTTGGATATCAGTTTAATATTTGTTTAGTAAATAAGTGATATAATTGCACGAGCATAGGCAGCAATTTGTTCCGTGTATCAAGTACAATATTTGCAGATACAAATTTACTTATTTCAGCAACACACTTCACTTGATTTTTATATTTATTCTAGTTAATATAAAGGCCTTAAATAATTCGGAAGCCGTCAAAAGATGTTTAGGTTGCCATAAGACACATTAGGCAAAACACTAATTGCTTATATAGAGAATGACTCGAGAGACTTCAAAGAGTGTCTAATTTATATTATAGCAAAATTTTGTTACATGTACATACATATACATACCTATTCTTTTTTGCAGAAAATCTAAACATACTGACAACTTGTTTTTTTATATATGTTTTAGCTAATATGTATGCCTAATTAATGGACATATAAAGAATGACCCGCTAGAAAGAGTGTCTAATTTATATTAAGGTAGAATTTATTACATGTGAGCTCATATACATATTTATTTTATACGCTCACGTGTAATATAATCTACTTTAATGTAAATTAGACACTCTTTGATGGTTGTCGGGTCATTCTCTATATGATCATTAATTAGGTTTATATATTAGCTAAAACATATATAAAAATCAAATTGACAGTATGTCTAGTTTTTCTCTTATAACTATTAATTAGGTCTATACTATACTACATTTGTTAAAAATGATTATAAATATGTTGTTTTACTTTACAGTTTCAATTTTCTATGCATATATACATACACAACATATAAATAGATATTATAAATATAATTATTTAAATTGTCTATCATTTCATTATTTTCATGGAGGATATAATGGTCAAAATACAAAATAGTAATGTTGTAAAAAAAGAAACCACTAACGGAAACTGAGGATGTACAACCTTAATCATAGTACTACATACAAATCTAATTTGGTACTTTTATGAAATTTGGTACAATTCAACATAACCGTTTGATACAAAAATTTTAAGCTACGGAACAACCCTGTGGTTGATCAAGATTACTTAGTTTGATCTCTCTATGCCTCATATCACGTAAAGTCTGCCCAGCTTATAACTGTTGTCGGAACAGCGCATTTTTTATACATTTTTCTGCTGCCCTTCTTCAAATATCATCAACAAATTTAGGCGTGCAAACAAATAGTTCAGAGTATTAAACAAAAATATAACTTGAACTAACTTCGATAACGCTGTAAAATATGAAAGCACAATATTCGAGTTCACTGTAGTTGTTCAAAGTGCATTCCTCCTTGTTCACGACACATGTCCGCTCGTTCAATTGCTTCTCTCAACACGTTGTGCAGCATTTGAGGCATAATACTTCTAAATATTTATTTAATTTATTATTAAAATGTTCAATTAAATAATTAAGAACTTCTCTGGTATTGTGAGGCGGTGCTCCATCTTGCTGGAAGTAAATTCGGCGTAAAACTTCTAAAGGTAGATCATTAAGATGTTGCTCAATTTCATTTTGGAGAAAGCCTAAGTACCTAACACCTGTTAATTGGCCTTGAAATAAAATTGGGCCCAATTATTCTGTTACCAATGACACCAACCCAGGCATTGACACCAAAGCTTTCTTGAAAATTTCCTACTCTCATTTCATATTGATTTTGTTGGGCTCAGTAACGAGTGTTTTGCTTGTTAAACATACCATTATTAGTAAATCTGGATTCGTCAAAAAATAAGATAAAGTTGATACAATTTGGTTCAATTCTACAATTTTGGAGCAACTAATCACAAAACAGTACCCGTCTATCGCCATCGTCAGGATACACATGTTGGTGTAACTGGTATTTAAAAGCTCGATATCCGTATTTCTTTAGTATTTTTCTAGCTGATTCATGACTTAAACCCAGTTCGTGATTAATTGTTCTTAAAGAAACAGTTTTATCAACTTCAACTATAGCAAGGACGTTAATCTCCATTTCTTCATTTATAATAAATCTGTCTTCCGCCACTTGATTCCCTTCTTGATGCCTAAAACGATTCTCGAGTTATGGAAAATACTGATGGACTGGATGTTGCCGGTCAGGATATCTCTGAGCATACAACTCAACAGCATTTCTTGAATTTTTATGACATTCTCCAAATATTAATAACATATCGACTTTTTCACTTTAAGTATACATTATTTCGACTTCTGAAAACAAAAATAATACTGAATATTCCACTCATGTACAAATTTTCCCGTAAGACTGGTGGTGTTTTAGAAAAATTGTAGTGGAAATACCACGTCGTCTAGGAAACATGGTGTTTCCACTTACCTTTACAAAAAATGAAATCTTGACAATATGAAACCTGTTTTTGAGAGACGCTAGAGTCCCTAGAAACTGATTGTTTTAAGTATCTTTCAAACATTTTTGAAAAGTTATCAATATGAATAATCGCTTTGGGCTAGTTCAAGAAGAGGAAATTGATGAAAATATAATTGGAAGCGAACCAAGAAACACCGTTAAATCCAAGAAGAGCATCTGGAGACAGTTTATGTCATTCTGCGATGAAAAAAACTATACGTTTGACCAAGATACTCCAGTATCCCAACTAGCAATCATTTTGAAAAGCTGGGCCTACAATATGCGAAAAATGAACGGGGAGGAATATAAAGAAGGCACGGTAAAAATTATTTGGAATGTGACGGCGAAATTATTGATAGAAAGGTATTTCAATGAATACAAAATTAAAATAAATCCCTTCGAGCAGACCGAATTCAAATAAGCCCGAGACGCAAAAAATGCCAAAAGGAGACATTTGCAATGTATTGAAGGCAAATGCAGAGAATCGGCCGTGTTTTTTAACATACAATGAATTAAAAAATCTAATCGAAGCTTGTGATGAATCAACTCCAGAGGGTTTACAAAAGAAGTGTTTTTTTCTGTTGTCCTATGAATTAGCCTGGAGAGGAGGAGAAGGTGCAAAAGCCGAAACAACTTTTTTCAAAGAAGAAACTGACAACTTCGGAGGAAAAACAGGTAGAATTCAATACAACCCTGTTTTTTCTAAAACATGTCAAGGTGGTGGCCGAAAACTCGCCGATTCGAAATGGTTGGTGAGAAACGAGAGAAGTCCCAGCTTTTGTCCAGTAAGAATTTATAAAGAATTACAAGATAAAAGGAAAAGTATCTCCAACACTCGACTATTTTTGACGCCAAACCCCCATTGGAAAATTTCCGGAAAATCGTTCAAAAACAGCCCAGTAGGAGAAAACGAGATTTCAACTTGGACAAAAAAACAAGCACAGAAATCAGGCCTCAATACCACAAAATTTACCAACCATTCCCTCAGAGCTACTGCCGTGTCCAAGCTGGCCAAAAGCGGAGTGTTGGAGCAAAACTTGATAAAAATTACAGGTCATTCGAATGCGAAATCCCTATCAAATTATTTGCAAATGGATCCAGATCACCACAAAAAAACTGAAAAAATGAGGGAACCTGGAAAAGAACCAACTCAACAGCACGTGCTTCCAGCCTCTGTAGCAGCATCACCCAGCACAAGTACAAGTAGTGGTCTGACGGCATCTTCTACGTCGTCGCAAAACAACAATGTGGTTAATAATTATCAGAACTGTACCTTTTATTATCCCATTTATGCCCAGAATTATTTTTTTCTTTAAATTTTTATAAATCTCAAGCATTTTGGTTATATGCCATTTAATAAAAGAAGTAACTATAAAAAAACGAATTTCAGTCAAGAGATTTGATGTTTTGATGTGGGTCGTTTTTGACCCACTTGGGCAAAAAGGTGTACTATGCGCAAATGTATACAGAAAAACATAAAAACTTGCAGGGTGTTATTTTCATATATATACATGCAAAAAGTTTTAGATAAAAATAAACAATTATAATATTATTTGAACACTTATTTTGTATGGAAATCTACAAAACATTTATCATGTAATGCAACATCACACTGGCCACAGGCTTTAGTGGTTTTGTTCTTGAAATGAGCACACCTTTGTCGTGTCTGACCATTCAAAATGAGATGCTGACCATGTCTACGAGCTGCTGGACTAACAAGAATAGGCTTTGGGCCAGTAGATAAGGGGGATTTTCCATATTTTTGTAATATAGATAATACAATTGATCTCCGAAATTCAAAATTGTCAATTTTTTTCCCAAATTTTCGGGCCAATATGCATTATTCATGCATACATCAAACGTCCAAAATAATATGGGCATATACCATTTTTTGCCGCGAAATCCTATGCGATAGTTTGCCACATTGTTGTCCATTTGGTCGACGCCACCCATGAATCTGTTGTAACAATGTATCACGTTTGGCTGAGGTATTTCAACCTTCTTTTTCTCTTTTGCAGAATATCTAACAGCTTGACGAATAGGTGCTACACCATATTCATTCGACAACATTGTAACAACACTGTTATCCTTCCAACGGACACAAACAATATTATCATCTTTGTCAATGGCATTATCAAATACTCCTCTAGCCCCTTTTTTCATCTGTGAAGAATTTTGAAGTGGACATTTGTCGGTACGGTTTTCTCGCACTGTACCTGTCGCACCAAAACCCAATTCTCCCAATTTACTGATAAGAGCAGTGCTTGTAAAGAAATTGTCGAAGAATAATGAAAACTCAAAATCGGGAAAATTAGTTTGCAACAATTTTGCAAAATTTGTTACAACAGATTCACCGAGTCCAAGTTTTTCGTCAGTCTGTTGAGCCTTTCGTCCTTGATATACGTCGAAGTTGACGCAATAGCCTGATGGAGTTGCCAAAACCCATGCTTTGTATCCGAAGCGGATTGGCTTTCCTCTGATAAACTGTTTACATCCGTTTCGGCCAAAATACGGGATCATGGATTCGTCGATAGACATACAAGAGCTTACAGGGGTATATTTGATAAAATTCTGGTTCATTTTGTCTATCAAAGGACGTAACTTCGCCATTTTATCATTCGGTACTAAGTTGTTGTTATCGGCTGCGTGCAAAAATCTAAATATTTCTTCAAAACGATTCCTTCTAATAGAATTATAAACCAAAACATTTCGAGCGTCATCTCGTCCTTCCCAAAACATGCGACGTCTGGGAACGGGAACGTAACCACTCACATAAAGAACAGCTATAAAAACAAGCATCTCATCATTGCCAATTTCTAATCTACAGTTTTTGCTGGCAGCATATAAGACGCTATGTTTCACAAGAAGTTCCAATATTTCCGGGTTCAAAAAGAGTTCCATAAATTCCAGAGGCTCACATTCATCACCTAATGTCAACACAGGTAACAGTTCTATATTTGTTTGTTTTGTTTTACCCTCATTCAAGTCACCTTTTAGCCATTGTCGATTTTTTCGGGACTTTTTCTTATTTTCTTCAGGTTCTGTTACGGTACTGTCTTCATTATTATGGCTGTCTTCTTGTATATTGGTTTCCGCTTGTGCCTGAAGCTGCAATGAATTTAGTCTGTTGGGGTCATTACAGTCTTCATCCCCTGAGTCTCCATTACTTTCGAATCCATTATCATCTGGAGGAGTTATATAGATGGCATCTGGAACGGGATCATCTTTGGAGAGTTTTTCTATTTCGTCTAACAGCTCAGCCGTCGTCAGTGGTTTCTTCCTATATTAAAAAAATGTGTATCACATATCTGCCCAACGGGTCGATAACGACCCCAGCAAGTTTTTATGCTCTTCATTTTCAAATAAACAACCCTAACCTCAAAACAAATATTATATCGTAAAAAGTGAAACCAGTGTAATAAATAGTATGAAAAACAACACAATGAATACTTAAATAAACAACTTACCAGTAAGAGTTTCTATCCATGTCACACTGCAATATTTTATCACTTAAGTTTATTAAGAAAACTGAAAACACGATTTCTCAGCCCGCTTTACAATATGATATTAACGATGTCTATTGTTTTGACTACTAAATGTAAAGACAGGCAATACTTTAAACATGCACGTGTAAAGCTGATTGCATAATTTAAGTACCGGGTCGTTTTCGACCCGTTGGGCATAAATGGGTTATACAATCAATAATTAAAATTGAATATTTAGATTTATATTAAGTACTTTTCAATATTTAGACAAGTAATTTTATTAGTATATTATTATTCAATTTGTTACAAAATTCAAATTTCTGAACTTGAAATGTATTATTTAATATTCAGTTAATAAAGCTTAGTTTCCCTGTATTTGATTCTTGGAATATTCCTCCTAAATACCATTCGAGCTTAAAAATTAACCAGATAATTTTCCATTCATGCGGGTTTTCTCTACAAAACTCGGGAAATTATAAGAAAACACGCATTCGTGAAAAATTATCGGACATTTTTAAGCACTCGTGATATTATCCCCGAAAATCAAAAAAAATAAGGAAATCTTATGTCTACTCAGAAAGAACAGGTAAGTGTCACTGTCAAAACAAAAAATCCTACTTAATATCCAGCATGGCTAGCCATGGCACACTTGATAAATGTAAATAACTGATTATGGAGTATTTTTCTTTGTAATATTTAACTTTTGAGCTTATTTTTAATCCAATCGCAAAAAAGTTAGTACCGTTAGATTCGCAAAAAATGCTCTATTTAAAAAGTGCTTGTCTAAAAAGGGTTGCCATTTGAAAAAAAATTATTTTATCAACTTCTCTATTAGACTGATTACTAAAACTTAGCGATTGTATCATTCTGAAATCATTTCAGGTTCTTAAATTAACTTGCGTCCGGTCATGGCCACCTAGATGCAATTTTAAAAATGGGTATAAAAAAATCAAGTAGGCGTAAAAAGTTTTTAAAACGTCACATTCTGATTCAGAATTGTCTCAGCAATCCAAAAATGTAAAAATATACAGTATATGTACCATCTACCTATACCAAATTTCGTTTTTATACATCAAATACTTTAAAAGATATGCCGTCTAATAGATTCGTTGACGTTCCTTATACTAAATGTTCAGGTATAGTATGAAACCAGGTTTTTAATTTACTATGATCAGTTATAGAAAAACGTTGTATGCGAGTAAGGCAAAATTTCGAACACTTATGATTTTACTTAACATGCCTATATATTAAAAATAATGTTTATAAATAACCAGTAATAAGAATAAGTATATTGGAAGTTAAAAACTTCTAATCGATTCCAATTGCAAACAATAAAATAAAGCCAAAAATTGCATTAAAGCTCTTCCTCTCTTAGACGTTACTTATCTACGCCAACATTCACATAATTTTTGTTTACGAACAAAAAATTATCTTTGCAGCAATTTCTGTGACTGTTTTGACCTACATTTTTTACATGAGCGCTCACGTGCGACAGACCTATTACCCTTGATTTTTTCCCTTTTAAATTCGAGCTACCTGACGTCGTTAAATTCAGTTGGTGACGAAATAATAAATATAATCTTCCGTCATAGCATATAGCATAGGTGAACAAAATTATTATATTTGTTGAAATACAGAGTTATTTTTTGTAGGACAATTTTACTTTATCTGGTTAACCAACTTATAGTTATTAAATTACAGTCTTGTAATTAAAAATAAATATCAAAACCAGCGATGTAAACTTGTTCTTCCGAGGTGTATATACCCCTGTCGCTTCTGAATGGGTGGGCCAGACTGTGACATCTCCCGCTACTTATATGCCTAAAGGATCCGCACAAACCTTACGTGTCCTTTTGGAAATATTACCCTCCGAAGCCCCATTCTTACTCAAAATGGATTTTCTGTAACATAACAGCGTCTATAGTCATTAGGTATTCTAAAACGACTACAGGGTGACCCTCCATTAATTTATGCCACTCCCATAGTCTGGCACTCATCTCATTGAAAAATTCTTTCTTTTCATCAAGTGCAGGTAGTACCACCCCGGTTTTGGGTCAATTCATGCGTTTTGCCTATTGTTATACGTTCATAAACGCTGAAAATGGGTCGCCAAAGGTGTGAGGTTGGATACTTATAGAAAGAAATTAATTTAACAAAATTTTATTTTAACAAAATAAACATTATATGTAATATGTACAGGGTGTTCCAGCGAGGACTGAACAGGGACCTATTTTCGACCTTCCTTATATTTTGGAAAAATTCAAAATAGCCAATCGATGTATTTTTTCTTGTAGAATCCAAAAATGTCATCGAAAAAATATTTGAACCAGAAACAAAAGAGTTACGCTATGCATCAGGTGTTTTTTAAATGGAATGTATCGTTTTTTATATACGATTTTTGGAAAGAGTGATTTTTTTTATGTCCGTTCTGATTAAAAGATTTGATTTTGCGATAGCTATTTATATTACATTTTAATGTTTTACAAACTAAAATTTTAGCTTCACCTGTTTAAAATATACGATAGGTATAGGTGATCAAGGTAAAATGACCTTTGAATGCTTTGTCAATAAAAATTGACATTATTTTAATTATTGTCGAAGTCTTCACCTAAAAAATATATATTTGACTCTGATCGAAATGAAATACTCTTTGGACGAGAGACTACAGATTGTTATGCTATTTTACAAGTGCCAAGAAAATGCAAGAGAAGCAAGAAGAAGATTTATTGCAAATTTTCATAGAAATATATCCATCAATACAATTCTAAGGATAAAAAACCTATTTGAGGAAAATAAAACTTTACATGATAGAAAAAGAAATTCAATAAAAAATAATTATTAAATAATAAAATAAAACTACTAATAACATAAGTTTTCAATGTGACCGCCGTTTTTCTCGAAACAACATCGATAACCCCTTTGTAGCCTTTCTAAACTTGCTGTTACAATATGATTTTCCTGGTTAAGGCGGTTTATTTCATCGACAATTTTTCCCATGATCTCTTGAATATTTTCGTTTCGTTGTCTGTATACGACGTTCTTCAACTGGCCCCAAAGAAATGTATCCAAAACTGAGAGGTCGGGGCTATTGGGCGGACAAGCATATGTTCCATTTCGCCCTATTCATCCGTTATGGCGCCGATTTAAAAATTGAACCACATCATGCACGGCATGAGGAGGCGCCCCATCATGTTGCCAAATTAAATTCTGATATTCTGCCAATGGTAAGTCTTCCAAAAAATTTTCAATTTCGTTTTCTAAAAACTCATAATATCTGTGCCCATTTAAACTCCCGTTAAAAAATATTGGTCCCAAAATTTTATTGTTTTTTATCCCACACCAAACATGAATAGAATTCCTCCCTTGAAATTTAATAGTCTGGAACTTTTTTGGATTTTCAACGGCCCAGTGGTGACTATTATGTCTGTTGAATACTCCCGATGTTGTGAAAGTAGCTTCGTCGGCTACGATACGAAAAGGCCTAAATTTATGAATTTTCAGAGTCCTGTGAACAGTCCCTCGGGTAACTCTTCTGCGCCTTACACCGCCACCGTACTGAACTTCCCGAACTGCATCCGAAATAGATTTGGTTGGATTAACTTGAAAATAATTTATAATGGCCTGGTCTCGATTTCTTCTTCTTTGTATATTTCTTTTCCTATCATGTAGTTTTATTTTCCTCAAATAGGTTTTTTATCCTTAGAATTGTATTGATGGATATATTTCTATGAAAATTTGCAATAAATCTTCTTCTTGCTTCTCTTGCATTTTCTTGGCACTTGTAAAATAGCATAACAATCTGTAGTCTCTCGTCCAAAGAGTATTTCATTTCGATCAGTGTCAAATATATATTTTTTAGGTGAAGACTTCGACAATAAATAAAATAATGTCAATTTTTATTGACAAAGCATTCAAACGTCATTTTACCTTGATCACCTATACCAACCTATCGTATATTTTAAACAGGTGAAGCTAAAATTTTAGTTTGTAAAACATTAAAATGTAATATAAACAGCTATCGCAAAATCAAATCTTTTAATCAGAACGGACATAAAAAAAATCACTCTTTCCAAAAATCGTATAAAAAACGATACATTCCATTTAAAAAACACCTGTTGCATAGCGTAACTCTTTTGTTTCTGGTTCAAATATTTTTTCAATGATATTTTTGGATTCTACCAGAAAAAATAAATCAATTGGCTATTTTGAATTTTTTCAAAATACAAGGAAGGTCGAAAATAGGTCCCTGTTCAGTCTTCGCTGGAACACCCTGTACATAATATATAGATAGAATAATTATTTTTATACAACAATTAAATTATAATAGATTATATTCTTCGTCATCTGAGGAATTGTCAAGATCCCACAATTTCTCCTCCTGTTTAATCACATGCTGGACTTTTGCCAGTTCTCCAGGGGCGTGCAGTCCCCGGAAGCAAGGGAAGCACTGCTTCCCCAAAAAAAATTACAAAACATCTTCTAAAATGTAATTTTTAAGATAGGAAACCATTAATTTAGTTTATATTAAAAATGCTAAAATATTATCTTAATAATGAAGCCACAATAGAAATCAAATAGAACCTATGCGGGCCGCTAGCTTCTCTGCAGCCAAGTCCTGTATGCTTAATTTCCTGTGAATCGAGCCAGAGGTTATTGAACTTTCCACCGGCTGGCTGTTTGCAATTTTTGCATTTCAGTCGCGTGCTTTAAGTGGGGGCGGAAGCTATCGTTGGAGTAGGTTCTTTGTTTGAACGGCTATCCGTGTGTTGTGTGATACGTACGTCGCGTCGTGCATGGTGCGATATGGAAGACAATAATACGGACGTGGATATGCAAATACCGTCAACTTCGGCTCTCGGTAATAACGTTGAAAATGGTGGAGAATTTAGTAAGAAGAGTGTTTGTGTGAATGTGTGGTGTGTATCTTAATAATAAAATGATTTTCAACATTAACCTTCGCTGATAAGCTTCAAATAATTTCCAAAGGAAGGGCAAAACCGCCTATGAAAAATTTAACCACAAAAATGAAAAACCGTATTAGACATTTTTATCCGGAAAAACAATACGAACAATTTAAATGGCTAACAGGGTGTGAAAAGATAAGTAAATTATTTTGCTGGCCATGTTTACTTTTTGAAAATGAAAAAGATCTCTGGAATAAAACTGGTTTTTCCGATTTAAACAATTTCCATAAAGCTGTAAAGAGACATTATGTCCAAAGCGCATTTGCAGGCCGTCATAAAAGAAAAAATCTTTGGCAAAACCAGAACTGAACACACCCTTAATAAACAGTTGGAAATTAGTCACCGCCAACACAATGAACTAGTCGATAAAAATAGGCAAATATTAAGAAGACTTATCGATGTTGTTTGTTTTCTCGGACAGCACGAATTTCTTCAAATAGAGGAAATTTTCAAGATTTACTTAGTTTAATGGCTAAATATGATGATTGCTTAAAAAATCATTTAGAGCAGTCTAGCGTTTTTCGCGGAACGTCGAATCGAATCCAGAATGATTTAATTTCAGCTGTTGCAACCATTATTCTAAAAAGAATTAAGCAGGAGATTGGTGAGGCGTGGTTCATTGCTATTGTTCTGGACGAAATAACTGATATCACTAATTTTAGCCAATTATCTATAGTAATACGTTACGTTAAAACAGATGGAAGTATTCAAGAGTGATTTTTAGGTTTTAAGAATGTGTCCGAAAATCGTACAGCAGATGCATTATATATCGTAGTTTATAAAGTTGCTAAAGAAATTAATGAAAAGAAAAAACGAGTTGCTCAAAGCTGTGATGGAGCTGCAGTGATGGCAGGATAATTAGGGGGTCTGCAAGCTAAAGTTCGAGAAACTTTCCCAAGTGCTGTGTTTGTCCATTGTTTTGCTCATACATTAAATTTAGTTTTCTCCCAGTCCGTCAATCACATTAAAGAGTGTAAAGTATTTTTCATTACTTTAAGTGGCATGGCTGCTTTTTTTCCAAATCAACAAAACGTACACAAGCTTTGGACTCCATTGTCCACAAACGATTGCCCAAAGTAGCTGCTACTAGGTGGAACTATAATGGAAGACTTGTGTTAACAGTATCTGAAAATCGTGAATCACTGATTGAACTATTTGAGAATATAATAGAAAATAATGAAACGTGGGACTCAGAAGCGATAAATAGTTCGAGGGGGTTTTTGGACTGTTTGAAACGAGATTTTAATTTTAATTATTTGTTGAACATATTTTCAGAAAATGATACTGCTTTTTGCCTAAAAAAAGTGGATGATTTTAGGTCCATGTTAACCCAAAAAATAAATGACTGACCTATTTTGGGAGAAAACGATGACGTTAAATGTAGAGCCACAAGCCAAGCGTTTTCGAACAGACATGGTGGGAGATGTTCAAACATCATACAGACGCCTCTTTTATGAAATAATCGATCAAATTCAGCAACAAATAAACTATAGATTTAACGGTTTAAATTATTTTAAATTCCTCGAGCTCTGCAATTTTGATGCATTTAAAGGAAAAACTTTTCCAGAAGATGCGTTTAAATCTCTTTTTCTTCATTATGGCCAGTTCTTCGACCGAGTGTTGAGTGCGATCTGAACTAAAAGTGATTTACGAAACTGATTAGCGCAAAAAATAACGCTAAGGAACTACTGCAATTTTTAAAAGACAAGGAGCTGGAAGATGTCTACACCGAAGTGTCGAAATTGTGTGAATTAGTATTGACAATACCTGCCACAAGTACATCAGTAGAACGCAATTTTTCAACACTTAAACGTATAAAAAATTTCGTGAGGAATTCAGCGGCGCAGGAGGGACTTTCGCATACATCGCTGTTGTCCATTGAAAATAAACTTCTCCAAAATATGTCGGAGCATCGACGTTTTTATGATGACGTCATTGACGAATTTGCAAAAAATGATCGAAGAATCGAATAACATTACAAATAGGTAAGTTTCTAAAAATTGCTTCCCTTTCTTCAAATTTCACCGGACGCCCCTGCTTTGTACGCAGTTGGATTTACATTGATATCAGGGAAGGGATGGTATGTCATGAAAAAAAAGTCAAATCCCAGGTTTTTTAACAAGTTTATTTAAGAAATATCATAATAATGGATAAGTATATTATAGATACATCAGAATCCATATAAAATTAAATTATTTCCGCTATCGAAAACAGCATTATTCAGAATAATGGCGTCGCTAAATAATCGCTATACAAAAAAAATATACAACAAAATTTCAACAAAAAAGTCTTTGTAAGAACCAACCGACGTAGCTTTTAAAACTACTCATTTGTCTAAAAATATAGTTATTTACATCGAACAATCTTTTTCATTAAAGAGAAGTCACTGAAAAAAAATATTTCATAACGTATGGACACCATACAACCTACTCTAGGTATACCTAGTTTTGAAAGGACGTCATTACCATTTAATATGCTAAATAATTTGAAAAGGCCATCACAGAAAGTTCTAAAGATTCTTTTATTACTCTAAACAATTAACTTTTAGTATTACATATTTAGAAAAAAATGTAGTATCATGTAACTCATGCCGACAAATATAGCCGAGGCACAAAGTTCAATTTGACCCCCCCCTCTCGAAAATCATCCACAAAAAGGCATTTAAAGATATAAATAAAATATTAAATTTGTGAACGAAAAATAAACTATAAAATAACATTTCGTATTAAAAAAAATATTTCAGAATCGTTTTTGACGATAGGCATAATTTGTCGAGCAAAAACTGTCTGTTAACTCAATTTTTGCTAAGGTCAATTTAAAAAAAATTGCATGGAATGCTAATTATCTTATCCTAGACCCTATGCAATCAATAAAATAAAATTTCGGACACTCTATACCTTAAGGCAGGGGTGCTCAAAGGGTCAATCGCGATCGACCAGTCGATCGCGAGTGCTTTTTTTTAATAAGTAGGTACTTAACTAAACTACAAAAATGTATTACGTAATAAAATAACACACTGCTAGCGGCAAAAGGCGGCTTTATCAAAGGAACGCGCGGTACTTGTCAAATAATTTTATTCTTGCCGCTTTTCTAGAAATTTCGAGCTGCGCGTTTGACGGGAACATTCGAGACTTTCGTTCACGCCGATATAAATGTTGCGCCTGCAGGAATTGGAGTCATTCTGAATTGCAACTTGAAGGCAATACTACGTCGGTACAACTAATCTAAAACGTATCATTTTAATAACGATTGGGAGGAAGAATTTTTGTTTTGGTGAAGAATAAGTGCATTTGTCTTATTTGTCGTGCGTCAGTTGCAATACCTAAGCGTGGTAACTTAGAGAGGCGTCATAAAACGGTTCATAAAAACTATGAAAAGGATTTTCCGTCACAGAGTGAATTAAGAAAACGAAAAGTACGTGATTTGATATCTTGTTGGAAAAAAGAACAAACCATGTTCACAAGACCAGCCAAACAATCAAAAGCTGCTACGGTCGCGTCATTTAAAATATCTCATATATTGACGAAACACAAGAAATCATTCGAAGATGGATCGGTTGTGAAGGAAGCATTTATTGAAGCGGGTGAGACTTTATTTGGAGATTTTAAAAATAAAACAGAAATCATGTCTGCTATTAGAGAACTTCAGTTATCTCGTCCGACTGTCACAAGGAGTATTGAAGTCATGAGTCAGGACATGGCAGATAAACTAAAAAATGATATCATGGAATGTACATACTTTTCTTTACAGTTCGACGAATCCACCGATATGACAGACACTGCCCAGCTGTGTATTTTTATTCGGATGGTATTTAATGACATGTTGGCTAGGGAAGAATTTTTGACAATCATTCCTCTGAAGGGGGCGAAGATATATATGACGTTTTCTTCAATTTTGTAATAAACTACAAGCTTCCAATATATAAATTAGTGTGCATTACAACCGATGGAGCACCAGCAATGACTGGAAACAAAACGGTTTTGTGGCATTGTGTCGAGCTAATGAAGATTTCCCTTCATTTTTTTCAATCCATTGCATTATACATCAACAAGTTTTGTGTTCAGGAAATTATGGGCATTGCAACAAAAATTGTGAATTCCATCCGTGCACGTAGCTTGCAACGGCGGCTCTTTAAGTCGCAGTTGGAAGATAGGGAGTCAGCTGAACACACTGATTTAGTTCTTCACACGGACGTCAGGTGATTGAGTCGCGGAAAATTCCTAGAAAGGTTTCAAGAATTATTGCCCGAATAACAGCAGCTTTTCTAGACGAAGGCGATGACACTCAGATGTTGAAAAACGAAAAATGGAATTTTTGACTTAACATCACAATGCACTTAAACACTATTAACTGGAGCTTCAAAGGTAAAAAACTGTTATTGAGATGATTAGCGCAATAAATGCATTCAAAAGTAAATTGCAACTTATGATAGATCAACTGAAAAGAAAGGATCTGAAACATTTTCCGTCTTTGAAAGCAAGGATTCCTCAGTTGAATTATGATACGTATGAGGCTGAATTATCAAATATTTTGGGACAATTCGAAATGCGTTTTTATGATTGTAGTAAATTGGCAAATGTAGCATCATTTATGAGTTATCCTTTTTCATGTAAAAACATTGAGGAATTAGCTACTGAAATAGCAAGTCAGTTTAATATGAACTCATGTTCTGTTGAAAATGAGTTGGTGCAGATTATATCAGATATACATCTCAAAGCTATCAGCAAATTTCTGTGTTTTTATCTCTATAAACAATCCATCTAAGGCAAATCGCCCTTCAACTGACACCAATGTTTGGGTCAACTTACTTGTGCGAGTCTGCATTTTCTGAAATGAAGATAATTGAGTCAAAATATCGCAATTGACTAACTGACGATCATATGTCATCAGGCTTACGATTAGCACTCAGTGGTTATGTACCATCTTATGAAAAGTATGCTGAGGACATGCAGTGCCACGCTTCAACATCCAAAGTCACTCCTTAATTAAGTTTAACACCATATGTAACTCTTTCGTTTTGTAACAACCAATAAACTCGCAATTTTGAATAACTATGAGTTTTTTCATTGATATTGTAGAGAAGAACCTAACTAAACCTAACCCAAACCTTGACTAAAATAGTGTATATTGTGCGGAAAGCTAATATCTATATATGCTACGGTACACCCTACATAGGTAGGTAGGGTGTATGTACAACCCTGCATCACACTCTGCAGCCTCTCAGAGTCGATCGTAAGTAGTCTAAAAATATTGAGGTAGATCGCCAGCAGTTCAAGTTTGAGCACCCCTGCCTTAAGGCATATCTGGGTAACCCCCGCCCCCCCGGGCCGGATCCAGCCCACCACCAAAATGGATTGATGAATACTTTTTTATCATTCACAGTGGTAAACCTATGTGCAATGAAACAATTTCTGTTTTAAAAGAATACAATACGAAACTTAAAAGCATTACTTTAGCATTTCGCTGAATATAATTTACTTAGGGGCCAGGTA
>JAUTXW010004477.1:727500-789932 GCA_030620095.1 Kuschelorhynchus macadamiae | reverse complement strand
TAAATGTTCATTCGACGATAATTATTCTAAATTTGAAAAATATAGAGGTCAAAATTGTGATACATTATTTATAAATTCTTTAGAAAGAGATGTGTATAACATATACAATAAATATTTAAAGACTCCTAAAAAGATGATTCCTTTGAACGAACTGGACAAAATTTATCATAACTATGAAACAGTTTGTCATATTTGTAATAAACCTCTTTTAAATGACAGGGTTGCAGATCATTGTCATATAACCGGTCTTTATAGAGGTCCAGCTCATTCACTCTGCAACATAAATTACAGAATACCTAACTTTATTCCAGTTATATTGCATAATTTGCGTAATTATGATTCTCATCTATTTCTTAAAAAATTATGCTTAAACAAAAGAACAACTAACAGTTATCGCACAAAACAAGGAAAAATATATTTCATTTGAAAAGCTTATTCATGTGGATAACTATTTTGATAAAAAGACACAAAAGGCTAAGAAAAAAAATATATCATTAAGGTTTATTGATTCTTTTCAATTTCTATCCCATTCTTTATCAAAACTCTCTGAAAGCTTAAAAGATGAACAATGTAAGGAAATAAAAAAAATTTTCAATGATGAAGAAAGATTTAAACTTATTCGGCAAAAAGGTGTATTTCCTTACAATTATATTGATGATTATTTAAAATTAGAAGAAACAACTTTACCTCAAAAAGACCAATTTTATAATACTTTAACGGATGAGCACATCAGTGATGCAGAATACCAAAGAGCTGTAAAGGTTTGGCAATTGTTTAAATGTGAATCTCTTGGTCAATACTCCGACGTTTACTTACTCTCTGATACTTTACTTTTGGCAGATATTTTTGAAAATTTTAGAAGCACTTGTTTATCCACATATAAGCTCGATCCAGCTCATTTTTACACTTTTCCAGGTTTATCTTGGGAGGCGTGTTTGCGTTATACTGGAATAGAGTTAGAATTGTTAACTGATCCAGATATGATACACTTTTTCAAAAAAAGCGTTCGCGGTGGTGTGAGCTCTTGCATTTGTAGAAAATCTGAAGCTAATAATCCATTTCTTTTAAATTTTGATCCTTTAAAGCCAACTAAATACATAATTTATTATGATGCAACAAATTTGTATGGTTATGCAATGTCACAGCACATTCCAACGGGAGATTTTGTTTGGTTAACAGATAAAGAAATCAATGATTTAAATATTATGAATATTTCTAAAAAATCTAATAAGGGATATGTTTTAGAAGTTGATTTAGAATATCCTACAAGTCTACATTCCTATCATAACGATTTTCCGTTTTGTCCAGAAAACTTTAAACCGCCAAATTCTAAATGCATAAAATTAATACCCAATTTAAATGATAAATCAAAATATGTTATTCACTATCAATTATTAAAACAATGTTTGGAACATGGACTCAAGTTAACTAAAGTTCATAGAGTTTTACAGTTTTCTCAATCTGATTGGTTGAAAAAATATATAGACTTGAATTCAAGATTAAGAAATGATTCAAAGAATGAATTTGATCGTAATACTTACAAGTTGGCAAATAATAGTATTTATGGCAAGACTATGGAAAATGTTGATAGGAGAATTGACGTAAGACTTGTTACAGAGTGGGAAAAAAATAGAAGAAAAGATGGTGCTGAGAATTTAATTGCAAAACCATATTTCAAGGACTTAACAATATTTTCTGAAAACTTGGTAGCTATTCAAATGCAAAAGATTCAAGTTACTTACAATAAACCAATATATGTAGGCTTCTCAATATTAGATATATCTAAAACTGTCATGTATGATTTCTTTTATAATTTTTTAAAACCTCTTTATCAGGAAAATATTTCACTTTTATACACCGATACCGATTCGTTCATTTTAGAAGTCACAACTCCAAATATTTATTCTGACATGATAAAAAATATTCACAAATTTGACACATCTAATTATGAATTTAATAATATTCACGAAATGCCTATTACAAAGTCAGTTATAGGAAAATTCAAAGATGAATATGCTGGTGAACCCATTACTACTTTCTTTGGTACTGGAGCAAAAGCATATTGTATTAAAACGGAAAACAGTTTAACAAAAAAAGCAAAAGGTGTTAAAAAAAGTGCAATTAAAAAGCAGTTGGATTTTATTCATTATAAAGATGTTGTTGAAAATCATTCTAAAACCTTTTGTTCAATGTATGTTTTTCGATCTAGACAACATACAATTTTTACAGAGTTAATTAATAAATTGGCTTTGAGTTCCGAAGATGATAAGCGGTATAAAATTCCCTATAGTTTTAATACATTAGCTTGGGGACACCAAGATATTGCTTTGTATCAATGGAATGCAGAACATGAAGATTTAGATATATTTATGTAGATATTATAAGGTATTTAAATTTGTTGTTTTTGAAACCAAAGTTAGTCTTCATAAGTCTTTCACAAAATGTGCTTAGAAACTTTTGACAAAGAAATTGATAACAGTTATTTTAAAACATATGAAAAACGACTTTCCACTTTTAAAAAATGGAAAGGAAAATTGAGACCAGAAGTGTTAGCTGGAGCTGGCTTTTACTATACTTCAATCAATGATATTTGTAAATGTTTTTATTGTGGTATTGAAATTTTTGATTGGTTAAGTTATGATGATCCTATTGTGGAGCATAAGAAATTTGCTAGGAATTGTGATTTAAATAACTGTCTATGGAAAAATAGGAATCGAATAATTGTAACCATTCAAAATAAGTCTTCAAGCTACACATTTTATATAGTATTATTAATATCCTTATTTATGAACTTTTACATATATTTAAATTAAGTATTTTATTGTTATTTTTTTACAACTGCTTTTGCTTTCGTGGTGAAAGTATCTGCTTAATGTTAATAAATTTGGAATATTATTATTAATTTGTTTTAATGACTATCAGTAGATCTCAATTTATTCTTCTTTATTTTATTTTCCAAAATGTTTTTTATGTTCATCATCCCCCTGGCGTAACACAGTGTGAAATATGTTTTTCTAATAAAACAGACGTCACTCTAAGTAAATATTGTAAATTTATGAAAATTGGATTAATTAACAATAGTACAATTAGTTGGATGGAACGAATAAATGGAAATGAAAATGCAAGTAAATTTTTTAAAATTTTGTATCATTATCCAAATCGATCTATTTTTGATACAAATTGGATAGAAAGGTTAGAGTTTAAAAATAATCAGTTACAAATTTTAACCCCCAACTGTACCAATTATTATGACGGATTCAAAAATTATTACTTTTCCATCATTAGTGTTACATTAAACTTTGCATTATTTTTATACATTACCATTTTAATTATTTATCTTTATTATAAATTTCAAACTGGAAATCTATTTTTTCATTAATCCATTTTAAACGAAACTTTAAAGAAAGTGGGGATGAGAATATTTAAGTACAAGAATAACACAATATGTTTCAGTCTCGTTTAGTCATTATGAACAACGCCGTGGTTCATAAACCTTTGGAAACGCTTCTTAATTCAAAAATTTATTTTTTAAATAATTCTTTGTCAAAATTTGTTCTTGTTGGCATTAGTTTAAATGATTTTTCTCCAAAAATTGTAATTGGTGGAAAAACTGGATTTTCAATCGCACTAACCGAAGAAAATTGGAAAGACATTTGTGTTCATCAAGGAATTATTGTAAACAATTTCTACTTTCCTCAAGTTGATCAAACCAGTGTGAATATAAACAACATTCATCTGCAGGTTCAGAAAATAAATGATACCCCTGTTCTACAAATTACAAAAGGCCCACACTTCATATACTTAGGACAAGAGTCTTTGGACAATTTGTGGCGATTAAAGGAAATTATTGATTATAGATTATCTATACTTAAAAGGCAAGAATTCAATACATATTTCAAAATATTTCAAAATAATATTTCATCTGATTGTGGCGACTTGTGTACGCATGTTTATAATATAATAAGTCCAACAGAAAATCCTAACAGTGAAAATGTTTCAACTATGATGGAATTACTTGCTTTATATCCTGAACAAATGGAAAACAAATTGAAGCAAAATGGAACAAAACGAAAATATTACGAAGAAAACAATGAAAATGGATCAAAAAGAAAATATTACGAAGAAAACAATATCTTTTCTGGAAGAGAACAATAAGGTGCATGTGTTAGTGAAGTGGAGCTTTGCTTACAGACAAGCCCGTAGGAGTAACTTTCAGATGTGGTACTTAGATAGACTCCGTTTTGAAAAAAGAATAAATGATTGTAAACTTATTCTAGATTCGATATTATCTGAGGAACATAGAAATAAAATATATTTGACACGTTTTAATAAAAATTGTATTTGATGTTTTACTTAATAAAATTTTAGTTTAGTAAATGTGAATTTTATTTGAAATTAATTAGCACATTAAGACTTTGTAATTTGTATCAGCTAAAGCATAAAGTGAGGAACAGAAATAAAACAAATTTAACTAAAATTTAATTTCAATTTAATTAAACAATATTTTTTTTATCAATCCATGTATTATATTTTTTATCAAGTCCTAACCATTTCACATAAACTTTGTTTCCTTTCCTTCTCAAAATCTTCTCAATAAGATACACATCGGTATGCTTTACTTTTAGTAATTCTTGCTCATAAAAACCACCCAGAATGTCCTGATTATCTTCGTCTTGAATTAAATATGTCCAAGGGTTTGTCATCTTAACTTCTTTAATGTGGAATATCTCATTTGACCAATTTGGTGTGTAACCTTTTGAAAATGCCTCTCGATGCTTGCTTATTCGTACGTGATCACCCACTTTAAACTTTGGAGATTTTATATCTAACGTTTTAGCATGAGTAAATGCAGATTTCAAGATTCTATTTTCATTTGTTTTATTTACTTGTTTTGGCTTCATTCCTATTGAAGAATGTTTTGTATTGTTATAATCTTTTACAATATCCGCTAATATATTAAACCATTTGTAATTTCCTTGAATGCTAAATATTTTCCACATATTATTCTTTAAAGTCCTGTTCACTCTTTCTACTATACTCGCTTTCAAATTGGAAAACGTGCTATAATGGTTAATTCGAAATTGTTGCATCAAATTTTGAAAATTTACATTGAAAAACTCTCTTCCTCTATCCGTTTGCAAGTTTTTTGGTGGAGTTTTTGCACTGATTAATATTTTTTTCATTGCCGCTGTTACGTCTTTTCCAGATTTAGATTTTAACGGTTCGGCCCAAACATACTTAGAAAATACATTTATGGTAATCAAGATATATTTAAATCCCTTATTAAATTTGGCATAGGGTAACATTTCAACCAAATCAGCTTGAAAAAGATCATTTAACCCTTTCACTACCACCCTTCTGCGTTTGTAGTTTTTTCTAGCAGGTTTATGTAATTCATTAACGACTTGCTGTTTAACGGTTGTCATGACAACAAACTTGTTTATTCAATTTTAAGGAAGTTCACTTTCTATGTTTTGTAATAATTCGAAATATAACTTTTATATGTTTTTTCCCATTCATTCAATTTATCAATTTGTATTGTATAACTTTTTTCATTTAAAATTTTACTAATTTTAGTAATCTCCTTTTCTAACGCATTAAAGGATTTTTTTATCTCTCCAGTTAAGAAAGTAGTTGATCTACTATCACTATTTTTTAATTCCTCCTCTGTTTTATTTAATTCTTGTTCTAATTTCTTAATTACACTGGACATTATATTTTCCAAGGAAATATATTGTTGATTTTCTTCCAAAGTGAGTTGGTCAATTGTTCTACTGTTAAGAATGCTATTTTGATTTCTTTTTTTTTCATCATCTAACCTTTTTATAAAAGTTCTTAATTGTTTAATTTTTTCCTTGTGTTTTTCAATTATTACTTCTCTTATATTTGTTTCCATTATTTTATTAATTTTGTTGATATCATCACTTAATTTTTTGTCTTCCTTTTTAACATGTTCATTTAAAAATTGCAAATCTTTACTTATTTGATTTAGCGTTAGCAACTGTTTATTAACGTTTTCAATTGAGGTATAACATACTTTAATCTGGTTTTCATACTTTAAAAAATTTTCATCAAAAACCTTAAGCTTTTTAGCAAAGATTTCATTATTTGTTTCATTTTCACCTAATCTCCTTTTTAAATTATTAATGTCACTTATTCTCTCTTGATTTTGTTTTGAAATATGGCGTCCAAATTTATCAACTGTCATGTTGAGCTTTCATTAAACAATAAATATGATTATATTTGATAGCTGTTATTTATAGTATTACTTTATCTTCTCTTAATTCTTCAATAATAGAGATAATCTCGTTACTATGAGCATTATTTCCCGCATCACTTGATGAAATTAATAAACGTAGCCTATCAACAATTTCGTTTACATTATTCCAGTATACATAGTCTGTATTTGATCTGTTTGTTTTCAAAATTAATCCCTTTCCTGTAGATTTGGCTCTAGTTGTTCTAAACGGAGGTTGTGGTTTGTTAAATGCTGTAACTAATCTTGGCAAGGTTTTTGTCTTTGTAATCCCCTTTCTTTGTAAATATGGTCCTATTATTGTAACATATTTGTGTGATGTATTTCCTTGAACTTGTTCATTTGAATCAAAATTCCTACGATATACATTTGTTTTAGCTAGAATGTTCATGTAATTATCTAAATCTTCCTTCTTATAACCTATCGGTTCTTTTTTGAAAAGCAATTCGTATAAACCTGGCGTGCCTGTGTACGTTATTCCTCCCACTTTAATGTCCTTTCCAATAATTTCTACCGGTATCTGTGTTAAACCAAAAGAAAACTTATCCGTTTCGAGGTCATGAACTATTCCGTAATAATGGTCAAATTTATGTTGTGTATCTTTCACACCCTCATCAATATATGATCTGGGTAATTCATGAAAATCTGCTAAGTAATCTTTATATGATGGTGTACCAACATAGGTTTGAATTGTTTTTCTAGTTTGTTCCAATATGTCTGACAAGTTTAAATTTGTTGTTGTGTCACTAGAAGGATCTGAAGTTTCTGCTATAACAGTTGATGACAATGGTTGTACTACAGGAGAGGAAGAAGTGATACTACTGTCATTTAAAAATGTTGGTAGTTCTGTAGGGAGTAACGGAGTTTTTCCTGTTTTCTGAATATTTTTCGTCGGAGTTGATGTTTTATAAAGCTTTGTAGGTGTTTTGAATTCTTCATACTTTGAAACTCTTTCTTCTTTTAAATCGAATGGTTCGGATTTACCAATACTTGAAATTAGCTGTTTAAGTGGTTGTGTTATTGGTCTATAAGTTTGTTCTAATTCGGACTGAGCAGTAGAAGTAGCTAATTTCAAGCTTTGATATTTCTGCTTCACGGCTTGTCTCGATTTTATTAATTCTCGAGCTAAACGTTTATCCATGCTGTACAAGTTTTAAATGAAATAAAACTGCAAATTTTTTACTTTTATAAATATATAAAGGAATCGAATTTACTCCTATATCTGCCGTGATTTACTTCACAATCTTTGTCAATTACAAGAAAGCCATATGGATCCATCCAACAGTTAGCACAAATATTTTTAAACTGATCAAATGTCATATCCAATATACAGTGGTCATTATATATATGTTTTAAACTCAAACAGTCCTGTTTAAATAAAATTAATAAGTTTGCATTTTCTCGAATTAGACGTTTAAGGATTGAGGAATATCCTTGAAAAATAAAAAAACAATCGGTGTTTCTATGCCTTCCATGCGTGAAATAGTCCCTAATAATAGATTGATTATGACAAGGAATATCATCAAAAATGATAACGGAATTTGGCTTTATCTCATGAGGTGAAATAATGTTCTCATCGCTATCATATTCAAAGTATCCAATTTCTTTCATAGGCTTTAACAACTTCCTTAAATATTCATATTTTGGTTGATCTAATGACTTTGAATAAACATAGACATTTTCAAACCTAATTCCATTAGGATGCTCGAGCAGTGTAAGCATAACGTTGGTTTTACCGCTACCACTGCAACCAACTATAAGCCCTCTTTTTGAACCACCGCAAAATAAGTCACCATGTTTTCTCAACTGTTTACTTAAAATTTTTTCGTCATGATTATTTACTGGTAATGAGAATTTTTGTTTTTCAATCCTCATTCTTAATCACACTAGTAAATATTTTTAGCTGTAAAAGTATTTATACCAGAAAAATGTCAATGTGTTTTTAGTATAAAAAGAACTTCAATGACTGTGGGTCGTCATAAGTTGAAAAAAACTATTAAAAGACGTAATAGAAAAGGCTCTGGTTTAGTAAATAAATTAATTAGTAAATTACCTTTCGAAGTTCATATACCAGGATATAATTATTGTGGTCCCGGCACCAACTTGGAAAAAAGATTAACTAGAGGTGACGTTGGTGTAAATCCATTGGATTCCGCTTGCAAAGAACATGATATATCTTACTCTCAGACTGAAGATTTATCAAAAAGACACATATCTGACCAAATATTAGAAAAAAAAGCCTGGGATAGGGTAAAAGCTAAAGATTCTTCTATTGGTGAAAAAATTGCAGCTTTAAGTGTTGCAGGAATAATGAAGGGTAAAAGAAAGTTCGGTTTGGGATTAAAAAATACAAAAGGGGGTAAACTTAAATTGAGAAAAAAACGTATCATTCGAACACCCAAAAAAATTGGAGGATTTCTACCTCTTTTGTTTCCCATTCTTGGCGCCCTGGGTGCACTAGGTGGAGGCGCGGCAGGAATTGCTAAGGCAGTAAATGATGCTAAAGCAGCTAAACAGCAACTAGAAGAAATACATAGACATAATATTGCAATGGAAAATGCTTCTAAAGAAGGTAAAGGATTATATATTAGACCATATAAAGGAAAGGGACTATTTATTAGACCTTATAAAGGAGGATCCGTCAAAATGAAAGCAATCAGACAAAAAAAAAACTCAAAATAAGTTTTCCAAAAAGAGCACTTACGAACAATGATATTATTAAATATGTAAAGCTGTTAAAAATAACTGGCTTTAGAGGTGTTTTTATGCTCGATGAACTTCCAAAAAAAATTAATCTGAAAGAATGTGGTATTGTAAATTTGGATAAAAAACAAAATAAAGGATCTCATTGGACTGCTTATATTAAAAATAACAAAAATGTAATATATTTTGATAGTTATGGAAATTTAAAACCACCTTTAGAACTTCTCAAATATTTTAATTCGAATGGCAAAGTGGATGTATTTTATACTTATGAAAATAAACAAAAATTTAATTCATATAACTGTGGTCAACTATCCCTAAAATTTTTGCAAAAAAATATATAAACTCATTATTTATTGTAATATCTCATTCATAAATAAACTGCAATGTCTACCACAATTGCCATATCAGGAAACAGTTCTGTTTTGTCTGCTGATTTTAATCCGCCCATATATTTAGAGGATGAAAAACAATATTACCTGGGTTTAGCTGATTTTGAAACGTTTATGACTATCCCCAATATAAAAGAAGGATATAATAAATTTTATATAGATAATAAAGTAATTGTTATTCCCGACGGAACTTATGACATTACAGATATAGAAACATACATAAGAGAAAGTATAGAAGATTTATTTCCGAATGAAAAAATTTTTTTTCTTTTAAAAGCAAATGTTAATACTCTAAAAACTTTTTTAATGTGTAGTAGAATAATTGATTTTACCAAGGAAGATTCGATAGGAAAAATGTTGGGTTTTAATAGCAGGATACTAGAAGCTATGAAAGAGGAAGAATCAGATAATGTTGCAAAAATAACTAAGGTGAATGCTATTTGTATTGACTGTAATATTTGTGTCGGTTCTTACAATAATGGTAAACCTGTTCATATTATTCACCAGTTTTATCCAACTGTAGCTCCAGGGTATAAAATAGTTGAATCTCCTTTGCCCATTTTGTATTTTCCAGTTAGCGTCAAAGCAATTAACAATATAACAGTTAAAATAGTTGATCAAGACGGAGAACTTATCAGTTTTAGAGGAGAAACTATAACAGTAAGGTTACATTTACAAACAAGTGAAATATAAAATGGTTGTTAGATATAATAGAGCCCTTGGGATGAGACTTGCCCCTACTACTATCAACAAAGTAAAAACTTATAAAAAGAAAAAGCCTAAACAACAGTTCAGTATCAAATCCAACACCAACAAGTTAAGACGAGATAATCGTAAATTTCTCACATCCTTGGGTTTCACTGTTTTAAAATAATGAACATATTAAACGTAAACGAAAAGCTTTATGTAGACAATTCCATCGTCAGTTCTGAGCTTCACACATATCAACCATATATTTCTTCAAAATTCGATTACAATGATGAAATAAGGATCCCAATTCAAGAACTCGATGCTTACACTCTACCATCAGATAGTTTACTTTATATCGAAGGAAAATTAACTAATACAGAAGGTAAATATAAGAAAGAATTGCTATTTATTAACAATGGTATAGCCTTTTTGTTCAGAGAAATCCGCTATGAACTAAACGGAATTACTATAGATTCAATAAGAAATGTTGGATTAGCATCAACCTTAAAAAGCTACCTTTCTCACAATACCAACGAAAGTTTAAAACTGGAAAATGCAGGTTGGTTTCCACATCGGAAAGAAGGTGATACAATTTTAGTTGATAATGATGGAAAATTCTCCGTATCCATACCACTAAAAATGCTTTTAGGATTTTTTGAAGATTACAGAAAAATTATTATGAATATGAAACAGGAATTGGTTCTTATTAGATCAACTGATGATTTAGATGGTGTTATTTTCAAAGAAGATCCGGCACACCTTGTTACTGCTCCTGACACTCCATTGGTTACTTTCGATAAAATTTATTGGAAAGTTCCTCACATTCTAGTTGATATGCCACAACAACTTGCTCTATCAAAAATATTAGAATCAAATAAAGATATATTGATAGGATTCAGGAGTTGGGAACTTGTTGAATATTCTTCTCTAACCGAAACAACCCGTCACACATGGCCGGTAAAAACAACTAGTAAACTAGAAGCTCCTCGTCATGTTGTGATTGGCTTTCAAGAAAACAGAAAAGGGAAAATTGTTAAAGATATGAGTAAATTTGACAATATTACCTTGTCAAATATTAGAGTATATTTAAATTCTGAAAGATATCCTTATCACGATTTGTACTTAAATTTCGAAGAAAACAAATTTTCTGCTTTATACGAAATGTTTGCCAACTTTAGACAGTCTTATTATGGTGTTCCAAATGAACCCATTTTTAATCCTGAACAATTCAAAAACATTAGTCCTATTACACATATTGATTGCTCCCATCAAAAAGAAACAATTCAAACGGGATCCGTAGTAATGAGAATTGAATTTGAGACACACAATGCAATTAAAAAAGATACTTCTGCTTATTGTCTTATTTTACATGACAAATTATTTAGCTACAACCCTCTTACTAAAATTGTGAAACAATTATAAACTTTATCCCCACTATTTTCATATTTCGATTTAATTTAAAGAAATTTTCAAAAGCTTTTAGTTTTAATCATGACATCAAAACTACAACTACAAATTGAAAAATTTATTTTTAAAATTAATCAACTGAAAGAAGAAATTGCAAATTATTCAAGTAAAAAAAGTCTCATTAAAAAATTTGCTGCTTTGAAAATATGAGATTGGTTATAGATATTCAAGGATTCAAAGATGAAAAAAATAAATTTATACCGAAAGAGCTTGCAGCTTTTGATGGTTATGAAATGACTCATTACATTTTTAAAAAGCCTTTTCCAATGGAGTTTCTTTCACCTGATTGTCACAAGCAGGCGGTATGGTTAACGAAAAATTATCATTGTATACATTGGAATAATGGATTTACTCCATTACATCATTTCCCAAAAATAATTGAAACACTTACGAAGAAAGCAGATTTTGTTTTTGTAAAAGGAAGCGAAAAAAAGGATTTTATACAGAAATATTCTAAAAAGCATGTGATTGAAATAGATGAACAACCAGCGCTAAAGCTAATGGAACCAAAATGCTTCTATCATTCAAAATCACCTTGTATGTGTGCTTTGACAAATGTGTTATTTTTATATGACAATTGTTTTATGAATGAATAAAAATATAAAAAAAAAATTAATTACCTTTTTATTTTGCATTAACCAACCATGATTGAATACAATTAATATGATACCTTAAATCTAATTTTCTAAATTCATTTAAAAGTTCATACTCATTTTTATATTTTAAATAATCATTACAAAATTTAGCGGCTAATTTACATTGTTTCATTCGATCTATATTATTAACATATGCTGACAAATCTTGTGCTTCTGCGTCTTCTTCGCCTACAATTGATAAATATTGGAAGTATGCAGCAGATATAATAAACTCTTCATACATTTCAGTAACCATTTGCTCCATTGTAAATATTATTAAATTTATTCTTCCTTTTCAATTTCTTGAAGAATAGTATCCTCGTCAATAAATTGCTTCAAGTCTTTTAAATAGTAACCAAAGCCAATATCTTTTAGATCTTGAATAAGTTGAAAAAAATTTAATGTTTCAATGTATTTGTTGCAACAGAGGGCAGCCTTTACGAATTCCTCAGATTGATTACAATAAAAGTCTATCCACTCCGGACCACTTGCCATACAATATGAGAAATAGGTTTTTGAAAGATTACTAAATTTCTCCTCTAATAATTTAACTGCAATCAGCAACTCAGCCATTTCATTTATTTAACATAATATTTTAAATATGTAGGGGGACGTCTCTTGCGAATAGGATTAACTTTCTTTGATAATACCTGTTTTTTATCTTCGTATAATTGAAACCTCTTTTGGGTTGCAATAATAGCAGGTATAAATTGGCAATCTTCTCCTATAAATTCTATTAGGTGGCTTAATTCTCCTACAAAGTATGATTTCCCAAATGTATTGAAAAACGTAGTAAGGCTTATAATTCCTTCTAAATAATCATCACAACAGTCAATTGCTTCCAAATAATCTCGTTTCAGTGGATAAAACAGCTTGGTGTATTCATCTTTCGAAATCACTTTAAAGAAATTGAGATATTTAACTTTTAACTGTCTGATAGTTGTAGTTAATTTTTCGCGATTACACATAATTCACTTATTACTTGACACATTTTTTCTTTTTGTTTTATACAAAATTGGTGGAAAAATTCAAAAATAACTTTTTACGCAACTCGAGCACAGCTTAGTAAATGTGCCTCGGCATACTAAAATGATCATGATGCACCTATTTATAAGACTTAAGAATGCAAAATCAAATGTGGGAGAACAAAGAGAAAAAATTAAAAATATGATGCGAATGAGAATAAAAGGGGAGGAAGTTAAGAATGAGGGACATGAGAGAGAGGAAGAGGAGGAGGAGGAGGCGCTCCCATATTATAACTACTGGAGTCTAAAGAGATCAATTCTACTTTAGCTTCGAAGTTTCCATACGCGCGGTACAATTCAAATAATGGCTTTAATCATTTCTTTATCGACAAACCTGGTGCTAACTTGCGGGACAGACCCTACCTAACAGAATAGGTTTTGCTATACCTTTTTTGTGTTATGGTCTCCACAATGATGCCTTCGGCGACTAACCTGATACTAATCCGGCACCAATTTACCTAGTACATCAATGTTGCCTGCCTGTTTTAATGATGATGCTTTCGGCGCCTAACCTAATGCTAACCCGTTACGGTTTCATCTAGTGCCTCCACTATGGCACTACAAGTAGATGTTTTGTTTTTTTTTTGTGAAGAAAATATTACATACATACATTTAAATTCAAAAACAACAAATAAACGTAATTATAGCTAATACGTTATATGCATATAATTATTATTAATAGGTAACCAAGAAAAAATAATAACACATGTTTTCTCTAAGATATATAAAAAAACAAAAGATTTGTCTTTTATTGAAAAGCAAGAAAACAGTAATTAGTATATTTATAACTATCGATATATCGATACCACGTACATCCCTAAATAGGCGCCTCAGTAATCGTTGTCATGGCTTCATATTTAAAATATTTTTTTTTAAAACTGAAACCACAATTTTGTGAGAATAATGTGGCAAAACATTTCAAGAGCCTGTAGACTATTTAACAAATTTATTAATTTATTTAATCAGATGTACAAATTAAACTAAAAAATTAAATATGCATTAACAATACGTACTTAATTAGTTCAAAAATTTCTTCTTATTGAAATTTTTTTCTATGCGTTCAGATTACTTATCCGGACATTATGGTTATCAGAATTGTTACATATTTTTTAGCATCAAACAGATTTACTGACCTTTATAAACCAATTCCAGTACGGGAAATTAAATTATTGCACAAAATACATTTTTTGCTTAAAATCTGTTTAACAAACACTTTGCTTTCCTAGCATCATTATTATATATTTGTCAAATTTGAAATTGGGTTGTATAGTGCGTTGCCAAATTGGGTCATTTATTAGGAAGCATCTACAGGGCCCATTTTTTATTTTATCTTCGAAGTTTTGGTACGCTCTGATATGTTATTTTGCGGAGTATAAACAAATTTAGATTCCTAGAGCTTACCTGGAAATAAGCACATTTAAGCAAAAGAATTTGCGAAAAAAAAACATAACAAATAGTTATAACCTTCGTTCAATATTCGAAGGTTACAACTTTGTAAGATACTATGTGGCTATAAACGTCTACTGTACTTTAATTATTTTAAAATTGCATGTAGATACAAAATTAGATTATATTATTATATAATATACTGTTTTTACTTTAAGTTTTTAAAAAACTAATGTTTAAATGTTACAAAACAAAAGTTGATGTTATCCAACTAAAAAATTTTCAAATAGAAAATCAACTGACATTTGAAATTTCAAGATCAATCTCGAATACGAGGAAGGCCACTTCCTCGTATTCAAGAAGCAATGTTGCCAAACGTGATTTCGTTTTGTCTACGTAGATTTCATTAATCGTTTATTAGGGTTGTTGTGAATATTTTATATAGTTAATTCTTTGTGGTGCAATTGAAACACGGTCATCGGTTGAACAAGGTGAAACCACCGTAATTAAAACCATAATATAAAAAAACCCGTAGAGTTGAATCGATGCCAGAGGAGCTGGCAGCGCGAAAGCAGGCAACGTTGAAGTATTAGGTAAATCCTTAGAGTAAGAATAAAAACAGAGTTCATTATTTACACATTTAGCCACTGCCAAGATTACCTCAAAGTATAAGGTCGATCGTACGACGATGCCAAGCGTAGCCGGGAACTCCAATATTTATACCAATTTATATTACGGTGAATATGTTTAAACATGATGCAATAAAATTTTCATACAAAGAATAGTAATGTTTTTCCAGTATTAGTTTCTAACCATCAACTGTTAAGTTTTGCTACAAATTCAAAATGGGGACCTAATAAAATGTTATAAAAGTGCAAAAAATTACTTCATCAATTATATTCAAATTGTGGCAAAAATGAAATATTATATAGGGATGAATTGGTAAAAATTCAGAATGGCGACCTAATTAAATGTTTAAAAATTCGGTCTGAAAAAAGTACTTATTGGATTGATTTTAAAGTTTACACAAAAACCAAGGGTCCTAAAAAATCTTGTGTAAAATTTTGGTGAGGAGCCATTATTGTGGATCAAAACGGCGGTCTAATAAAATGTTTAAAATGTCAATATCCACTTATCCAAATTTGAAATTTTGCATAAAAATCAAGTGCGAGACAGTATCGATTTTAAATCAAATCTACATAATGTTAAAATTCGCTGGAAGTCTTAATATTCCTACTTTATTAAATATTTACTAAAAATTTGTGATATGTATTCTCAAATACCCCCAGTCAGTTAAGTCTATACAATTGTTAAAATTCCGCCGCTATGTTGGCACCACCCTCTTGAATTTTTATTGTTGACAAAAATTTACAGTGCAGTCTTAATGCCAAATTTTAATCAAATTGCCAAACAATTAGTCTGCCATGTCGGAGCCGCCATTTTTAATTCTCAAATATTTACTAAAATTTCATAACTTCAAATACTCTAGATAGCGATTTTTCAGCCTAATCCGTGCAAATGACAAAATTCGTTCGATATATATTGACGACGCCATTTTGAATTTTGTTGCGCATTCTTAAGTAATCCGCACACAAATATTACAAGCCGTCCGGCATGTGACATTGTCGGGTTGACACAGCTATTTTTAATCTTTAAATGCTGATATTCGTTAAATTTTCAGTTTAATCTACAGAAGTAACAAAATTCGACGACCGTATTCGCACCGCCATTTTGAATTTCTAAATGTTCACTAAAAAAAATCGAACTTTTTATATCCGAAAGTGTACGCATGTCAAATTTGAAAATAATCGCTAATGTGGAAGTGGTCAAAAATCCATATTTAAACCAGATAAACCAACATACAATCAGACAAGTAGTGAAGCCAATAAAAGCGTGTTAAAAACATTGTTTTTTAGTTCAAAACTTTAAAACCATAATATATAAATAACTAATTTCCTTTCAAACTTATCTATCTAACTTAATGGTTTGATTTTAGATAGTGAAGTGGAGAACAATGATTTCTTTAAAATTTGTACGTAATTAATTCAAGAAGTGAAAAACAATTTCGTTTTTTTCGTATGCATTTCGTTATTTCCGATGTGATTTCTTGATTTCTAAATCTTAGTATAATTTCACAATTTATTCTCGCAAGTCTTATTATTGGCATTAATAAAATCTGCACACATTTGTGAAAACACAGAAAATCATGCCATAGAACGGTAAAAAAACCTATTTGTCTCATTAAAGAATAAGTAAGAATTCTTCCTTTTGTGAAGGATATAATGAAAATACATCAAACATTTTAAAAGTCCGTCATTGTGTTTCGTCATATTCAATTCATACCACTATTTTACCAGTTTATTTTTGCATCAGACGTAATTTTTGTGGAAAATTAAAGTTATTAGAGTAAGTAGAATTTTTAGCTAAACCTAAAACAGACCGACCGACAGAAACGGAGAAACATATTTTTCAGCATTTAGGGACCCTAAAACGTGAAGATCTGTAAAAACCTGGAACGATGATTTTTTCACGATTTCTGCCTTTTGCGGGAAGTAAAAATTCGCGCTGCCACTGGCAGTCATCCCCAAATATCAGGTACTTGGAGATGGGCCATCCCTACCTATTGGTTTATCGTAAACATTGGTCGATAGAATGTGAAAAGTAGGAGAACCTTGTTGGCGCATACCCCTAACGTGATTTATGAATAGATTCCGATCTCTAGTTTAATTCTTACTCTAAGAGTAAATCGGTGCCGGGTTAGCACCTACCAGGTTAGGCGCCGAAAGCATTAATGTTGAGACCGTTACACAAAAATGGTACAGCAATATTTTAACAAAACAAATTGTGAATTGCATTATATTTAAAACCATTTTTAGGACGTTGTTATACTAGCTGGCCTGCTTCCGAATGTTGTTGATCTATACAAAATACCCTACGAGCAGTGGTCGCATATGGACTTTATATGGGCTAAGGACGTAAATAAATACATGAACAAACATTTACTTAGAATGTTACATAAATATGTTTAGTAGACTAGCTTGAAATTAAAAAAAAGATTAATATTGTTATACTCACTTACTTTTGTATCATTAATTTACACCTAGCATCCCTTAATTATATTTTACCCAACAATATTAAAAAACATTAAAATCTAAGGGACACATTGCATTCTGTTCAAAAGCAATTATTCAAAAAGCCATTAGAAAAATAAACCTCTGGTGGCCAAGTGATTCAGGTTTTCGACAAAAACAAGAAGATTTTGAAAGAGCATAGATAAAACAAAAAAAATTTATAGAATGACTTTTTTAAAGAAGTGTGAGCAAATTGTATTTTTTAATTTTCTTTTGCTGTAGCTCGCTTAAAATTGAAAATTGCTATAAGACAGAATTAATGAAGAGGCAAAAGGTACAAAAATGCCTTTCAAGTTTTCAAGTTGCTAAATGCTTCAAGAGAAAAACTATTTGCGTGTAAAGCATCCAATTTTTTTCCCGGTTGGTGGTATTCGTCCGCCACTGACATTAAATTTTATTATAAATCAGCAAATCGCACTGAAGTTTTGAAGTTTCTTTTTCCAAAATTTCATCGATGTTTCGAGGTCTTGCGAAAATGTCAACAGAATGAGATAAAAATTAAAAAACTGCAATTTATTGAAAATTGAGCTAACCACGAATGGCGCCCTTACTTAAAGATAGCCGAGTTCTTACTTTTTCTCACCCAAAAACAAAGCGGATTAAAAAATTTTTCAATACCTTCCCATTTACCAAAATATCATAAAATTAAACTTTGGTGAAATGTAATGGTACGTCGGGGAAAAAAGCTTCTATGGGGTCGATCGTAGAAGATAAATAAGTACATCTCTTGCAGATCTGTCAGTAGTTCAAGTAAAATACTTGGTAAAAATAATTTAAATACTTTTTGTTATTTTAAATGTACTTCAAATACATTTTATTTCATGGTAATTGTACTTAAAATTATATTACACCCTTAAAAGTATTTAGTATTTGATACTTGATTTCCCAAAAAATTATTTCAAGTATATATGAATTTTACCTGAAATACAAAAGGAAGTGAAGTACTACCAAAAGTATTTCAAATTTTCTAACTGAATTTCAAATACTCTGTTTTTAAATCAAGTACTTTGTTTGTGCATTTAAATTTGAGTTCAAGAAATAAAGAAGATCCGTTTACATTGGCTACTGTTGCTCGCTTATTGGCAAAAAACTCTGAGTCCTCTTTGCCACATAGGAATATTAATCGCGCCGTGACCCGACATTTGTTTCGTAAAATGACCAACATCGAAAAGAGAGACGGCCCGTCGTAGAATGTAACTTATGGTTTTTGACTCGAGATCAGGCTAGATTAGATAAGAAGTTTTCAGGATTACTTTTATATCCATTTTTACTATCAATCTGGTAAGTAATGGGTATATTCAATTAATTAGAAACTACTATAATTAACGGGATGTTCTTAGCTAGATTTGTTTATAAAAAAAATCAAAATCGCGGTAGTATTACGCCATTATGTCTAACATAAAAAGTAAGTATTCTTATAATTCATTGTTATAGGCAAAAAATAGACGGCTCTAAATACCTATTTTAATATAATATACAGGCTGTCCCAAATAAAAACAGTTATTTCACATCCAACCCTTGGTTTTAAGTCTTCGTACCTACGTATCGTCGATACCTCTTAGGACAAAACAGATCAAAACTATATTTTTGCCACAAGACATAGTTTTACATTTTTATTGTCTTTGGTTAAGAATTAAGATAAAATCAAGTTGGAAACAAAATGCAGAAATGTTTCATTCACTTTTCCAAGGTATGCCTTGCTGACGTGGCGTCAAGATAGATATTTGGACAAACGGACTTTTTAATCCGACATCTGTCCGGAACTTCCCAAATATTTCCTAAATAGTTTTAGATGTTGTAAAAATGGGTAAAGATTGGTAAGGACAATAAATTATACAGACCCTATCCAAATATTGTTCTAACATATATTTCATTCGGAATTTTGCTAACCAAATGAACGTAATTATAATAAAAGGAATAAGTGGTTAGTGGTGCAAAAATGATATTGAGATTCGGAAGTAGTTTTATTTTTGCTTTATACTGGGTACCTATATAAAATGTAGCTTATTTTGATAGGTTTTGTGTTTTTTCATACGATAATATGAAAATGAAACAGTTTTAGTGCCTATAGAAATATTACACTGGCTGAATTAAACAGTTTTTCCGAAAAGAATTTTGCCCGGATATATTATGATAAGGGTATTTCTCGAGCAAAAGCTAATTAGCACAAGAATAGCAACAAAATAAGTATTTATTTTAAAATAGTAATAATGGAGCAATGAATAAGCTTTTTCTCTGTCTTTGGATGATTTTGAAGTAAGTGGAAAAAATGCCCCAGATCTCCCACTCTTTCTCTAAAAAGTTTGTGTTACCATACGGATGTCATATTTATCGTATTTTTTTAAATATTAGTATCGCTAATCAAAGTGCACCTTATTAAATATTTTGTTTTCTGTTTACATAATTAAATTACTTTTAAAATATATGTAGTTTTGTTTATTTTGTTTGTTCGTGTTTTTGTCAACCTTATTAAAAATATTTTAAACCATGTACTTAGTTTGAACTTGCAAAGGTGTTTTTTAAATTAAAAGTAATTTTTAAATGTTTATGTATGTTCTACATATTCCCTTTTTTACCCCTTCATGAATTTTAATTTATCAATAAATAACATTTATTCTATGCAAATGTCAAATTTTATTATCTTTTGCGCAACCTGTATATTCGGCCTAAAACTCTACCAAAAAAGTTATATTTACATTATGCTTTCGTAGTGGCAAAAACCGATTGATTATACGCCGAATACGTGCTTCAACAAATAGAACATTAATGACCCCTTAAACCAAGGGTCTTCAACCTTTTTTAGTACAAGGGCCAAATATCGATTTCACATCGTCCGAAGACCAACAATGGTCCACGTCGCTTTACTAACATCAATAAAATAAAAAAACAGATAATTTCAAAGTGTAATAATTTATATTGGTCAAAAAGTTCAATCAATCAATGCGATTTTTGACATTGTTTATTTTTGACAAATGTCGATATTTGGTTTTATTTTTCTAGTTGCAACCCTCAAACTTCCTTCCAGATGTGCGTCTGTACCTCTCGACCTTGTTTTAGACTTCACATTCTTCATACGAGAAAACAACTGCTCGCACAGATATGTGCTCCCAAACAGAGACATCATTTTCTGGGTATGTTTTCAGATTTCAGGAAACCAGTTTTGATAGACATATTTTGAATAAAAATCAAGAAGAACTGTCGAACTGGTCTTTCAGTTCTGAATTACACTGCAAATCGATAAGCTCCATCTGACAATTTTCTGGCATGTTTTCAACGAATACACTGAATGGTCGGGCAAAGAAATTGATGTAATTTTCATTATATCTGAAGTCAGAAAACCTTGATTGGTACACTTTTTTGAGTAAATCTAGTGCTGCAACATATTTATTCACATCTGTACATGCGCAACTCTTCAGTTTAACAAAGTGCGTAAACTCTTTTTTCAACAACTTATTTTTCGATAAATCCTGTTTAAACTCATATGCCTTCACAGTGTTAAGTAGGTTGTTGAGAATTTATTTTCCTTGTAATGTAATGTCCGTGAGAAATCCAAAGTTTCTCAGCCAGTCGGGGTCACTAAATTAATGAACTGGTTTCACTTAGGTTTTGCATGAAGGAGGCGATTTCCTTGAGTTCAAAAACGCGTTTTAGCATTTTTCCTCTGCTCAGCCAACGAACATCAAAAATTATGTCAGATCAACATACTAGGCATCAATTTCGTGTAAAAAATTATGGAATTCTCTGTGGTTGGGGTCGGGTGATTTAATAAAGTTCACAGTTTTTACGACCCCTTTAATCACCTCCTCAATATTTGTGGATTTTGTTGATGAACGATACAATGGTAATGCATCAAATGAAGATCTTTCTGCTGTTTTTTCATCAAACCTACAACCTTTTCATTTTTTCCTAGAATGGATGGAGCACCGTCTGTTACAACTCCAGAAAGGTTTGTCAATTCTAAATTTTATCGTCTCAGTACTGTCAATAAACACTTATAAATATCACAACCTTTTGTAGTTCCTTTAATAGGAAAAAGGGCAGCCCTGCCTTCAGGGATTTCAAACTTATTATCAATGCCCCGAATAAATATGGCTAATTGAGCGGTATCGGTTAAATCTGCACGTTCTTTTAGTGAATTTTCAATGTTTGCCGCTAACTCTTTGGTTCTTCTGGCGACAGTAACACCGGACAAACTAACTTTAGAAAAAAGTTGTTTTGGGATGGTTTTGAGCGGCGGCTTCCGTACATTTCTTGATAAATTCACCATCAGTAAAAGGTTTTGATTTCAAAGCTATTTTTTGGGATATAATGTAGCTAACCCTCACGCTTGCTTCATTTTGAATGTTCTGCTTTTGAAAATTATCTTGCTGTCGTTTAAGCTGACTTTTTAGAGCTCTCACTTTATCTTACCGTATTTGTCCTTTGAATGTCTCAAACTTTGTGGCATGCTTTGTATCGTAATGCCTTTTTAAGTTGTATTCTTTTATTCTTTCAAGGGTGAAAGAGATTCTTGACACACCAAACAGACGGGTGTTTAATTAATACTAATGAACAAGTATAACTAAGTCCAATTTTCGTGAAATATGCGTTTTTCTTCACTAATTTTTTGTTTTTTACCCGAAGTAGAAGCCATTTTTAATGTTAAGGTAGAAGAAAGAGTTTAATTCTCCGATAAAAATGTCCACGACAAAACTAAACATGCCCGACTGCACGCCACAATACAATCTCCTCCTTACACGCGTCAAAACACACTATATTCAACTTACTATAATCACTTATTGCACAGGTAACAACTTCACTGTTAGTTGGCACTCTTTCGCTTGTATCGCTTCGTTCGCTCTTGGAATTAGAACTGGCCGCTGCCGTGAGATGCAGGCTTTATATAGGCCGAGCGCGTCGGCTCTGAATTTCTCAAAATTTCGAACAGCTATGGAACTGGACTAGTCGGTCCCTCTAGTAGTGATAATTTCCAAAATCACTAGAAAGATTCAGTAGACATGCAACGCCATCTAGTGGCCTTGTGGGTAGTCGTGATCGCGAGTTCACAGAGTGGATCTCTCTGACTAGGTGGCGCAAGCGTCCTTGGAGCGTCATTCGCGGACGCAGCGCGGTATAATATTTTCAAAAAAATTGGGGTAACTTTGGAGCTGAAACCCGATCTACTTAGTGAAGTTGGGACAAAGGTTCGATAGGAAATTTAAAGGAAATTCGAAATCAAATTATGTCTATACCAGAAATAACGGGAAAGCCGTCAAAATTAAAAAAAAAAAAACAAAAAAGATTTTTTTGTCCACTAATTTTTCGCATATTTCACTGTTTTCTTCAAAAAATTTTACTGAGTCTAAAGTACCTCCGAGAAATAAACAAAAAATACGTCGAAATAATTAGGTTTTGGTTTATACAAGACGAGCCATTTAAAATTACAATTTGCACTCTCTGCCATGTTCTCGACCAGTGTTTCACGCTCGGCCATGTTGCGTCTAAATGGTTTATCCTAGGCGAGCAAACACTGAATAAATGATAAGCCCGGTTTTTAAGAAATGTTTTAACTGTTGCGTGCACAGGTTGACATTTAGTCTTCGGAGAGTATCGGTACCACCTGAGACAAAAACGAATGGGTAGAACGAAACAAATGAAAACTCGTCATAAAAATATAAGTTGTCTTTGACAAAACCAAGTAAAGCGTGAGTAAAACCTTCTCTCGTCTCGTCTCGTGACACGAGAGAATAGTGCCCTCTCGGCTTGCAAGAATGCCCTGAGATGAGACGGGAGAGACCCTCTCTTGTCTCATCTCGTTTTTCTCGTGATATACAAATTAGAAAGAACTATTCCTAATTTATTAGCAGATGATATAATATTAACATTCAAAGCTTTATATTTAATTTTGTAATAAGACGGCAATTTTTAATTACCTAAAATCTTAAAAGTAGAAGAAAAAACGATTTATGAAGAGTAATTGTTAATTCTAAAAATTTTTCATATTTTTTTAGTTTTCAGATTTAAATTTAAAGCATTCTCCAGTTTTTATTCATTTTGTTGCACTCTTGCACTTACTTGAGAATAAACTTTACTATCTTTTATAAAAGACCCAACAAACCACTATTTTACTAATTTAAAACTATTTTTTGGCACACAAACACAATTTTAATTCAAAAGAAGATTATTACCTGATAAGATCAATAGGCAGTCTTAAGTTCTGTGTCCACTATGCAGGTACCCGAGGAAAAACACTGAAAAATATCTGATTTCTGGACGTTTCAGGGGAAAGTCTACCCCCGTGTTCAGCAAATCTCCAAATAAAAAACTAAAATCAGAATATTTCAGAAAGTTTTTCAGTTTCGTTCCTCGGGTACCTTCATAGTGGACCCAGAACTTAAGACTGCCTATTTATCTTCTCAGGTAATTATCTTCTTTTGAGTTAAGATTGTGTTTGTGGTGAAAACCCAAAAAATAGTTTTAAATCATGAATCCGCTACTACAATTTCGTAGTTATTCACTATTTTACTGTTCTTACAGGGAAGCCGGGCATATTGAAAATAGAAGTGACGTTTTTTTATTGTTACAAAAATCTGTTGCAAGGCGATTTTGCAAATGATATTTTTTTTAACAAATTCGGTTTTGGTAAAAGTATTATTCTGAGTTAGATTGCCAAAAAGCAACAACCTTCAATATTGCAAGAATTTTTTCTAACTTAAAATAAAAAAAACCTAATGGAGTTAAAATATTATACGCAATCAGTACAGTACCTCTTTCATTTCAAACTACAGTTACACAAATGAAAAACTATAAATAAAATATATTAGATAAAAAGCCATAGAGCCATCAGACAGAATCGACCTTAAGATGACCTGCGATGCATATGAAGGTTCTTTTTTTTCGCTAAATTTTATATTTTTCGCAGTGCTTCCTAGTCACCACATTTTTCGAAAAACCGGATAAGCCTTCAGATGGGGAGAGCACTCCCACTTCTCAATATAGAGTGCGACCAGTAAATATATTTTTTAAATTTAAAAAATAATGCAAAATTACATTAAAAAATTTACTCACGTGAATATATCCCATTAAATTTGAATATTTTCAAAAAACGTTTTTAATTTTAAAAGATGATAGAGGAAAATGCTGTTTCTTTTTTAATTTTAAACCTTTATACCTAAATTTAACTGTAACTATTAACTTAAATTTCTAATTTTTTTTTCGATTTATGGTTTTTTATCTAGAGGTAACCAAATGTAAGTCAGCCTGAAATAATCTATCTTTGCACTTTTATTAACATAAGGAGGAATTTACTCAATTGTTTATATAAACTACTTTATATAATAATAATTTTGTGCATTTGTTTGGTTATAGAGTTTATGAATGAAAATTGAGTCTATGAGGTATTTTGGATAACGATTTGAGAGCAGTGCCTGTTTTGCTTTATTAATTGCAGTTTTGCGGTATTCGGGGTCAGATAATTGTAATGCCAGGTCAATTATTACAGATATTTTTTGTGACAGGTGGTGCTCAGAACTAAAATGTAGATATCTACCGGACCAGGTGCTTTTTGTGTACCATGCTGTTTTTATCTTGTTGTCTCTCACGTGGTAAAGTGTTAGATCCAAACATTTATTTGATGTTCTGCTTCGATTTCAATAGTAAATTGTAACTTGTGATTGAATTCATTAAGAATATAATCGGACTTTCCTTTTGGTATTGCTAGTAAGCAGTCATCAACGTATCGATAAAAAAATGGTAGGTCAAAGTCAAGATTGTTTATCACTGATTTCTCTAGGTCTTCAAGTACAAGTTGGGCTATTACACTTGATATTGAAGCCCCCATTGCACACCCCTCAATTTGTTTGTAATATTTATCGTTAAATAAAAAATAGGTAGAGCTTAGAGTGAGTTTCACAGCTTCTGAAAATTCATTAAGTAGTATTTCTGTGTATTGCTTTATAAGGGTCCATTGTTTTAAAACTATTTTCAGAGCTAAGTCTACTGGAATATTTGTGTATAATGATACAACGTCTAGAGAGATTAAAATGTGGTTTTCTGGTAGGATAATATTTTTTATTTTACTTTTAAAATGCCACGAGTCTTTTATATGTAATATTCATTATTATTTACTACTTTATTTAGGATGTTTTTTAAAAATTTAGATAATTTTTCAAATGGCGATTGGGTACATGAAACCATGGGTCTTAGTGGGACGCCTGTTTTATGTAATTTAGGTAGTCAGTATACTCGGGGTGGTATAGCATGAATTTTAAGTTCTTGGGCATTTTTTGGTGATATGTATAGTTGCTTTTCCCACTTAAATATAAGGTCGTTATTTTTATTTTGTTAGATATTTGTCGGGTCGGTTTTTATTTCTTTGTAAGTTGTACTGTCCAGTAGTAAATTATTCATTTTTTTATCATATTCTGATGCATACATAATAACGGTTTTATTAGACTTATCAAGTTTTAAAATTTTTAGATTTTGGTTTTGTTTTAAAAATGACCTTGTTTCTTTAACCTTTTTAACCAATGACTTCTGTTGTTTATTTAGATTTTTAGCTTGGATTGTATTATTATGATTTGTGATGATGTTGTGACACTTTTCCCTAATATTTTCTTTAGATTCAACTGGGAGATTAGATATAGATAGTTCAATATTATTAATAATTTGGGGAATAGGTAAATATTTAAAATTAATAATTTGGGGAATAGCAAAATTTGATCCCAAGTTTAGGATTTCTAGTACATTTTCAGGGATTATGGTGTTCGTTAAGTTTTCAGTCCTCTCTCAAACAAATGCACAACAAAAAAATTGCTCAAATCGTAATACAGTAAAATACTTAACTTTACCATATGTTCCTAATTTATCTGAAAAAATTAAAAACGTAGTAAAAGCAGAAAACATAACAGTAAGTCACAAAGGTTTTAATCTACTTAATAAAAATTTTAGTAAATTAAAGACAGCTATACCAAAGGAAAAAGAGAGCAATATTGTTTACGAAATACCGTGCAATGACTGCAATAAAGTATATATCGGGCAAACCAGCCACTATTTAAAAAATCGCCTTAACAGTCACAAATACGATAAAAGAAATAAAACAGCACTCACAAATCATATGACCAAAAACAACCATAAATTTAACTTTGATAATGTTAAAATACTTATTACCGAAACTAACATAAAGAAAAGGGAATTTTACGAAATGATCTACATACAAAAAAATTCAAACGCGATTAACGCAAAAACAGAGATGAAAAATTTACACAAAATATATCATACACTGTTAAAATGATTACTCCTACAATAAATGGTATGTACATAGGTAATAAAAAAATATATATTTTCAAAAAAAAAAATCTGTATATAATAAACAAAAAAAAATCTTTTAAAACATCTATAATTATATATCTATTATTAAATCCATACATAATTATATATCTATTGTCAAAAATAAATATCACATAAAAAAACCATCCTGTTAATTTCTGAAACATATCAATTTTAAACTCTGCCTCGTAAAATATCAATCTGTATTACAAATATGTGCGGATTGCCATAAAATATTTATAAAACAAAAAACCACAATTATTTCGCATACTGTATCGAGTACGTCTATTGACATGTAAAGGTGAACATCTTGTCTTGTCTTCCAATGTGTTACCATTGTTTTGATCTGTGATTTTTAATAAAATGAATTTTAATACTATATGTGTGTAATGTCTGTGACGTGACTAAATGGATTACTATGACCGAAACACAAAGATTTCCTCAAATTTCTTTTTACTATTTATGTAAGTCCTAGCAATAAGTTAAAATTTAAAACTCTTTCTGACCGGCTTATCTCCTGTAGATTTTGAAAAAGGCCTGAACGTACGCCCGAAACGTCAATAATAAAGATTTATGCTACTCTCTTAACGTAGTTATTTTTTAAACTAAAGGACTCTATCCCAAGAATACACAATTTAACAATATACAAAAGAGGTCCAAGAAAAACATTATTTTAACCATATATATATATATATATATATATATATATATATATATATATATATATATATATATATGATGCAAGTCATAAACGAGAAGAAGAAAAAAATTAAAAAAAAAGTAGCAAAAAATGCTCCATTTCATTATATAAAAGTATTAAGGCAGCAATTAAAATATATAAAAAATAACACTCATAAAAAATAAAATAGTAAGTCACATATACTTAAAAAACAATACAAATGCTAAAACTCTATAACTAAACGAGTATTTTAGTAATAATTACAAAAAAGCTTAGGCAGAGTTCTGAAGTTTCGATGTATTTCAAGTAAAGTTTGATATATAAATACACAATGAAAGGGCATGATACCATATTTAACAAATAAAGGTTTACAAGACACAAGAGGACCCATTCACTCAGTTGCTCTAATAGCTCTGTTTTGAAGCCTAAAAGCTGTTTCGGAATACGATGAACTACCCCATATGACTGTTCTATAACTTAGCAGAGAATGAATTTTGCTGAAATACACTGTAAGTAACACATCCGTATGGAAAGATCTTTTTAACTGTCTTAAAAGATATATCTGATTACTCTTACATAAATCATGGTGGTGCCATTTCAGACCATCATCCAAAATGATCTCCAAAAGCTTGATATGCTCACCCGCTATAAACTCATTATTAAAGCTAAAGTTAATTATTTGCCTCTTGCTGCTATTTCGTTTAAGCTGATTACTTTTTCGGCGGTTGACGGCGCATAAAACAGCAGTTCGCAAATCACCCTCATCTGGACTCTCGACTATGTAGCTCACAACCTCAAGAATTGCCTGAATTGTGGACCGATCACCTATAAAGCCAAATTGACGATTGCACAGTAAAAAAAACTGATTTAAGTAGGAGACAAGTCTATCTTTAAGAACTGCTTCAATATCTTTACCAAACAGCGGAACAATAGAAATCGGTCGATAATTGTCGATGTTATTTTTGTCACACTTTTTGAACACTGGCAAAACCTTACTTATTTTAAGGACATTAGGAAAGTTGCCTTCAACAAAACATTTACTTATTAATATTGTCAGTAAAGGAGCAACAATATGCAAAGCATTTTTTAAAATAGTGGTATTTATATCGCATATATCAAAACATTTAGAATTATTAAGTTTATTTATAACATTAAAAATTTCATTTTTGCAGACATAGTCGAGAGTCCAGATGAGGGTGATTTGCGAACTGCGGTTTTATGCGAGCTTAGTAAGGCGTTCGACTGTGTATCTCACCCTATCTTGATCGACCAGTTACAATTAATTTGGATAGATGGTCCACCCCTTGCCTTAATAAAATCGTATCAGGTTATTTCGGTGAACGGTCAATTATCAGATAAACAAGTAATTGCCAATGGCCTACCTCGGGGTTCCATTCTGGGCCCTCTACTCCTTATCATTTATATTAATGACTTTAATATTAATATGTTACCTTGTCGCATTTTTTAAAATAGTGGTATTTATATCGTATATATCAAAACATTTAGAATTATTAAGTTTATTTATAACATTTAAAATTTCATTTTCGCAGACGGGCAGCAAAAAAAAGATGATGAAGGTGGATGTAGTTTACTTAGGTACTGAGAATGATTGGCAGCTGCGGTTGGGAGAGAGCCTATAATTGTACTAGAAATAGTACAAAAATAGTTATTGAAAGTTTCAATATTACATGCGATATCATTTTTATAACTATTGCATTCACTTTTTATAAGTCTCCAAGAATCTCTTGATCTATTCTTAGAATTCATGAGAAATGTGTTATATGACGCCATTTTGACATTAATAATTTTACTTCGATACAGTTTTTGAAATTTCCATAGTCAGCTGCCACTTTAAAAAAAAAATTAAATTTGAGAGCGTTTCTCTATGCGCTTTTAACTTCAGGTAAACCAATCTATATGCGGGCGTTTACATTCGGAAGATGTGATCACTTTGACAACTCATATAGCCAATGTTCGCTAAAACATAAAATATCAAAAGCATTGGACTCCAAAAATATTTGTAACTGATTAATTTTGTTACCTAGACATTAAATATTAATGTAAAATATTTCTAAAGAAGCACAATAGTTCTTGAACGTATTAGCGCATATTGGAGATGAGGATAATGTCAGTTCTTCCCAGACTCTTGAGGGTTTCCCGGAAAATTTTTCCGAAGATATCTAAAGCGTTGGACAGCAACTCCTTCAGGCCATATATTAGCATTCTAGACATCTTTCAAAGGAAACGACATTTTAAAAGACATTGAGTCTCCCTTTTTATGCCAGATTTCAAAGGAAAACTGTATATCTTCGGCAACAGATTTTAGATGTTCCTCCAAAATAGCTACAATAGTTGAGGGGTGAAATCTATAAGCGTGGAGGTAACCTCATTTCGTAACAGTCTGGATAGAATGCTTTGTAGTACAATCACCAGTACCAATTATAGGTTTATTGCGAAGACGACCATTTTCCATTCTTAAGCCATCAGGCTGCTTCTTGTTGTTAGTATCACTGTTAGACGGTTTGTTTACATTAACCGCTGTGCCCGGGATTATTTCGGGATTCAATATCCAAGAGGTCATTGCTCCGTCTATGGTCCTTTCAACCTGTGTGTTTGTAAATAAGTGGTGTGGTTTCGTTTTATTGTTGCCGGACCCTTTGTCAGTAAAATGATTTTGGCCCACCCCGAGAGTGACAGGAGAAACATTAGGAACAGATTTCGATATTATCGACCAAGCTAAATTGTTGGAATGCAAAGAATTTACATGAGGAATGACAGGTAAGTAGTAGATTTTAGTAGCCTGTTGAGTTCTTCCAGATTGCCAGTTCCGGCCTCCATTTGGTTAACAAGTTTATTAAGTCCTACAAACTCCCCTTCCCTGCATTCCAGTTGTATTTTGCGTCTGATACAGATAGCTGTTTGGCATTCGTTGTCGTCCAAGGTGTCATCTAAATCAATGGGATCTATATTGTTTGACCGAGTGATTCCACAGTTTTCACATTGTTTCGAGATAACGTATTTCAAATAGGGGCTATTCGCAACACTATCAAGAAGTTTTCTGCACACTATTATTGTAATTAACTCTGATTTATTTACTTAGTCAATTTAGCTTAGCTGTTACCGTTTGTACTTCATTCGGCCCCATCTTAAACTCTATACTGTTTCGATAAGTAGTAAAACATATATTATGTTATACAGGTGCAGTAGTCATGTATTGGACTTTTTTGTTAATTTATAGCCGACTTTCGACATCTCGTGCGGGTTTTTATATTATAAAACAAACAGGTATATAATTTTTAGTGTTAATTAATGCTCATACTTACACATACGGGGTCTAATAATATTCGATACGGATTTTATTTATACTGAGCAGATTAGAAGTAAAAAGCATACAGGATTAGTGAAAAGAACAGGAACACTTAAATATCTTCAAAACTGCTTAAGTAATGCTTACAAAATTCAGCATTTGGGAGTTTCTGGGCATGCGAAAATGAAAAACGGTAACGGCACTGTTGCCAGTTTCCCAGTTTTGCGCTACACTTAGTCATTTGTTTATCATAAATGGAATGCCCTATTTATTTTTATTGTAATGAATTAACCGCTCAAATTTACTAAGATTCCAAATTTTCAAGATTCCAGCTGTACTAGTTGCTGAGATATGACACCACCGCATTTACAATAAAAAGTACCGAAACGCTTAAATATCTTTAAAAGCGCTAAAGTTGTGCTTACAAAATTCGGCATTTGGGGGTTTCTGAGCATGCGAAACAGAAAAATGGTATCGGCACTGTTGTCAGATTTCCTTGTTTTTCGCTACAGGTAGGCGTTTTCCTATCATAAATCGAATTTCCCATTTATTTTTGTTTCAATGAACTTGCCGTCTCAAATTTAGTAAGATCCCAAATTTCTAAATTTTATCTGTACTCGTTGCTGAGATATGACAACATCGCATTTACAAAAAGTTCAGAAGCGTTTAAATATTTTTATTATTTAATTTTCCCAACTTTTCGCTAGAGTAATTTCCTTATCTTAAATGGAATGTTCCATTTATTTTTATTGAAATGGATGACTTTTGAGTTATAGAGATTATTTTTTTATTAAGTGATATTGGCGGTTTTCCCTCACCCTTCATCCAGACCATAGGTATAAAGCGAGAAATAAAAATATAATTACTTCCAAGTCCTGCATATATTGAAAAAAGCAATTATTCCGAACCTACATTAGCGCCGTTACCAAAATATTCTGGAAGAAGTAAATATCGATTAGTATTACCTAAAAGGGAGAAACTCCTTAATAAAAAAAACTAAATATACCTACCTTTAGGTCCTAACACTGCAAACTGTGGTGGAAGATAGATCAAAATACAAAAGTTCTAACCACACTACATCACAACTTGTTACGTTCTGGACGCGCGTTTCGCTAACCAAGTTAGCATCATCAGCAGATGGTATAAACTAAAGTAACTCATACTAATGGTGTGCGACGATTTCGTATCTAATGCCATTTCATATTCCTTACCGCAAATCGTTTCAGTTACTACCATGCAAGAGTCGTTAATCTGCAGCCGGGATACGTCTTTAATTAATATTGCTGTAGATGTAGCTTGGTAGCACTTAGCCAGCTTTCGCCTTTTCAATTAATTTGTTGTTTAATTTGTCAGGATTGTAGAATGGCAACGGCAAGTGCTTCAAAAACAACTGATTTAGTGCTTGTTACAATAGCCGTTGATCTATGAATGCTTTGACGTGTGGTAAAAATGGAAATACATTTCAAAAAGAATAAAAATATCAGGATTCCCATCCAAACAAAGTTATAGAAATTATTTTATATACGAAATAAAGGTCGTTACACTACAAAGGCAATCAAAATACGAGAGTTGTAACCACACTACACCATAACTTGTTACGTTCTGGACGCACGTTTCGCTAACCAAGTTAGCATCATCAGCAGATGTTATAACTAAAGTAACTTATCCTAACGGAGACTATTTATAGCTAAATGTGGTTACACTTGGTTGCGCCCGATTGCACCGTTGTCAAGTAAACAATAGAGGGGAGTATAGGGAATATGCCCACTGTCTTTATTTAGTTCTTTTTAGTGCTAAATCTGGTAAGAAAGCACTAAATAAAGACAGGGCCTATTCCCTATAGTTCCCTCTATTGTTTACTTGACAACGGTGCAATCGGGCGTAACCAAGTGTGACCACATTTACCTATAAATAGTCTCCGTTAGGATAAGTTACTTTAGTTATATCATCTGCTGATGATGCTAACTTGGTTAGCGAAACGCGCATCCAGTACGTAACAAGTTGTGGTGTAGTGTGGTTAGAACTCTTGAATTTTGATATACCTGCCTTTTTAGTGTAACGACCTTCATTTCGTATATAAAATAATTTCTATAACGTTGTTTGGATGAGAATCCTGATATTTTTATTCTTTTTGAAATGTATTTCCATTTTTACCACACGTCAAAGCATTCATAGATCAACGGCTATTGTAACAAGCGCTAAATGAGTTGTTTTTGAAGCACTTGCCGTTGCCATTCTACAATCCTGACAAATTAAACAGCAAATTAATTGAAAAGGCGAAAGCTAGCTAAGTGCTACCAAGCTACATCTACAGTAATATTAATTAAAGACGTATCCCGGCTGCAGATTAACGGCTCTTACTTGGTAGTAACAGAAATGATTTGCTGTGAGGAATATGAAATGGCATTAGATACTAGTTCGTCGCACACCATCGTAAAGCCGAACTTCATAGCTACTTGTAAAATAGAAAACCACTATAAGAATTATGTCTTGGAAACAGCTAATGCTGAAACTATACCTGTGAAAGGTGTCCATGAAGCTGAAATAAGTCTAGGGAGCACTACATTTGTACACGTTGTATTTGTTGCAGACATAATGAATGATGTCGTATTCGGTCTTGGCTTTCTGAACCAACATAAGTTTGTACTTGACCTAACACAAAGAGTCTTCTGTCCGAAAAATGAAGAAATAGTAATAAGCGTACCTCGAAGAAATAATTCCACCATCCCAGAAGTTGTTTTACTAGAAGATATTATATTTCCTGAGTGTTTAAAATGTGTAGTGAAGGCAATGCTTGACGACTTAGTTGAAGACGAAGTAATTCTGTTTAAACCGGTACAAGATTGCCCACTACATGCAAACGTCCTCAGCAAGTCAAAATGGTGACAAGAACGGATCCTGTCAGCCTGCTGATACAGTATTTACCTATACAAGCTTAAAGCCTTCAGGACCCGCTCTACTCTACTTAACTTAATAAATACAAAATTTACTGAGTCGGGTTAAGGTGACCAAGTTAGAAGAATTTTTGAGAAGAAATCAAGATGTTTTCTCTTTCTCTGACAGTGACTTAGGAAAAACCAACGTAGTTCAACATCGGATTAATACTGGTGATGTAGCGCCGATAAAACACTCTCCAAGACGAATACCTTTAGCAAAGCAACATGAAGTTGATAAGATGCTCAAGGATATGGAAAAACAAAACATCATAGAACTATCTCAAAATCTCTGGTCGTCTCCAGTATTGCTTATTAAGAAGAAAAAAGCTCTACCAGATTCTGTGTTGACTTTCGAAGACTTAATGATATCATGAAGAAAGACCGTTTCCTCTTACCACGAATTGACGACACATAGGATACTTTAGCAGGATCGGTATGATTATGAACCCTAGACTTAAAAAGTAGTTATAGGCAAGTAAACCTCAATCCGACCGACAAAGAAAAGACAGCATTTTCGACTGGAACGGGATTATGAAAATTTAAAATGTATGCCTTTTGGTTTATGCAATGCTCTAGCGACGTTGAAACGTTTAGTGGAACTGGCATTACAGAGAATGAATTGGGAGACATGCCTAGTGTATTTAGATGACACCATTATTTTTGGAAAAACATTTAACGATCATTTGAAGAATATCGAAGCTGTTTTTCAGATGCTGAGAATGGCTGGTTTAAATCTCAGTCCTAAGAAGTCTCATTTTTTTTCAGCAGGAAGTAAAATACCAGGTACATGTATTTACTGAAATGAAAACCGATCCAGAGAAGACTGAAGCTATTCAGAAATAGCCAGTACCAAAGGACATACGTCAACCAAGAAGTTTTGTGGAACCCTGTAGATATTACAGACTATTCATGAAAGGTTTCACTAATATCGCGAACCATTACATCGGCTTACTGAAAGCAATCACACTTCAGCCAAGTAAAGAAAGCCTTATATGACCCTCCAGTATCGTCTTATGTCGAGACATCTCAGATGTTTATCGTTGACACCGATGCCAGTAATTTCGCTATCGGTGGTATTTTGTCAAGACTACAAAATGGCGATGAAAAGGTAATAATTCAGCAAGATTCTTTCCAAACACGAACGCAACTGCTGTGTGATACGAAAAAAACTACTAGCTATTGTAAACACATTGAAACATTTTCATAAGTACTTGTAAAAATTCCTATTAAGAACAGACCATGCATCACTTAAATGGTTGCCCCAATTGCAGCGTCTACAGGAATATGACTTTACAGTTAAACATCAAAAACGGTTAAACCACAAAATGTGCCTTATCTAGAAGACCAACCCTAAAGAGTGGGACCCCAAAAGTGTTATTCAAAGATCAACAAAAAGACCCACCTAGAGCCAGGTTTTCGAGAAGTGGCAGCCGAATCCCAGAAATGTAAAACATACTGTGCTCTATGGGACCCTTGGATGATAAAATACGGTCTGTTAAAAATAGTCTAGGAAAGTTCTGACGGTAAGAACAATAAATACCAGACTATTTTGCCCTTCAAGAAAATTCCCTAAGTGTTGTAAGACGTGCACAACGGTGTCGGTGGTGGACATTTTGATGTTATGAAGATACTCGAGAAAGGTTCTCTTGGTTGAGGAGTCGTACAGATGTGATAAATTGTTGGCGAAACTGCGGGGACTGTGCCGCCGGTAAAGGACCGCAAAATCGTACTGGTGGCAAAATGTACAACATATGAGCACCTTTTCAACGAATTGCTATAGATATAGCAAGACCATTTCCAGTTAGTAAGTCCTGAAATCGCTTTGTGCTTGTAACGATGGATTACATTAGCAAGAAACCAGTAGTCTACGCAATACTCAATTAAGACGTCATCAACGTTCCCTACGTACTATTTCATCAATGGATTTGTGCGTTATTGAATACCAAGAGAAATACATTCGGACCAAGGCAGGAACTTTGAATCCGACGTGTTAAAAAGCCTGTGCAGTCTTTTAGGAATCCATTAGACTATAACAACACCTCTTCATCCGTAATCAGATGGAATGGTTGAAAGATTTAATAGAACTTTGGGGACCTAGCTGAAAATTAAAATCAATAAACAACAAAGTGGGATAAATGCATTCTATAATTATTACTGGCCCATCGCTTGGCAGTTCACGAATCAACTGGAAAAACACCCTCCGGTATAATGTTTGGATTCTATTTACCGCTTTTAGTTGACCTTCTGATTGGACGTTCTCCTGACAATAAGATAACTACCACGGATTATTCCAGCTAGGTTAATAAGCGCCACTGAGAAATCCATGAAGGGGTCCACCAGAAGTTATAGATAGAGAGCTATAGAATAAAGTCAAGTTACCTCCTAAGAGCCAATCATAGTGAATTTTCAGACCGTACTGTGTGGTGACCCGGCTGAACGACCTGGTTTACTGGATACAGAAGAGCCCTCATGCTAAAATGAAAGTGGTGCACCACCATAAACTAAGCCATTATCCGTTATATGGAAGATTCTTGATCAGGATGACCAACTCTGGAAAGAGGGAATATGGGTAATTTAGCTCTAGTTATAGATTTTGACAGTTTTAGGTTAATTTATTTGTTATTTTAACTAATTAAACTTACCTTAGTTTTTGATTCATGATATGACTATATTTGTGTCATTAATCATTCCTGAATGTTCTAGTAGGCTTAATTATTTCCCCCCTGCAGTATCTAGACTCTTCTAGAATATCCTATATTATTCTATCCTTTTCTAAAAGTTATATAAATTCGCCGAAAGGCATCTTTGTAATCAGTTTAGTTTGTGATTTTAAACTGTAAACAAGTTTCAGTGACAAATGTTAGGTCACCATAGTTACGATGGTAAAATTAAAGCCGTGTTTGAAAAAAAGCTTATATTCTGAAACTGCCTGCTTGTTTACTGACCAAACCAGAACAATATTTATTCATTCTGGTTCTTTTTACTGTAAATGAGGTGTTGTCATAAGTCAGTAACTAGTAGAGATAGACTTTTGAAAATTTGCGACCTTACTGAATTTGAGAAGGGCAATTCATTGCAATGAAAATAAATGGGGTATTCCATTTAAGATAAGAAAATGACTACGTGTAGCACAAAACTGGGAAATCTGGCAACAGTACCGATACCATTTTTCAATTATACATGCCCAGAATCCCCAAAATGCACAACTTTAGCGGTTTTAAAGATATTTAAGCGTTCCGGTACTTTTTACTGTAAATGCGGTGCTGTCATATCTCAGCAACCAGTACAGCTGGAATCTGGAAAATTAGAAATCTTACCAAATTTGAAACTGCAATAAAAATAAATGGGACATTCCGTTTATGATAAGGAAATGACTACGTGTAACGCAAATTTGGAAAATCTGTCAAAGCGTTTTTGAAGATATTTAAGCGTTCCATTGTTGGGGTTTTTCGACACTTTAGTGTTTTTATGTTATGAAATATTTTTGAAAAAAAATATGTTTGTACGTATATGTGAATGTAAACAAAATTTGGGTCAACAATAACTTGAGAGGGACCAAATAGAATCGTTTCAAATTTGCACCAAAAATAGATTAGCTCAGTTTCTCAGAGAGATTTTTGGTGTCATCATTTATCAAAATCATATTTTGATAAAGTCAAACCGATAGTAGTCAAATTGAAAAGAAAAATTGTTGAGATAATTGTTCTAACATTGAAAAATAGTGGAAGTCACAAAAAATTTGAGGTAATATTTCGAAACACGTCAAATTTACTTAATTTTTTGCATACGAATAATATTTTTCCATAATACAGGGTAGCCCAAAATGGATGAGGCGGGGCCCTGAAAATAGAACAAAAAAATAAGAAAACGGGTTTCATTATTTGATGAGAGTTTTTGACATATTGGCAGGTTTTTAGTATAGAGTTAAAGCATATATTATGTTATACAGGGGAAGTAGGACATTTTTTTCTTTAGAAATTCTGTATTTTTTCCTAGTGAAACTAGGTTTGGGTAATAAATAAATAAATAAATGCTTTATTGTCAAAAAATTTTACAATTTTGTGGACAAAGCTGTTGTAAAAAAATAGTTTACAAACATCAAAATTAGCAAACAAAACAAGACAAAAACACATCATAAATATTATAGAAAAATAATATTTAAATCAGGAATTTAGAATATTAATATTATAGAATCCTAAAAGAAGTACATTAGAAATGTACTTTGTCAGTCGTACTATGTTATAAACATTTTCATAAATATAATGTAAAAAAATAAAAAAGCAAAGTAAAAAATAAAAAAGTACGAAACAATTAAAAAAATACATATACAAAGTTCGGTAAAAATGGTTGGTAATGGCAACTATCACACTAGGGGTTCATAAGGATAAAATTATGTGTTGTAAAACTCGTTCACGGTGTAGAAGGCTCTTTCCAGTAAGAATGATTTCAAAGCCTTTCGAAATGAAGTCAGAGATATTATGGATTTGATGTTAAATGGCAGGTGATTATGCATTTTTTTTTTGCATTGTAGATTACTGATCTTTTAATTAACTCTGAGTGTGGGGTTGGAAGATAGAGATCGTGCTCAGTATTTCTGAGAGGGTAGTTGTGAGAAGGTCTCTCTAATAGAGCAGGTGCGTGCTTACGAATTAAGCAAACCGATTCCAAAATGAATAAGCAAGGAAGGGTTAGTATTTTATATCTTTTAAAGAAATCTCGGCAGTGAGTTCTACTGTTAAGTCTCAGTAGGTAACGAACAGCTCTTTTTTGTAGTATAAAAATTCGATCAAATTGAGTCGCACAACATGTACCCCAGAATGGAATAGCATATCTGAGGTGCGACTCAACAAGAGCAAAATAAACAGTTCTAGAGGTAGAAAAGCTAAGCTCGGAAACAGATCTTAACGCAAAGCAAGCAGAACCTAACTTCCTTGATAAAGCGTCGATATGTGGATCCCATTTTAAAGAATCATCTACAAGAAGCCCTAGAAATTTTACAGAGTTTACGACATCAATAGTGGTGCCATTAAGGTCAAAGGGTTGCAGCGTGTTTTTATAAGACAAGACTTTCGTTTTAGAGATGTTCAAACATAGGAGATTAGAATCGCACCAGGATTTAATGGTGATTAGGTCATTAGATACAATCCTATGTAGGTCCGTGACATCTGGGTGGCTCCACGTAAAGCTGGTATCGTCCGCAAAGAGACATATTTTTCCACTAATGTTTAAATTAGCCATGTCGTTTATGAACAGAAGAAACAAGATAGGGCCTAGTACCGAGCCTTGAGGCACTCCATATTCCATTGGCCTACAAGAAGACATCCTGTTGTCAACTTTCACAACTTGATTTCTGTTGCTAAGATATGACTTAAACCAATTGAGAGGAGCCCCTCTAAATCCATAGTACTGCAGTTTGTTAGTTAATATATTATGATTCACACAATCGAAAGCTTTGGAAAAATCACAGAAAATTGTTGCCGTAGCGTGATGGTTGTTTAGGCTGGAGTAAACTCTATTAAGAAGGGAAAACATGGCATCGCTTGTGCATTTGTTACTTAGAAATCCAAATTGATGTTTTGTAAGTATTTCATATCTAGACAGAAATGATAAAAGCCTTTTTTTAACCAGTCTTTCGATGATCTTAGATAGCGTAGGGAGAAGTGCAATTGGGCGATAGTTCGAAGCTTCTTCTGAAACACCTCCTTTGTGAAGAGGTATGATTATTGCAGTTTTAAGGCAGCTTGGAAAAGTACCATTTTGGAAAGACATATTTATCAAAGTAGTCAGATGCTCTAGTGTGCATTCCGGCAGACTTGAATACATTTTTAAAGTAAGCCCATCAGTTCCCGAAGAAGATTTATTTTTGATATCATTAATTGTACTACGAAGTTCTGATAAAACTACTGGTGAAAAGATGAAACTGTGCAGGTTTACCCTATGATTAGAGAGATATGAAATTGGGTCATTAGATTGAGATACGGATTTAGTCAAATCTTTGGCTACATTTACAAAATAATTGTTTAGGTCCTCAGGAGAGGTAAGGATAGTGCTGGATAAAGGAGTTTTGTTTCTTAAATCATTTACGATAGACCAGGTTTCTTTAGCTACATTTTTGGCGTTAGAAAGTCTATTATTGTAATAAATATCTTTGGCGGCTTTAATAGTTTTATGATAAATTTTTCTGTATGATTTTACATAATTATGAAAAAAGACACTGTCCGAAAATTTCTTTAAATGAGATAGTGACCGCATGTTCTTAGAAGATATACGTAAACCTTTAGTGGACCAGGGTTTACTTCTTTTATTTTTGATAGGCCTAAGAGGAAAGGATTCAGAAGCTATATTAGTTAGAGTTTTTATAAAACGAGAAAATTCAGTGTCGACATCATAAGTGTGAGAGTCCCAGTCAGTTATTTGACATAGGTGTTTGAAATTAATGAAATTTCTAACCGAAAAAATACGGCCTACTTGTCTAGAGGAATTTTTGGCTTTGGATGTAATTGAAAATTTTGTGAAAATTGCTTCATGATCGGAGAAACCTGGACTTAAGACATTACATTCGACGGAGCTAGGATCGAAAGAAGACACAACGTAATCTATAGTACTGGCACTTGTCTTAGTAATTCTGGTTGGTGAGTTGACGTGCATGGCAATTCCTAATGACTCAAAGATGGACTGAAGACATTCCTGAGCAGCACACACTCTGGAAAAGTCAATATTGAAATCGCCACATAAGATTAATTTGCTTTTTACAGGAAGGGACTCGAGCAAACTTAGAAGGTTATGGCAGAATAATTGCACATCAGCATCAGGTGTTCTATAAATACAAATAATATAAAGGTCATAAGTATTGTGATAAACGATAATAAATTCAAATACTTTTTCAGATAATAAATGATTATACTTTGATATTTCGGAAAAATCGTTGTTTGAAGACATTATCATGGTGCCTCCATGAGTTAAATTAGTTCTATTAAATCCGGCAATTGTGGTATAGTTTTTAATAAAAACAGGTTGATTGATATTTAGCCAGTGCTCAGTGATGGCAATGACTTCTGGAAAATTTAGCTCTTCTAACAAAAGATATAATTCGTCTGTTTTATGTCTTAAGGACTGAATATTACGAAAAAAAAGATTAAAATTGCTATTGGTCAATTTTTTAGAGGGTGCTAGATCCTCTTTTCGCGTCATATTGACTAAAAATTTTTACTTTTTGATGGTGAACCACTAGAATAATATTTACCAGTACCTTCACGAATTTTTTGGAGCAGTAAAATTTTTTCCGAGGAGTAGAAAGATCTATACGCTGCAAGGTCTGAGTCCACTTCAGATGAACCAATCCCATAGGCATCGTGGAAGCGATAATACAGCTTGCGCAGGGATTCCTTGTCACTGGGAAGGCCTTCTGAATAAAGAGCCCAAATATTATTTTCGCAGCAGTGAATTAGGATATAGAATTTTACCTTAGTTTTATAGGACCTTTATAGGATTGAAAGTATCGATTTGGGATTTTCGGACACAGAATATTTCATGTCCTTTTAGGGGCGTAATGACTTTTGAATTGCTTTAAAACTTTTAGTGGAGTAATATAATACAAAAAAATATTTTGGCAGCTTTAAACTGCTTAAAATTGTTAAATGCGGTTTTCATAGTTCCATGTATCTTTAAGAGGCGTAATTAATTTAAAAAAAATCTGTCAAACAGACTGTCTCTTTTCTGGAGCTTTTAAACTACTTAAAATTTTTAAATACAGTTTTGTGAAACTATTCCATGTAACTTTTAGTGGAGTAATTTATTTAAAAAAATGGTTCTTTCCCCATGTCTTTTGCACTGATTAAAACATTTTAATACGTACCCAAGTAATTTGCAGTGGCGTAATTTATTTGAAAATAATTTTTTTGACGTCTGTCAACTTCTATGCTACTTAAAACTTAGTTCACAGTTTCATGTAACTTTTAGTGGCGTACTTTATTTGAAAACATTTTTTGATGTCAAAAAAAGCATATCATAGCCATAACCGTAGAGCTCGACAAAAAAATATAAAAAATAACTTAAAAAGGTAGACAATACCGAGGGTTTATAATAAAATCATAGCCCTACGGATATGATCTACCAAAAATATAAATAAATATCTCTAATTTTAATCTCCACTGATTAACAATAAAATTTATTATAAATTAGCCCTACCTCTAGAAGTTGCATGGTATTTTTTTTCTAAAAGTATATGAATGCCTCAAGTTTCTTTCAAAAATCTGACCCTATGGTATAAAAAGTTAAAAAGTTCCAATTTTTTAAAACTGAGCTTAATTTGAAAGGGTATCTTTACTTTAAAGCCGAGTATAACCAGTTATTTAGTTTTTTTCATAAAATAGCAAAGCCGATTCAGAAAGCTCTATTTGCTTTGTATAAAGTTCAAATTCACTATTTGTTTCTTCGGCGTATTTAAAAAACAATCTTAAAAAAATATGCATATATATTTTTCTTTTAATTTGAAAAACGGCCGGAGGCAATCACCAGGGTATAGCATCAAGTTGCTTTGAATTTCAAATAAATACCGCCTGGTTATGGCCGCTCTCAAAACTAATGGGTATATATTTAGGTGAATTTTATTTAATTTTAGGGTACTTTTGAAAATGGGATGGTAAAATTTACATATTTTAGGAAAATAGCCACACTTTGATGTGCAATACTTGGTACTTTGACAGGTTTTCAGTTTACGTGTTATTTTATTTTCTAAATTTTGTGTACTTTTATAGTAGTATATGTTTAACGTAGGAAGTATAATATGTTACACAGGGGACATGCATATAGGACATTTTCTTTCTTTAGAAATTCTGGTTTTAAACTGTGGACATTTTGTTTTCGCAGCTGTGAATTTTTAATTTTTTTCTTCTAATAGAAGTTTTGTAGGATTATAAGTACCGATTTAGAGTTTTTGGTTATAGATAGGATATTATAATTTTAAAAACATCTGATCTTCCAGAATTGGCTCGTGTACACTTTTTAACGGATTTTATATATTGTTGTGATTGGATTAGCTGACAGCGCCATATTGTTAACGTCTCCAAAATATCGCGCGGAAACATTAAAAAAGGTAAGACAAACTTTAATTGAAAATAATTTCCCACTTAAATTAATCAACAGAATTTTTTAATTTAGTATTTTACATATAATAAAATGCCTGTATACTCTATACTACACCATCATAAATATAATTTCTATAATATCAACTTGATTTTACACCAATATAAATAATGTAAACATTGTTAACCTAAATAATCGCTTTCAGCCAAAAACAAAAAAAAACACATCGGTAGTATTTATTTAGTTTCCACAAGTCACAACTGAAACATCATTGCTACTATAATGCAGTGAGTTGTTTTTATTTCCAAGGAGCGTATACCAATGTATTTTAACATGATTTTAACATTAATTTCAAACTGGAGTTTTAAAAATTGTAACGTTCTATTTTAACATTTGATTATAATAGTTTTTAGTGTGTCAATCGATGTTATAACAATATCCTTTTGAAAAAGCTCTCTACGAAGCGCGTAACTTTAAGGAAATAAATAATTCTTTTAAGAAAATAAACCAGTACCCAAGAATTTTTAACAAAAAAAAAAAAAAATATATATATATATATATATATATATATATATATATATATATATATATATATATATATATATATATATATATATATATATATATATATATATGCTGTCTTTTCGAACAATTTTTTTCGATGCCATTTTGCTCATACTGGATTCCTACCAATATTTTACCAGTTTTCTACCTATGTCACACTGATTTTTGGGCATAATTTAAAATAAATTCAATAAGTAGTGTTTAAGCATACCGCCATTTTATTACATCATGTTTATTCTTATATCACATTTAATTTTTTTGTAAAACCTAAAGTCAATTGAATAAGATTTTTTTAGTTGATTTAAAAAAATATATTTGGCCGCCATTTTAATCGGTAAATTGGATAATCAATTTTTCAGCAAAACATTTTCTGACGTTTCTCTAGGCCGCCATCTTATTCCGGCATATTGGAGTTTTACCAAAATATTACCAGGTCATCCCCATTAAGAGTGCAAATCCACGCTATAAAATTTCTCGTGTTCATTTTTTGAACTCAAACCTCAAGAGCCACTCTGTAGATGACGCATCAATGTCGGAATCCGATTATTTTTTAATTTTTTCCAAAATAGGCCGTATAAATAATTTAACACGTTCAATATTTAATGTTATAACATACTTATGTACAAACATTACATAATATCTATCAAATACTATGCAAATAAGTACTTTCGCTTTTAACGGAAAAATTCAAATATTTCAGAAAACGTTTAACAGTGACGCAACATGTGGTATCCCCTCCATCCCAAGCAAATAACTTTATGAGTTTTACATTCCTTTGATAGAAAATTCAAAATATTGCACATGGTATGTATTTCTTGCCTCGTTGATATGTCTATCTTTGTTGCGAAATTAAATAAAACGAGAGAGTGATGTTAATGACTTTTTTACAGAATATAATATTTATGATCTCCCCTATTGACTGTTTTTTTATCAGCTAGCCGAAGTAATAATTGCAGGGCCTTTCGACTTTCGGCACCTTTCGGTGTTTGCCGATAAAAACAAGTTTTTTTAATATCTAAATACCCGGAATATTGATTTCCTTATATTTTTATGAACATGATTTTATAATAGCTTGAGTCTTGGGTTGAGAATTTCCTGTTTGTTTATTATAGGTGTGTTTTAAAATGACTAGTAAATGGTTGTTTTACTTGTATTTTTAAAACGTCGACGTTTAGTTTAGAACTTCTCACTCTTGTAACTGTGTCTAAGCTTTCTAGACATTTCTTTATGAGTTCCTGTGTTACCTGTGTAATTAGGATATGTGTAATGAGTGCTAAAGGGCGTAAAAATACGAGAGCAGCAAGACCTCGGCGCCGAACTGCAACAAATTTTGCAATGAGAATCCTGGGAAATGCAGAATAAGGTAAGTCCAAATAATATAACTATAGGTGCTCGATTTTGAGAACCTTCATGAATTTGAAGAATTAGAAATGAACAATCATAAAATATTAATCACTTTGATTTTCAAAGAAATTACCTACGCCACATATATACATATTTCTGATTACAGTACATATATATTAAAAATATCAACATATTTTTAACGTTTGGGACTACTTATATACACTTTTATCTGTATGTCCATGATATTGTAATTACATGGCACATGGTGGGCGTATTTCTGAAGTAGACATTTTTTGTTTGAAACTTAAAATAGCCCAACTTTGAAGAAGGAAGACTATTTTGTTTTCAAACAATGATGAAAATAAATAAAACTAATAAATGTTTTTTTTATAGGTACCTAGGCAACACGATTCTTTTAGAATTTTGTGATTAATTTTTATTTCATATTGATATTTTTATACATGAGGTGAATTCTCTCTGAAATTTACATAAATACCTATGGTTTCTATATTTGTAAAATTTAAATATGTTTTGTAGGATTAATTTTAAATTTTAACTTTTAACAAAGATAGTGCACCTTCAGGGGTATAGTAATTCTGTAGGTATAAAAACTTATTTCCTGTTGGTCATATTATAGTGGTAGAAATTAAAAGCTTATAAAATTAGACACTTTTTATGCAACACTAATACTAATACTTTCATAGTGGTAGTTTCATAATGCTGGTTGATGCAAGTTAACTCACCGGATCCATGACAATCTGTGCAAGAATAAAGCCTTTAGTTATCAATATTATATTGATCCTTTTTATGTGACTTCCACTTAGAAAGTTTTGCTATTGCAGACAGTAGCAGGCTTTAACAGCGTATACCCTCACAGTTATATCAAAAAGAGAAAATTATTGGGAAGCAACTGTTTATCGATACCTAATTTACTAAGGCATTGCTTTCTAGTGAGAAAATAATTCTTGCGCATGGCTATGCATATGTAACATATTAAATATCTTAGTCTTGTATCTACAAAAAAATAAAAATTGACCTTTTATATATTCTTAATCTTGTACATACAGATCATACATACATCACTGGAAAAGTAAGAAAAAATTGGGAATATTAGTTTTCAGTTCTCAAGTAATTTAGTGTACTAATGTATGTTACTGTATTTATGTTTGTACAGGGTGTCCGGATTTGGTTGCAAAAGCAGGGTATCTCGCTTATTTTTAAAGATAGAACCTTGCGGTTTTCACGAACCTGAGCTAATTTTTTGTGAAACTCATGAAGCCGTAAACAAAATTTTCATAGCCTTCTTCGTTTATGAGATACAGGGCGAAATAGAAAATTTTGCATCTTGGGACCCCCCTCGTATCTCGGTTATCCTTTAACTTAACGCAAAGGGAAAAACTGCTGCTTATGCAGTTTTTTATGCTGGATCCAGTGGCGTAGTCATGTTTTTCATTTGAGTTGTTATTTTTTAGATATGACCCAAAGTTGTGTTTTTTAAATGGGACACCCTGTATATTTGTCCAGAAGTTGATTTGTCCTTTTAAAAGCTTCTCAAAAATATATAATAGTATGGGTCTATTTTAATAAACAACAACAAAAATCCTAATTTTTATAATTATCATCCCAAATTTTGCAGTAGGCCATGCAAAACAATGCTGCCTTTTATTTATAGTCGTTTGCAATATCTTTATCCTAACAATAAATCAAAATAAATATGTAATTAAATCTATTTATCAAAATATGTATTGATAATGTCGCACCAAAAAAGTATCACCTACCTAGATTTATGTAACACAAGAACAAAACAGTAATAAATTATTATGTAACAAGCCTTTCAGCGAAAATCAACTGTCGTATAAGAACTACAGTAACCAAGGAAATCAAAAGAACTGTTCAAACTGATTTCCATTTTGTTCTATGCATGCTTCGCACAATTTTCGTATTCGATTTAGGGAATTAAGCAAAATAACGGGATGATTTTGTAAATAGCGAAAATTTTCTCATTGCATTTCCTAAATCTTGGACATTATCATAGTGGTCTTTGTAAAATCGACAAATCTGGGGACCTAGGGGCCATCTTATAGGTCCATTTGTTCCGATCCATTGATTGGTAAAATTATTGTCCAGAAATAATCTCGTCATTCCAAAATTGTGTGCAGGAGCACCGTCCTGTTGAAAATAAATTTCGTTAATTTGCGCTAGAGGAACATCGTCAAGTAATTCAGGTATAGCTGCCTCTAAAATTTCTATATAGCGATTGGCTGTTAGATTTCCCTCAAATATATAAAATTTTATGTGTTCCTAATATGAAGCAGGACACATTTAGACCAAACCTGCCCTGCTGTCTTCTGGGAAATATTTGGTGTTGATTTTCCTGGGACCAGAATCTACTATTGTGCCTATTGAGTATACCAGAATTACTGAAATGTGCTTCGTCTGACCATATGACCGTCCTTTCAAAATCTCTAACCATATCGCATCTTTCTCGAAACCAATTGCAGAAGACTACCCGACGCTCTGCATCCCCTGGCTGTAAGTGCTGTACGAGCCTAAATGTGTATGGGTGGTATTTGTGCTTTTTTAGAATTTCTTGAACTCAAGTTTTTGGAATTCCTATGCTCTTTTCACTGGCTCTAGAGTTTGTAGGGTAAGCTTCTGCATTAGCCAAAACCGTAATTTCCTCAGCCTCACGATTTTCTTTATTATATGTTTTCGTACGAGGTTTGATAAATGATCCGTGATCAAGTAAATTCTTTTTTATCCGATAAAAAGTGGATATATTAGGTTGCCTCCTTTCTGGATATCTAAATAAAAATTAAGCAATAGTATTTCAACATACCTAAAAATTAACTATTTACCTGTTAAAATACATCTCAGAAGCCGCTTCAACATTTTCATTACTTAATATAAAACAAGCTAACATATCGTACTTTTCATAATGTTCGAAAGTTTGGTTTTCTTCCATAATAATACAAATATATTTTTACACAATAAGTAAATACAAAAAACTAGCGCTATATTTTACATACGCGTACAAAATTGGGAAATGTCATTTGCTTCCAAGAAAACAAAAGAAAGCGGCATCGTTTTGCATGGCCTACTGCAAAATTTGGGATGATAATTATAAAAATTAGGATTTTTGTTGTTGTTTATTAAAATAGACCCATACTATTATATATTTTTGAGAAGCTTTTAAAAGGACAAATCAGTTTCTGGACAAATATACAGGGTGTCCCATTTAAAAAAACACAACTTTGGGTCATATCTAAAAAATAACAACTCAAATGAAAAATATGACTACGCCACTGGATCCGGCGTAAAAAACTGCATAAGTAGCAATTTTTCCCTTTGCGTTATGTTAAGATACGAGGGGGGTCCCAAAATGCAAAATTTTCTAATTCGCCTTGTATCTCATAAACGAAGAAGGCTATGAAAATTTTGTTTACGGCTTCATGAGTTTCACAAAAAATTAGCTCAGGTTCGTGAAAACCGCAAGGTTCTATCTTTAAAAATAAGCGAGATACCCTGCTTTTGCAACCAAATCCGGACACCCCGTACAGTGTGATCAGTGTATCTTGATAGCATTTTAAATGTTAATAACTTTTTTATTTTTTAACTTATCGGAGTGAACAAAAAACCAATTGTAGGGCTACTTAAAACTTTTTTTCTGGTTATTAGAAAAACAAAAGACTATTAATTTTACAAGATATCACCATAAGATATTGTTTAAATCGGACACACCTCGGCACACACTCTATACTATATTTTCCTTAAATGGAACTCTTCTTGCATATTATAAATATAATATCTGGTTTGATAACCTTATCTTCAAAGACACCCGATCAATTTAAGAAAAACCATATGAGGCAGTGTATTAGAGAGAGACGGACCGCACTATTAGATAGTGGAGTGGATAGGTATCAAACGAGATATAATTATAATCTGCAAGAAGAGACCCATTTGAGGGACATATAATAGTCAGGATGTCCCATTTGAAAAATATAATTTATATAATTTTTTTTTAACAAGCATTTGACCTCCTAAACTAATAATATAACAGACTTAATATTTGGACAGCACATATTTAAGATTTTCCCATAAGAGACAATGTTTTAGAGAGAGAGGGATAACCTTGATTTCCTCAAATTTTAAATACTTTTAATGTATGAGTGCATTACATCATTGGGTTTTGGAATGCAAGGGTTTGTTCCAAAACAAATTAAAAAATCCAGGTGTGTATTTAAAAGTTGATGATGGCCCCTCGTTTACGAAACATCAGATTCAAAATATGACAGCACCATAAAATGTTAGACAAAAAAATGCTTTGGCAATATGTTTATAGCTTTAAAAAAAATTTAGGATTAAAAAAGTTACTGCACAATTTTAAAAATGCAATATTTTATTCGTTTCTAAATATCTCAAGAACATAATGGCTAGAATTCGCCTGCAGGTGCTATTAGGCTTGTAATGAAATTGTCTAAAACTTTCCATATTTAACCATTTTTCTATCTCTTCCAATAATAACTGGCATGTTTTTTAATACAGAATTGTTTCCAGGTATTACTAGTATTACTCTGTATTGTCATATTTCTTATCAACTTGAGCGAAATTGTGCCATCCAGAACTGGTATTTTATTTGTTAAGGCAGTGTGCAAGTCAACAAATATCACAGGAATAAGTTTGTTACAAAACAAATTAAAAAATCCAGGTGTGTATTTAAAAGTTGATGATGGCCCCTCGTTTACGAAACATCAGATTCAAAATATGACAGCACCATAAAATGCTTTGGCAATATGTTTACAATTTTAAAAAAAAATTAGGATTAAAAAGTTACTGCATAATTTTAAAAATGCAATATTTTATTTGTTTCAAAATATCTCAAGAACATAATGGCTAGAATTCGCCTGCAGGTGCTATTAGGCTTGTAACGAGATTGTCTAAAACTTTCTATATATACAGAATTGTTTCTAGTTCAAAATTCCAGGTATAAAACAAAAGTGTATGCCCCTGGGCATTATCATATAAGTGCCATAGGTATACCATTCAGTTTACCATGTTGTTAAGATATAATAGCACGTTGGACATGCCAAAGATATTTATAAAGAAAAAAAATAAATATAGTTCCCTAATATTTCACATAATATTACAACTGATGATATTAACAAAGGCTATACATATTCAACCAGTTTTGCAAAGAAGCGTGGTAATGATGTTGAGAGTTTAAAGTTCCAAGATGAGTCTCCAGGGATATCTTTGTGAGTATAAATTAAGAGATATTTTAGTAAAATATTTCAAAGTATCACATATTTGTAAAAGTATTCCTAATACAATGTGCCAAAATGAATTAGGAAAAAATCTTTTAAAGGTTTAGATAATTCAAGTGGATACTAAAACCCTGACAAAATTACAATAAAAAAAAGATTATTCGTGCACAAGTGGTATTTGCCCTGACAACTTTTGTTAGGGCAAACAATGCAAGGTGGCAAAATGTAAGGTGTTGGCTGTAGAATCGTTATTCCACAATTTTGGGCACTTAGTTGTATTGTTTTACAACCACATTTAAAAAGTAAAAATTTGTCTTGGTAAAGGCCGTTAAAATATGTGGGGTAGGGAAAGGGTTCACATGAAGAGAAATATAGTTTGATGATGTGAAAAAAAATCTAGCAACATATAAGAAGACTGACACTTGTATAATTCTAACACCACTTTTATTCGTTCTTGATTATCACTGGATTTACTAATATTATTAGTAAGTCCAGTTTATAATAATTTAATAATGAATACAATGAATCAGTTAATCATACAGCAAAAATACTTTGGAAATATATATATATATATATATATATATATATATATATATATATATATATATATATATATATATATATATATATATATATATATATATATATATATATATATATATATATATATATATATATATATATATATATACATATATATATATATATATATATATATATATATATATATATATATATATATATATATATACGTGAAAGTGTTTGAGAAAACATAACAATATACATTGTTCCTTAATTTTATGCTCATTTTTAAGTAGGTCATTCCTTGACATATTTTATGAGAATTCATATAAACATGTTTCCTATAGTCTATGTTTTGTTTTGTCTTTGAGATACAGGCTGTCTTAATAAGGAGAAATAATTTTTTATGGATATTTTAAATATATTTCGTGACGATTTTGGTCAAGCATTGCAAGTTTGATTGGATGACAAGGGGCTGAAAGTATTAAGATTATAATTATCCATTTCATGGCGTCTGGGGGAAGGGCAACATAATTCATATTAAAGAAAAAGTAAAGTATGCCACTGGCTAATAAAAAGTTTTTATTATTGTTTAGATCAAGAGATTAAAACTACATTTTTTTTGAAACTCGCCTTATTTGTTCTCTCTCTTTACTCTATATTTACTATATCTAAATAATATTAGCTTTTCATTTTGTAACTTCCATCCAATGTTAAGCTTGTTTTTGGTATGCATTGGAGGGACTTGCGCAAAGCAGAAATTAAAGAAAAAAAGAAAAATTAAGTAAAATTAATAATTAATTGAAATAGTATTTAACACATTGATAGCAGTAGCTAAAGTTGGTTTTTAAACAACGATGCCTGAAGTATACTGCATTTCATATAGGATTTACTTTAGACATTGCCTCCTTAAGAATTACATTGACCATCATTAATTTTAGGCTGAAGGGCAGCAATATATGTATTGATTTAGAGAAAATGTAGACACATCTTCCTGTGTGACTATATTTTTGTATAGCCTGCATTTTCTGTAGGCTTGGTTCATTTATACTTATATTGGTTGTAATAGTAGTGGGATGTACAACACAAAAGTCTATAGTTTTTACTATTTTTAGAAATATATTATATAGACTATTAACTTAACAACTTAATATAGTAGACAACTGAATGGCATTTATGTATTGAGTAGGCACATCTCTCTTTGCGAGTATGTTTTTGCATAGCGTTCATTTTCTGTTAGGCTTTGTTCATTTATACTTCTATATAATAATCTGGTGTATTACATGCTCCCTAATATTTTTAAATATATGAACATTTTTCTAGGTTACTTCAGAGGATATTATGTCTATAGAAAGAAATACAGTTGGGCAGTGGGATAATCCATTTTATAGAGAAATTAGAAAATACATATTAACAGCTTCATTATTTGGCACAGTATGTAAAAGGCGACATAACACTTCCTGCAATAACCTGGTCAGTTCCGTTATAAATCTAAGGCATTTTAAAACCGATTACACACTTTATAGAAAGCAAAAAGAGAGTGTTGCAAGGCAGAAATTTGCACAGTCAAGACCACATGCAAGAATATGAACCTGCCAATTTTATTCATGAAGAATTTAACCTCTTAGCTGTTACACCTGATGGTAAAACACTTTTTATTATAACTATTATATTCCCAAAATTTTATTTGTTTATTTAGACTTTTTAGATATTAAGTACTTGACTAAACATTAAATATAGTATTAAAAGAAATCACATTTATTATTATCAGGTAATATAATTATTCTTTCAAAAAATAACCTTTAAATCATATTAAAGCAAACTAAAATATTATTAAGTATCTCCAACTATTTTTTCTTTGTACGTATTCAAAATACACAAAATGTCGATTTTTATATTAAAAAACAATAACTAAGAATTTTAGGTCTAAGGTGTGGTACATCAATTATGTTTTCTTTGAAAGAACTTGCTACAATTTTTTCTGTTCTATTTTGAGGGTTCTGTAGCTTGTCCTAATAGTAGTTATAGTTTATAATTTACTTTTATATGTATGACAACAGTTGATAATGATTAAAATAAACATGTTCTTTTATATACACTTTTCCCTTGCTTTTCTTTATTTGCTTGGACCTTGCCTAAATCTAATGGAAAACACCTGTTAAGTTGTAATTATAAATAAAATTGTTTTCATTCTTTTCAGTTTATATAAATACTATTTAATTATTTTGGCTTTGTTATTACATCGAGCCCATCTCGCTAATGAAGCTAGTTTTTGCGTCTTTTTTTCCTACTAGTTAGCATTAAAGAAAATTTGTTCTATATCATTACTGCTAATAATAGGCCAAAAAATATATGTAAGGTGTTTTGCCTATTACTAATATGTAGGAAATTAAAATGCAACAAACCCTTCTTAAAAATTTGCTTTTTTTGCTTACTACCTAGTATTAAATTAAAACTTCCAAAACTTTTACAATTAAACATTAACTTATACTTATTTTACTTGGACCTCTTTTGTGTAGTACTGCTAAAACATATTTAATTTGACACAGAATTTAATTTTTTTATTTTGTTAGGTATGTATTAAGGTTATTTGTAGAGAGTAAACACAATATTTTCACATAAACAAGGAAAAAACTAATTCTAGTTATTTTTTCTCTAGGTACAAAGAAAACTCCATATCACAAGAAAACTGTTTATTGTTACGAACTGTACAAGCCAATAGACCATGTAATTTTGAATCTCACCATCGATGAAGAAAGCAGAAAAGGAAAATATATTTTGATTTATAGATTTAGAAGTTTGTAATCGTTAGTAGAACAGTTTATGCTTTTATAGTAAATCCCCATGACTAGTTAATGCATCATATGAGTATGAGTAGGTGTGTTTGTTGTGTGCAGAATTTAGTAGTAAGATCTCTTTATGTACAGATATATTTGAATTATATTTAATGCAAAAAGTTTCTACTTAGAAATGGAGATAAAGGTGACCCCATAGCTATCCCAATTTTGTTGGTGATAGTTATGTTATATTGAGAGTTTGTTGTTTTGTATACACTGTAAGTGGTTCAGTATTAATGCATTGTTTCACTACTACTTATTTGTGTTGTTTGCCAATTCATACCACGTGGTATGTGTAGCAAGCATTCTGGAGGGTACATTTCATAAGGACCATTTATCCGATGCTTGCATCAGCCATGTCTTTATATTAATAATTTGTTTGTTCACCTATACTGGTATGACTTTCAAGTTTATTTGTTACATTATAGTATATTTATAAAAAACTTACATCAGAAAACTTACATTACCTGTCAAAATTGACATTTCTTTAAAAAAATTACAGAAAAATGGTTTATTTGCTAGAATATGAAAAAGTTGTCTTAAGAAAAGTTGTTTATTTTTTAATTTTACATGTGCCTACCAAATTTTGGTCAAAAATTCCAATATTTTTTTAACTTTTTCCTGATTTTTGAAAATTCTAAAAATAATTGTCTAACTTAAAAAAAAAGAGTTTTCTGTTAGTAACCTCATCGTAGTATTAATTTCTTATACCTAAATATTCCATCAACTGTGTCTTTTTTGGAAAAAAATTAAAATTGCTTCTCAAAAGTATATTAAGCTTGATGCAAAGTTGTCGTGATTTAGGGAATTTTAAGTATATATGTATTAATTAAAGATTTTCGATAGTAAATAGATATCTGAATACAAAAAAGTCGTATTTGACTAATTTAATCATAGCATAATCGAAATTTAAAACTATTTTTTTAATATTTAAGTGCCTTGGACAAAGTTATAAAAATTGAAAATTAGAATTGCTAACCAAAATTCGACATATGTAAAACTATAAAAAACACCTTTTTTATAGTTATTTTAGAAAATAACCCCTTTCTCTGCGACTTCTTTAAAGAAATATATCAATTCTGACAGGGAACACAAGTTAGGTGACTATTCCCCCTTTCGAATAAGCCATATTTCATCCTTAGTAAAGTAAAAGTTATTGCCTATGTTAAATTTTAAGAAAGTGACCTAATAAAAAAAATTCCCATATAGTGCGTTAAAACCTTCATACTCCAACGCAAAAACAGTCAAACTCTTAGAAAGAGCCAGTTAATAGCTATATATATATATATATATATATATATATATATATATATATATATATATATACAAAACGTGCTAAATCTAGTGGGGCTGTAGTCAAAGAGAGGGGACCTTAGATTAAAACACTTTGTTGCTTTGCCAAGCTTTCGGCAACTGTTTATTGCCTTCCTCAAGACAGCCTAAAAATTGTTATTATTTTGTATTAACATTTATTTAAAAAAAAAAAAAAAGTTGTGGACTTACTACTTGGTTTTACTCTTGAAGAAACAACACTGAAAAATTCTCAACATTGCTAAAGACCTATATACATATTATTTACACCTTTTTATCACTAGTTTTGACTTGGATGTTGTTATATTAACACATTTTAAAATTCTTAAAGATTTGGTTTATTCCAACGTGCAGACACTGTCGGCCATTTTACGTATTTTAAAGGCAAATTATTATTGTAAGATGGAGAACTTGTTTTTTTTTATAATTTTTGCTCTCCTTCCCTTACTTCACACTAGTTGGTTTACGCGTTTTTTGTTTTTCAAATAATTGTCGACTGAGCACGAATCGGTAACGACGGTTTCCCAAATGTATAGTTGGAAAAGAAAAATGTAGATGGCGCATTGGTAAACAGTACTCTGCAAAGCTGGTAACCCAATCAGCACAAATCTTACAAGTTCTGTAATTGTTGGTTAAACGATGAAAACATTTTATATTCTGTAGTCCACTGTGCAGCTGATAGAGGGATATTTATTTGCTATGATTAGAAAAAAGGGGGAAAAAACCAATTACGTGAACAACACAACACCATGATTGAACTTTTCCTGAAACAAAAATGAAAAGGAAAATGGAAAATCATATATAAATGCAAATAATCAATGCACAGTGCCCTACAGTATGAATATATTAGGACTAAGTTATTCAGAGATTTGGACAGCATTAGAGTCATTAATAGAAACAAAATTGTCCCCACTAATTCTTAACAGATATGAATATATTGTGCTTAGATTATTGATATCAGTTTTCTTATTCATTGTGTTTGTCCCTTGGTTGTGTATATGTATCATTTCAAGGAAATTTCTTTTATAATATCTTTTTTCTTTAGCAAGAATTTTTGCCTCGGTGAATCGAATGCTGTGTCCTGTGTCTATGAAGTGTTCTGATAATGCACAAGATTTTACAAACCTGCGGCAGTCGCTTTTATGTGAAGTAATTCTGCCTGACAAATTTCTAGATGTCTGACCTACATATATTTGATTACAGTTGTTGCAATTTATGGCATATACAACGTTATTATTTTCAAACGTGGAAAGTGGAGTCTTAGTTTTTGCATAAAGTTGTGAGACAGTTTTTATTTGTTTTTTGGCAAACCTTAGGTTTGGACTATCTTTGAAAACGTCTATTAATTTATCAGTTAAATTTTGAATAAAAGGAAGTGGGTAATATTTTATTGTTTGTGTTGGCTGACTGGTGTTTTCCTCTGTCGTTATATTATGGATTGTATTTAGTTGTATTGGATTTTCATTTGTGTTGCATATAAACTTATTTATGATATTCAGAGGATAAGAGTTTTCAAGGAATATATTTCTGAGCCTATCTAAGCTTTCCTGTTTGTAGTCTTTATGTGAGAGCTTAATAGCTCTATTTTTTAGAGCAGTTATTAAATTTATTTTCATTTTGGTAGGGTGGTAAGAATGATAACTTATGAATCTGTCAGAGCACATCGGTTTGCGATACCATTTTGTTTTTAAAACATTGGTTTCGCTTCTGATTACCTTCATGTCAAGAAAGGGAATACTGTTGTCTGATTCATATTCCACCCTAAATTTCAGATGTTGGTTGTATGAATTGAACATTTCTAGTGCTATTTCTGCTCTATTTTTAGGGAGAGCCAAAATAAGATCGTCCACATACCTCTTGACAAAAGGGATATTAAAAGGTAGATTTTCTAAAGCATAGCTGACTAAGTCATCCAAAACAAAATTTACTAAAATAGGAGAGATTGTAGAGCCCATAGGTGTACCAAAAATTTGTTTATAAAAACTGTTGTTAAAATTAACATAGTTTGAATCAAAAATAAACTGCAACAATGCTTTAAAGGATTCAAATGATAATTTACAATGTTGGGAAATTGTGTCCCATTTTGCTGTTAAACATTCTTGTATGACTTCATATGGGAGATTCGTAAAAAGAGAGACAACATCGAAACTGACTACTTCGTAGTTATCGGGAAGTTGGTAGTCATTAATAAATAACTACGAAGTAGTCAGTTTCGATGTTGTCTCTCTTTTTACGAATCTCCCATATGAAGTCATACAAGAATGTTTAACAGCAAAATGGGACACAATTTCCCAACATTGTAAATTATCATTTGAATCCTTTAAAGCATTGTTGCAGTTTATTTTTGATTCAAACTATGTTAATTTTAACAACAGTTTTTATAAACAAATTTTTGGTACACCTATGGGCTCTACAATCTCTCCTATTTTAGTAAATTTTGTTTTGGATGACTTAGTCAGCTATGCTTTAGAAAATCTACCTTTTAATATCCCTTTTGTCAAGAGGTATGTGGACGATCTTATTTCGGCTCTCCCTAAAAATAGAGCAGAAATAGCACTAGAAATGTTCAATTCATACAACCAACATCTGAAATTTACGGTGGAATATGAATCAGACAACAGTATTCCCTTTCTTGACATGAAGGTAATCAGAAGCGAAACCAATGTTTTAAAAACAAAATGGTATCGCAAACCGATGTGCTCTGACAGATTCATAAGTTATCATTCTTACCACCCTACCAAAATGAAAATAAATTTAATAACTGCTCTAAAAAAATAGAGCTATTAAGCTCTCACATAAAGACTACAAACAGGAAAGCTTAGATAGGCTCAGAAATATACTCCTTGAAAACTCTTATCCTCTGAATATCATAAATAAGTTTTTATGCAACACAAATGAAAATCCAATACAAATAAATACAATCCATAATATAACGACAGAGGAAAACACCAGTCAGCCAACACAAACAATAAAATATTACCCACTTCCTTTTATTCAAAATTTAACTGATAAATTAATAGACGTTTTCAAAGATAGTCCAAACCTAAGGTTTGCCAAAAAACAAATAAAAACTGTCTCACAACTTTATGCAAAAACTAAGACTCCACTTTCCACGTTTGAAAATAATAACGTTGTATATGCCATAAATTGCAACAACTGTAATCAAATATATGTAGGTCAGACATCTAGAAATTTGTCAGGCAGAATTACTTCACATAAAAGCGACTGCCGCAGGTTTGTAAAATCTTGTGCATTATCAGAACACTTCATAGACACAGGACACAGCATTCGATTCACCGAGGCAAAAATTCTTGCTAAAGAAAAAAGATATTATAAAAGAAATTTCCTTGAAATGATATACACAACCAAGGGACAAACACAATGAATAAGAAAACTGATATCAATAATCTAAGCACAATATATTCATATCTGTTAAGAATTAGTGGGGACAATTCTGTTTCTATTAATGACTCTAATGCTGTCCAAATCTCTGAATAACTTATATATTCATACTGTAGGGCACTGTGCATTGATTATTTGCATTTATATATGATTTTCCATTTTCCTTTTCATTTTTGTTTCAGGAAAAGTTCAATCATGGTGTTGTGTTGTTCACGTAATTTGTTTTTTCCCCCTTTTTTCTAATCATAGCAAATAAATATAAAAATTTTTCACAACACGATGGTGGAACATGTCCCTCTATCAGCTGCACAGTGTACTACAGAATATAAAATGTTTTCATCGTTTAACCAACAATTACAGAACTTGTAAGATTTGTGCTGATTGGGTTACCAGCTTTGCAGAGTACTGTTTACCAATGCGCCATCTACATTTTTCTTTTCCAACTATACATTTGGGAAACCGTCGTTACCGATTCGTGCTCAGTCGACAATTATTTGAAAAACAAAAAACGCGTAAACCAACTAGTGTGAAGTAAGGGAAGGAGAGCAAAAATTATTAAAAAAAAAACACGTTCTCCATCTTACAATAATAATTTGCCTTTAAAATACGTAAAATGGCCGACAGTGTCTGCACGTTGGAATAAACCAAATCTTTAAGAATTTTAAAATGTGTTAATATAACAACATCCAAGTCAAAACTAGTGATAAAAAGGTGTAAATAATATGTATATAGGTCTTTAGCAATGTTGAGAATTTTTCAGTGTTGTTTCTTCAAGAGTAAAACCAAGTAGTAAGTCCACAACAACTTTTTTTTCTTTTTTTTTAAATAAATGTTAATACAAAATAATAACAATTTTTAGGCTGTCTTGAGGAAGGCAATAAACAGTTGCCGAAACCTTGGCAAAGCAACAAAGTGTTTTAATCTAAGGTCCCCTCTCTTTGACTACAGCCCCACTAGATTTAGCACGTTTTGTTCTAACTAGTTAGTCACAACTACCCACCGTCTCGCTATATATATATATATATATATATATATTTCGTGTTTTTTTCTTTGACCATATATAAATATTTTGTTAATTATTTCCTAGGGCATAGGTTAACTCATTGAAAAGTAAAACTATAATTCATACCGACGTTTCGCTCATTATATTGAGCTTTCTCAAGATATTTATTTTGACATGTTTCCAAGAAAATAATTAACAAAATATTTATATATATATATATATATATATATATATATATATATATATATATGACCATATATAAATATTTTGTTAATTATTTCCTAGGGCATAGGTTAACTCATTGAAAAGTAAAACTATAATTCATACCGACGTTTCGCTCATTATATTGAGCTTTGTCAAGATATTTATTTTGACATGTTTCCAAGAAAATAATTAACAAAATATTTATATATATATATATATATATATATATATATATATATAATATTTAACTATTATCTGGCTCTTTCTAAGAGTTTGGCTGTTTTTGTGTTGGAGTATGGAGGTTTTAACTTAAATCCATTCAGAATAGGCTGAATGTTACCTCTACACTACACTACACGCAAGAAAGTCAAACTATTCTCAGAATTTTATAATTTAATATACCTACTATACATTTGTAATGTATATGTTCCAGAGTTTGATAGCATACTCATGAATACCCAGCCAAACTACAAAAAATATTTTTCAATTGCTACTAAAATGTTATCTTACATATTATTTATTTAAATGCTATAAGCAAAAAAAAAAGATAATTACTGATTTGTAAGTTAGGAATATTTAGTTTAGTAATTTAAGGATACCAATAAAAAATAATTCAAAAATAAAAACATAATTATTTTATATTTTAACCAACTCGAGTACATAATTTGAATTATTTTTTTTTAATCTAATCAATGCTTAAATATACTAATTAAACTATAAATATAGTTAGTTCGTTCTGTTAGCAACTAAGCAACTACATTTTATATAAAATAAAAGATCTATTGGTTTCTTCAATAACTCATTATTACTGTAAGTAGATACTATTTTCCTAATCTTAAAAATGTATATGATGATATTGTAATATATAAATACCATTTATGTAAATGCTATTATTTCCTAATAAATGACTAACCGGCAAACAGAGTTTTTTATATTTTCTTCCATCTTCAATATTTATAAAACTTTATATTCAAACTTTTTCTCTTGCTATCTTTTAGACCTATCAGAAGATAGAAAAATCCCATCAGAAACTTGCAAAACAATTTTTTATTTTTGTAAAAGCAGAACAATTTTTTTATCTGCTTAGACTAGAAGTTAAACCATTAGTAGAACAATTTTGATTTTACTGACATTGCAATTCTAAGATTTCAAACGAGACTAAATATGTTTAGAATCTTGGGGATATTTTTTAAAATTTTGTATTTTTTTTCTGACCTTTATAACAAATTGTAGAAGTTGGAATCAAAATAAAGAAAAAAACACTCTTCTACCCAGATATACCTGAAAACATTTCATGACTAATACATTTTAGTGCTTAATTTATGCTAAAATAATTTGTCATAGTTCATAAAAAGCTGTTTGTAATTTTGCAAAAAAAGAGTAGAAACAACATGCTTATTCATGCTTTGTGCTATGGCAGAATTATAGTACATTTAGGTACTTACTTTACTTTTAAATTCTATACAACTGTTCCTATTTTCTTAATTTTCTGAGGGAGAAGGGTTTTCGTCCGCTCAAGGCGTATTTTGTTTTTTATACAATGGACTATTTTGCATACCCGACATAAAAATGATAAACTACATTTGAGGACGTTTAAAGGCATGCAGGAAATTTTATAAACTAGTTTATTTTGAAATTAAATGTCCAGTTAGTGTTTGTGTTTTCTTTGCGTAGGGTCAAATAAATCTATATATTTCCATTTTTTAGAATAGAACAATTTTGAGATAAGAAATCCTTTCCAAAATTTAGTATTTGGCATATTTTTTTGCCACTTAGAATAGTTTGATTGATTTTTTTTATGTTACATGACAAAAAACAACCAATAACGGTGTGAATTCTTATTAACTAAAGAAAAAAATAAAACTAAAAATTGGTAAACACAAACCCACAGTAACTAACTAAGATATGACCTAAACATACATTCCTCTTCCTTAATAAACCACATAGTTCAAGGAAAGATCGATTTTAAATTAATTTTAATTGTTTAAAAAATTATGTTTTTCCATTTGCCCAAATCTACTGATTTTACTTAGTTTTTCCAACATGATATGTATTAAAATATTCTAAACGTTATTTAAAAGAAAAACCATAGAGTCTGATAAAAAATAAACGAAAGACCATGGGAGAGATAAATGTTTATTTATCTGACGTCATTGACAACACGCGATCGGAATTCTATTTTCTGTGACGTGAAATTTGGGCCGACCTCTTGCGGTAGGGGATCAAACTTTACCTGTTACCAACTGCAATTGCCAACCTAACATATTCTCCTAAAAATATTCCAAGATTTTAGTAATTATCTTTGGTGATAGTTTGGAAAAAACTACTATGTTTTTCGGATCAATTTTTTTTCAGAAATGTACATATATGTATGCTCTCCAATTTGAGTATTTTGGAATTTGACGAAATTACTTCTGAGCATAGAAAAGCTCATCGCTATTGTTTTCGAAAAATTACTAGACATATAAACAGATTTTTTTTTACTTTTAAAGGCTAAAATGAAAAATTCAACATACTCAATTTAATTTAGAAGTGTTTTAGAAGATATTTGTTAAACTCTGATCGTGAAATTCCTTTTTATAACTTCGCAGACTATCACAGAAAACAACCAATTTTTGGTCATTTTACGCGATATTTTCTCAATGGTAACTGACTGCAACTGCCCCCTTAACCCTTAATTTTTAATGTTATCGGATGAAAACTAGGTACTTTGGGCACCTTAATGTGCCCAAAATTTTAATGGACATTTACTTTTAATATAAACAAGTTAATAAAATCGTTTGCATATCTTTAAACACCCTCAAATGTAGTTTATCATTTTTATACCAGGCAGCATTTTTATAGACCGACTATAATCCGTCATAGCACAAAACATGAAGTGCGACTTTTTTTTATTAAGACCCACCTAGCTATTTTTTTAATCTACTGAACACAACAATTTAGCAGGTATAGCTACATATACAGAAAAGCTTTCAGAAATAAGT
>JAUTXW010004476.1:72500-77475 GCA_030620095.1 Kuschelorhynchus macadamiae | reverse complement strand
AACCTATAGACCTAAAGCATTGTCACTCCAAAATGTCTATTTTATGAGTAAACAATAGATTTTAATATATAAAAAATGTATTAGGAATATTAGGTCAAAATGTCAATAATGTCTCTAAGAAAATAGTTCTTAGATTAGGCAATAATGTTAATTTAGATTTCAAACAATAGAAGTTCTCTGATATCATTCAAAATACTGGAAGAAAGTGATTTAATTGAAATGGCTTCAATAAACACTACACCCTTGTTGCAGAAATTGACTCTGACGTCGAAGAAACGATATCCACGAAACTTTAGCAGTAAGAGACAATAGGCCTTTATTTAAGCCTTTAGAACCTAAGGAGTAAGTTTCATACAGTTTATTTGATCTTTTTATTTGTTGGGTATTGATAACTTTGCTGCCATGGAACTTTTATGTTACTGCTAATGATGTAAGTATGATTTTTAAATCTAGCATATTTTCATACATAGATATCTTCAATATTTAAATCTGGGAAAATGTACCAAAAAAATCTAACACATTTTTTTAAAAACATATTTTTAATAAAATGTAATATATCTGATACTAATAATGTACACTATAAATGTATAAAATATTACTAGTGTAATCAGTAACAAATATAAATGAAAATTATGAAATAATTTTAAAAATTTCTTTGGGGGAGGATGCAGCATGCAGCCCTTGAGTATATTTAGGTATTTTCCCATAAGTGGTTCCTTTTTTTTTAATCATTTTGTGGATTTTATTTTTAGTATTGGATGTATAAATTTAGAGACACAAACACACATAATAATACAATAAGTGGAAGCCAAGTTAAGAATAAGACTCCTCTACAAGTCGAATTTACATCCTATATTAGTGTGGCTTCAGCAGTCCCTAATTTACTGTTTTTGATTCTGAATGCAGCAATAAGTCATAGGTAGGTGCATTATAAAAACCTGTCAAGTTGCTTTTTACCAGTTGAACATGCCCATTTTGTATCCTTTACTTTACAACCTCAAACCATACTTATATGGGTGCCGTTATAGTATTAGGTCAAGGGTCTATAGACTTCGTGACATAACTGCATAGTTGCAGTTAGATTATTATCACCTGCATGACAATGTTAAGCATTCCAGATCAGCCTGAAAATTAAAATGCTTGGATGGCACGTAGGTGGTAAGTAGTTTTTGTTTGTAAATCTCTATATTTCAAAGATCAATAAACATATAATTTGTTTATAATAAGAGAGTAAATATTTGCAGAACATCAATTTATTTTAAATTGTTTGTTTATGACTAATGACTACATGTCATCAGGGAGTGAAGGCAAAATGGATTTGACATATTGTTTGATGGTCTAATAAGGGGTTAAATGGGCTGTGGTGGTTATGTTGTGTATGTAAAACTACACAACTCAAACATATTATTGATTCTTATCCATCTCCAACAATATGTGAAGTTCAGGGCAGTAATTCATATTTACCCTTAATCATCAGAAAAATTATGTAAACCTGGCCATAGGAGCACATACACAAGGTAATAATAAAATTGTGTAATACAAGTGCATTGCTTATATTTTCTGAGACATCCCTAAATAACAGAGTTTTGAGATGGTGGACTATATACTATAATATAAATTTATGCTGTAACCTCGACTCTAACATATATACTAGAACAGCCAACATCTGCAAACGATGAAGTGAGGAAAGCATGTCTAATTGACAAAGTATCGAGTGTAATCTCCAAATAAACCAATAAAATCCATGTAGATATTATAAATGAACATTGTGGTCTAGCAAATGATCCTCTACAAATTTAAGGTGTTTATAGATTAAATATCCTTTTTTCGTTTATGAAGTTTCATGCGTTGAGGTTAGAGACTCATTAAGAAATAAGTCTAATAAAGATTGTTATGGATTTAATGTATATTCAGTGAAATTGGTTAAAGATGATATTATTATTCCCCTAAGCTAATAAACAAATAAATTTGGGAGACCCCCTTCAAGCATGCTGTGGTGTCTCCGATTTATAAAAGGGGTGAGGTTGATCACTCTTCATACTATAAGCCTCATTCCTGCCTATAATTGTGAAAGTTTTTGAGAGTAATGAGAACTTTTCATTATGGTTTCAGAAGGGATTGAATTACGGGCCTGGGTGTCTTTGATCTTGGCTCAAATATAAAAAATACATTCAAGCAGTCTGAATATGTTTTTGCTAATGTGATCTAAGCAAGGCTTTTGATTGTGTCTCTTGCAATCTAAAAAAGCTAAAAATGTATACATTTAAAGATAATAACTTTGTATATCTTAGAAAATCTAACTCATGTAAAGAAAATTTTTCGTACCTATGAGAGGCATACAGATCTTCACAATTACAATACCAGTGGTAAGGTTAGTCTTGTGGCAGGATGTTTTCATCTGAAAAGGGGTCAGAGTGGCCCACATTACCTGGCCATCCATTTATAAAAAGTGTTTAAACTAAAAATTTTAATATGCCTATTTTGTTTTTACTTTCAATGTGTATTATTTTAAATGTCTTTTTATTATAATTATAATAAGAATTTTAATGTGTAACATGTCTTTAATAATGAGTTTAATTAATTTCATGGATTGTGTAGGTATTCAGGTGTATTGATTTTTTATTTATTTATTGATCCATAAATTCACATACAGTGACAAGGCATCACCAATAATCATATCTACTGAGCAATAATACAACCTGACCAAAGGAGCACATACACAAGGTAACATTAAAATTGTATAATACAAGTGCATTGCTTACATTTTTTAGGCTAATTGAAATGGTGGACTATATACTATAATTAAAAGTTAGAGATAGGGCTTATACTACATCATGTATCCTGGAACATGCAATGTCTGCACACAATGAAGTGAGGAGAGCAGATTTCACAACTTTAAAACTCATGAATATCAATACTCAGCCTACAAAAAACAAAATAATAAAGTTGGAGGCGTCTTTGATTGACAAAGTGCTAAGTGTACTGTGTATTAGTGAACATTAGTTGTCTCAAGAAGAAATTCCCCAACAATATCCATTGATCTTAAGTATCTAACTTCTTCTTATTGTCGAAAGCAAATTAGGGATGGGGAGTAGCAATGTTCAAAAATGACATATTTGAATTTAAACCCTTGTGTGTAGTAAAAGATTTAAGTTTAGAAAAATGCATTGAACTTTTTGGTGCTTATAGTAAAATATCTCACCCTAGACTTAAATGGGACTTACATATTCAAAAACTTTGTAGAAAGTTTACTACAAGTATCTTTGTACTAAGAAATTTCGCGAATTGGGTTTTGAATGATGTCCTGTGGCAGACTTACCAAGCTCTTGTTCACTCCCACCTTGATTTGTTGAGGACATGCAGCAAGGGCCACTTGTGTGTTTGGCACCCAGCATAGGGCCTTGAGGATTCTGGCAGGTCTGACTTACGTGGAGAACTGAAGATGTGTTTTTGCAGACTTAAAAATGCTTACTTTTTCATCAGTCTATATCTTAGAAAACCTAAGTTATGTAAAGAAAAACCTTCATACCTATAAAAGGCACACATATCTTCAGAATCACAACACCAGAGGTAAGGCTAGTCTTGTGGTAGAATATCTTCATGTGAAACGGTGTCAGATGGGCCCACATTACTTGGCCATCCATTTTTTCAACAAGCTGGCATCTCAGATAAGCAATGTCCCTTTTAATCAGTCTTGTAAAACAATCAAGAAATTCTTACTGTGAATGGTGTCTACTCATATCAAGAGTTTTTAAACTATAAATTTTAATATGTTTATTTTTTGTGTCTATTTTATTTTTAATTTTAATGTTTAATATTGTAAATGTCTTTATTATAAGTATAATAAGAGTTTTAATGTATAATTTGTAAATGTCTTTAATAATGAGTTCAATGAATTTTATGGATTGTGTAGGTTCCAAGGTGTAATCATTATTTATTTATTTATTATGCCATAAATTAACGTACTTAATTAACTTTATATTGTAGACCCATTTTGAAAAACGCAGTTCTATGTTCAGGTATCATTGGTAGATTTTCCAATAGTCAGAGATGGGTTCCTTCTTAAAACCCTCTTAAGTGGAAAAAGATGGGGGTGGCTGGTAAATTATTTCCTACACGATTGAGGATTATGCAGTCTGAACATGCAACAAATAAGATGCTTTTCTACAATAAAGATTTTATTTGCTTCAGAAGAGGAACCCCAAAATTTAGTATCATATGATATTGTAGACTTACCATATTTTCATACATTGACAAGAATAAATGAAGTTTTTATAATAATAGGCTAGATATTATAGCGACAGCTATATATATATATATATATATATATATATATATATATATATATATATATATATATATATATATATATATATATATATATATATATATATATATATATATATATATATATATATATATATATATATATATATATTATATATATTCATTTACCTTTACAAACTTTAGAGAATGTAGTAGTAGTAAAACTGGAAGGGGGGGGTTGGAGACCAGCAGATAGGTCTAAAAGGCCCTAGTCAGTAAGTAAAGTAGCTCTTTTCACCAAACCTTAACCTGCTTTGTGTTAAACTAAAAATATCTAATTTTTTACAATATCTAACATTCTGTTCACTGGACTATACAATGAATACTAGGTTTAACAGTTTGGTATATAAAGAAGTGTTTAACAATGTATTTGGTAAATGCGGACCTGAATTTTAAAATGCTCAATGCATTCTGGAATCAAATTCTCAACAACTTAAAATGAAATATCTTGGAATAAATGTTTAAATAATATTGCGTCTTTATTTTCAATTCAACAGCTTGTTACATCAGGCTTACCTGATCATGTCAGGTAGATTTTTCAAACATTTACTGTTCTTTATAAAACATAAGTTTAATGGATGAAAAATACATACAAATTTGCAACAGTAATTGCCATGGCACCTGTAATTGCCACTGTGCTTATATAGTT
>JAUTXW010004476.1:0-70000 GCA_030620095.1 Kuschelorhynchus macadamiae | reverse complement strand
TAGAATTACATTATGAAACAATGCTTCAAAATGTTGTCCTTCCGACATCATTTTTAATTGTACAATATGTAATATGTTGCTTCTAAAGGAGTGTTATAGAAATTATGCTTGATGACGGTCATATGCTATATTGAATTGGACTGCATAGAGCATATTACACAACGCAATCTAATATTGTTTATAAAATAAGAGTGACAAAATAAAAACTTCATCTTTTCAACCTATGTATATATTTTCAACATATTTATGAGCAGGAATCCCAAGAAATTGTTAAAGTGTTGTTATTTGATGTTTTTGCACCACATTTTGTTTACATGCATGGGTAAATTATTTCCAAAGAATTACAAAGTTTGACACTACCACTATTCATTATCATCCCAATTATCATTGTTTATTTCAGTTATATTAGGTCATTTCATAAATAATTGTATGCAATGCATATTGTAGAAATTTATAATATAATTATTATTTTTTAGCACTATGTATAAATTAATGTTATTTAAGGTTTATATAAATTAAATTAATTCAATGAAAAAAAGATTTTGTGTAACTCTGGGGCTAAAGTAAACCAGTTTAAAAAAAACATATATGATCTAGCTAAAGAATTATTGAAGGTGAAAATTCTTGTTTATTATGAAGTACTTAAATATTTACACATTGTTGATGTTACTTATATATTTCTTTTATGCAACATTTTTAATTGCCCAGTTTTTAATAGTTTAATAAGTCATAATAACTTAGTATAATAATGAAAACACTGCAAATAAAAATATAGCATAGACGAAACATTTAAAGGTGATGAAAATGAAAAGTAATTGCCAAGCCAAAGAAATCGAAAGAATGCTTCAAATATAAAAACTGCATTGTTCTAGATTGCTCAGGGCAACTTGGCTGAGAGATTTTATTCAAATTGATTAGTTGCCTTGTCTGTGGATAAGTTAAATCCTAAAGAGGTTTGATGTCATACAAAGTTACTTAAATTCTTATGCTTTTTTTCAAAACAAATCACCAAATAAATAACTTTCTTCTTTCACAAGTATTGCTTGTGAGTTGTACAATTTGATCTAAAAAGAGATTTTCCAATCACAGATATAACTGTGATCGTGATGTTTAATCAAGCGGTGTTATTCTGTGATTGTGATTTCGCGATAGTTCTCATAGTTCTATGTTTGTGTATAGTGTATATCTCTTGTCACTGATTCGTAAATGATGCGAACATATTTAATTTTAAGTTCATTTGAAATTTTTTTCGAAATAGGTGAGTCTTAATCACTTATTAGAACAAGTGACTACATTTTTTTCTACTGTCAAAATAAATAAATAATATCTGTATATATGTCGTAGGAAAAGTCCATTTTTTTTGTGAAAAAATATATTGAAAACTTAAAGGGCTGTGTAAAGTTTACCGAACGAACCTTGGACCACAGAACCTATGCGGGCAAAAAAATATTCATTGTCAATATTAAACGTTCCAACAATAATTTGAAGAAAGAAATTATTGATGAATATTTGCTTCTCACAAAGTTATGTATGAATCAAATTTTTCAGTATAACAATAAATATTATAAAAAACTTGAGGGAACTGCGATGGGCAATTGCTTATGCAAATTTGTTTATGGATAGATTGGAAACCTAATTCAAAAAAGAACTCAAGTATTTCCCAAGGGTGCGGTATAGTTACGTAGACGATATATTTGCTATTTTTGATACTAAAACAGAAAATTTAAACACTTTATTAGAAACATTAAACAATAAATATCCTTCCATTAATGTTACGTACGAAAAGGAGATCAATGGGCAATTACCTTTTCATAACACTTTAGTTATTAGAAATAACGATAAATTAGAATTTGATATTTATAGGAAATTTACTAATACTGATAGGTATATAACATCCGACTCATTTCATTGGCGTTAACACAAAATGGCAGCATTCCATTTCTTAACTCACAGGTTAGTCAATTTTCCATTAAGCAAAGAACGTTTTAACAATGAACGGATTAAAAATATAGCTAAAAGTAATGGATATAATGATAATTTTGTACATAAATTAGTAAATAGACATAAGCATAAGAAAATGTTAAAAGATGCCACTACTCTTCAAGCACCTGAGGCTCCCAATAAATTCATAGTAATCCCATATGATCCCAGATATACGAAAGGTCTAGAAAAAGTATTTAAAAACGTAGGTTTTAGAGTAGCCTACAAAAAGGGAAAACAGTTTGAAAAATCTCCTTGGAAAGCCTAAAGACAAAGTCGACTTGAAGGAGAGGAGTGGCTTCTATGAAATTAGCTGTAATGACTGCGATCTAAAATATGTTGGGCAAATTAAACGCCCTATAAACATTCGTTTTAAAGAACACATGACACATTTAAGATACGGATGAACAGAAAAGTCAAGTGTTGCCCAACATGCTTTGGAAAACAATCACCAAATAGGAATAAATAATAATAATAATAAGTTGATTAAAAATGTATCTAATATAGATTATTGGATACATTTGAGAGTATAGAAATAGTTAAATGTGGTAAGAAAACACTAAATAGAGACAGAGGGCCTAGTCTCGGTTAGGATAAGTTACTTTAGTTTATATCATCTGCTGATGATGCTAACTTAGTTAGCGAAACGCGCGTCCATAACGTAATAAGTTGTGGTGTAGTGTGGTTAGAACTCTTGTATTTTGATCTATCTTCCACCACAGGTTCCAGTGTTAGGACATAACGTAATGTGTTTGGACTTTTTGATCTAAAATAAATTAAATCTTTAATAATAAAAAAGCCGGTAAATCGGCTTTTACCCCGAACATTCCTAGTAACGGATTTCATTGCATACTTTTAACACGGTTTATATATACCTATTGATATATGATAACAACTTTATACACATTGTATAAATATTAACATGTTTTACTTTTCTTGATAAAGAAAAAAATGCATACAAGGAAAATTCTGTTAAAAGAGCTTTATTGTTCTATTTTTCTACCAAAGTACTTATAATAACTCTCGTTTTATTTCGAAAAGTGAATTATAAATTATCTGTGTAATAGAATTCGTTATGAGGGATATTTTGGTTAAAGACCCAGTTGCCGATTATTTTAACATTTACTTTTCTTCATATTCATTTTGTATATACTTTCTACCGTTTTTGCTACATTTTTATCTCCACAATCTTTTTTTGTCTATATCTAATTTACATAAGTTTATACAAACATTCATTCACTTACCATTCCTATGTAAATCAAATTACTGCTTCGATACTCCAGGATACCATTTTTCTAATTTTTATTTTTATTCATTGTTAATTTATTATTGTTTTATTTAATATTTTATCTATATTGTCTATAAAAAAATCAATTACGACAGGTTTTAATTCTAGGAAACAGAATTTTATGAACTTTTTAAACTATTAGACTACCATTTTGTTTTGCCATATAAACTGCTCGAGAAAGAACGGCAAAAAGTTTTTTGACAGGATGGGTAAATATCTGGAATTCCGACATTTCATAACCGATGTGAATAAGCTTTTCGGATTCCAAAAACTTGTTTCATGTAGAATCAGCGGCGGAGAATATTTTTCTAATATTTTTTTTTAATTTCCATCAAAATGCTACTATTTCGTCCGTATGAAGTCAACTTGTTACGTAGTTTGAGAGTGATTTTTCACGATTAAAATACTTCCCTCCTACGAGGGAATTAAAAACGAATACAATAAAAACTTTCAGTACTAGAATTTAAAAAACATTAACGAAAAAAATTGTAAATTTCGCTATGGATACTATCTGCTTTTTATTAGGAATAGTGAAATATGACTTCTTCCAACATATTGGATTCATACCCAAATTTTACTAGTTCATTCAACTTGTATATACCACATATTATCGAAAGAATATTTACGTGCATATCAGATGATATTCTTTATGGTATATTATGTTAGGAATATACATTTCATATTCCATAAATAGAACTTTGGCACATTATTTTGGGACTATTGGACTTTAGAGCATACTGTTTTCCTAGACCTTAGGAATATGAAATGGATAACACAAGTTAAGTTAGTAACACGAGTTTTTATGTTGGTTACATTGTTCATTGTAATGAAGTAGGTAGTTTTTTATACTGATTGCTAAAACTTTTTATTAGGTGTCTATCTTGTTCTGCCTTATAGGATTTGTATCAAGATTTTACCAGTTATCACTAAGTCACACTTGATTATTGTGCAAAATTTCGTTTCAAATAAGTTAGATTTTTTTTACATCAAAGTCTTTAACCTTTTGTTAGGGCGCTATTTTGTTTCGCCATATTCGATTCGTTCAAAAATGTGAACAGCCCCGAATAGACAGACGCACAGACCGAATTGAGAAAAAATTTTAGGGTCCTTGAAAAGTAAAAACCTGAAAAATTCGTTAGTCCTCCTTTGGACTTCTAGTTTTTAGTTTAATTAATAAGATTTGAACTACTGGAAAAACTCAATAACAGGTAGCTGTGCTAAAAGCCATGTCAATTTTAAGATAATAAAAGTTGTCAGGAATTATATACCTATTTAAAAGTATTACCAGCGTTACTAAAAAATGGTCGACGGCGTTCAAAAATTTGACTAGATTAAAATTGTTTAGAGTCTAATGCCAATAATTTTACGGTTCTCTAATCGTTTTTCTTTCCAAGGACGTCATTAAGGGGGGAGGGGCAAGACCCAATGCTTTGAGCAGTTGACGTTTCAACCGTCTATCGATTTTTTTTGCCTTCTTGAGGATAGTTGGCTACCAGTAAGCAAGTCAGGACATTTCTTGAATCAGTTGGCTTTTTCGTCCAAGGCCCCTGAAGGTTGTGTTTAATAATTAATATGAAATTGATTTGGGTATAGACATACCCGATAGGTACTATAGGAGCCACAGCATCGGTCTCAAGGTACCTGGTATACTTAGTATCTGAAAAGAACTATAGCAAAACAAAGAAGTATTGCAAATTGCAATTATTTTATTGCTATATTTTGTTGTTTGATTTATGTCTTTAGATGTTTTGTTGACGTCTGTTTCGTGATCTTATATTGTAGTGTAAAGATGAACGTAGCTAATTAAACTTTTGACTTCAATGTTTTTGTTTCTGTCTGGTTTTAACTTTGCTTTGTCAATGAATACCTACATTTCTTATAAGAACAAAACGAAGTTTTAGTGTGTTGTCAAATTTTAAACCTCTAACTAAATCATTTTATTGCTTTTTTTTCAAATTTTATGTTTTAAATAACCCCTTCAATTATTTATTTTCATTATTAATTATTAAGCAGAATAGTTTGTATTGTTCTACCTTAAAAATGAAAACATGTGGTCTTCCTACATAATTTTTACAATTTATAAAACCAATTGTCTAGGTCTGATGCTGTGTGGTACATTTCCAACGAGTATTTCTGTTTTAGGGTGGCTGCAAATAAACGAATTCTGGGATCACTTTTCCTTATGTTATTTCTAATGATACTCACACTTGTATTTGTCTTAATTGATACAGATAAATGTAAGTTTCATATATTCCAATTATAATGTTTAAATATATTACAAATTCCTTTGTTTTTAGGGCAGTATATATTTTTTATGGTTACCTTAGCAACTATTGTTTTATTAAATGGTAAGCATTTAATGTTTTATTGTGCTTTAAAGTAGATTGATTTATTTATGGAAGTCATTTTTAAGTTTTAAGATTTTGTTTTGTTGAATATAATTTTAATTGATGCAATAAAAATAGTAATATAAATGTGTTTTACATCTAACAACTATCTCTAAACCTATGGTAAATACTAATTAATTATATGTACACATTTTATTTAAGTAAAAACATTAAAAAAATATTTTTATTTAGAAATACATGAAAAACAAACGTCCTGAGTTTTACTCATTTTTGTTTTAGTACTTTAACAAGGTCTTGATTTTGTAATTACTCTTGACAGAGTAAAAAACATCCAAATATCTGGAAAAATGTTTTAGGGTAAAATATCACAAAATTAGAATGAAATGTTTTTTACTTAGTTTAGACAAATTACACGTTGTCTCTGTCAATCAAATAATTCAGATATTAAAAAAAAAACTCGCTTTGTCTTAAAGAATGCTATGACTTATTTCCACATTCAAAAATTTAAAAGATTAATCTCAAAAACTTGATATCCACTTAATTTTTCATTATATTGCCCTGTTTTATTTTATTGGTTTTTCTATATATGTATTTCTTTTATTTTTATATTATCCTTGGTTTCTTTTAATATTTCACCATTTGGACACTTGCTTCTTTTGTGTACAAATGAAAAATTATATATTTTCTAGTCTGTAGCGCAATTCTCTCAGGAAGTATTTTTGGAACAGTCGGAAACTTTTCGCCAGTCTATATTACCGCTACAATAGGTGGACAAGCATTGGGAGGGATTTTTGCAGCTTTAGCTGAAATAGCCTCCTTAGCGATAGGAGCATCTTCCACCCACAGTGCGCTAGTGTATTTTATTATTGGCAACGTTACCATTGCCATTTCGATAGTATTATACATTGTATTGACCAAAACTGTATTTTATAAGGTAAGAATTTTATTTCTTCTTACATTCTCTTAAGCATAATTTTAAATATTTAATACCTCCTCATGAAATTATTGAGAAGTTTATAAAAATTAAGGAAAAATGTATAAACAATCATATGTTTATTTTTGTTATTATTAGAAATATATTTTAAAACGATATTTGTTTTATTTTAGTATCACATAGAAGACAAGTTTATCAGCATATCTGATTTCAGCAGTACTTCTACAGTCCGGTTAATCTCACATAAAATAATACTCAAGAAAATTTGGGTGTATGGTCTATCTATGTTCTTTGTATTTGCTATCACTTTAAGTGTATACCCAGGAGTTACCGTACTGATAGAATCAGAGGGTAGAGGTAGTGGAAACAAATGGAATGGTAAGACTAATAATCATCTATATATTTAAAACGCTAAGCCAGATTTTTCAGCAAGTCCGTAAGCGAGTTGAACTGACCAATTTACTTGATTTTTTTTAATGATCGTTTGGATATTGACACCTTTCAACACTGTTTTTTGTATTGTTTTATTGCACATTTTTTTCTATAAAACCATTATATTTTTCTTCAATAACATTTCTGGACGATGTAGTGAGTGCGCCCCATATTCTTATAATTCCACTGGAAACTCATCGCGCCACCTAACGGAAAAGGCAGAACGGGCCAGCTGGTTAAAATTAATCATTAACGACGGACTGGTAATAATCTTTAATGTAACGTCTTAGATAAGACGCCCAGGAATCGATCGCAGGAGGATATCCTGTGACATAATCAAAAGCAATTTCTTCTTGTAGGCCGCTTTCCTGCAAAAATTAAAAATTTTTGCTTTTCTACATATATATATATATATATATATATATATATATATATATATATATATATATATATACGACTTTTTATTTAGAGAAATAAATATACAGATATATCAGACACAAGGCGCTATTTAACCTGATAGGCCGAAAGACCTGGCTACTCTTACATATAACCTTGGTCTGATATTGGTTAGGTAGATAATAAATTTATAATACAGTAAATACAAAACACATACTAAATATACCTATAACAATCATACACTTAATAACTAACTTTATAAAAATAATAAAAAATAAATCTGTATACCTAAAATGAACAATGCGACAGGGGAACGGAGGAAGAACGGAAGAAAGGAAATGCAGCAAAAATGCAATTAAGCGCACCACGAGAATGTATTTTTAGTTATTTTGCTCAAGGAGCAATCTTTGTTTATATCTGCTTTTAAATTGGTTAGAATTTAATAATTTTAGATCGGGAGGAATTTTGTTATATATGTGCGTGGCCTGATACGTGAAGCATCTCCTAAACAAGGCAGTCGAGTGTTTCGGTATGCTCAGCAGCCCTCTATGTCTTGTGTTAAGTACATGTATTTGATCTCGCGAGGTAAATGTAATGTGTAGAATATATATATATATATATATATATATATATATATATATATATATATATATATATATATATAAACTTACATATTAGATTAGTTTCTGATGCCAGTCAAGGCACCATTTCCTTCAAACTGTAGGATTTACCTCCGGTTGCATAAAACTTAATTGCTGTTTAGAATATTTAACCGAGCTTTCGGATTTGACAAGCTGCTTACAGAAATCTATGAACCCGCTGTCAAATTTGACATTCCATTAAACATTCTAAACTTTAATTGAGCTTTTTGCAACCGTCCATAAGACTTTCAAAATTATAAATTGTGACCTAACCAGTCCCTTGTTTATTTAAAATGTAACCGATTAAAAAAAAGATTTTCTTGTAAATCTTTAACTGGTTAATTTTGTTCCGGATAATTAATTAATCTTAACTAACTGGTTAACCGTAACTTGACAACCCTCGTTTAGACATTAACGAAGTTGACATAGCCAGAGAATACTGCGGGGAGTTGTCGATAGTGGCACCTTGAACTTTTGGAAGGGGAAGCATTAATTGTAAAAAGGTTATAAACACGTATAATAAATTGAAAATCAACATGCTACTTGTTTTCTAATCAATGATAGAAATTTCATTGGCAAAATAATATATATATAATCTACATTACCTAACGTACACATGACCAATTATGGCAAACTTCAAAACTTTTATAAACATTCATTTCTTACGGTTATTAATTGTTGCAAATATATCAATAAATTTGTCAAAATGTATTTTCTGTGTGCAATTTTCTATGTTTAATAGATAGCAAGATTGCTTAAACGTTCCTGACTATTACTATTTTCTCAGTCTTACAAAGTTTAAGTTTATTGAACGTTGAGCTGAAGCAGCAGACCGGAATGGTCAAAAATATTAAAAGAGCCATAGAAACATCTGGGAAATTTGATAAGGTGATGTGATGTTTACAAGGAATAAAGTTAATCAGCTTATTTACTGTTGATAATTGTTCTAAATTTTGTCGAAAAAGTAACCATCTTATTGGTAAAATTATCAATTTTTTTTCCTTCAGCCTGCTTTTGTAATTCAGTGTCAGCAAGAGCACTCATGAAGGCTTAAATATTCTGAATTTCAACTGTGATGAAGCAACATCTAGAGCACTATTAAATGTTGTACTAAACTTTATGTCATCGCAGAATTCGACAATGAACTTATTAGAAATCTTTTGCTGTTTTTCATAAAAAGAGGCTTTGATACCCCAAATGGCTGCAATATTCTAAACTTATGAAATGTAGTTCAGTTTCATTATAAATTTAATTGTGCTGCAATTTACAAAGTTGTTTGAGGACGTTTTTAAATAAATACACAATATTTCATTTTTTACTCGGAGAACTTTACAGCTTAGATTTAACGACTTATGAATTTTGGAAAATAGAACAACTTTAAAATATATTTTATAATCCATGCGGGATTATTTTGACTTAGCGCCTAGTTGCATTGCAACGCCGGTAGCTGCGCCACTGAACTAGGGAACCCGTCTGAAGCCTATTGCGCTAAACCTTTCAAGGATCAGATCAAGAGCTCAATACAATCTTGGGCTCTACATAGGTGTCCTCCAAGAAATAGGGAGGAAATATAGGGGAAGGATGCCTACATATATTTTTTTTGGGATCTACATAAAAGAGAATATTTCATCTTTGCAGGATTTAAGGAATGTAGCATTATAATGATTATACTCTTTCCAGTTATGCCACTGTCACCTTCTAATAGTTCGTTAAAATGTATTAAACATGTTTTGGGCTATGAGAGGCGAACTTTTAAACTTAGTGATGTTGTAACCAAAAAAAAATGTTTGAATATTTTATTAAATTATTTTGATATATTATACAGTTTTTATTATTTATCAAGCAAAGCAGTCTGATGTTAACTAAAGCATCAAATCATAGACAAATGCTCGGAAGTATCGTCTAACTTAGTATAGATCATTGTCGAGTCCTATTTTATGCAAGCGATATTTCACTAGCCTGTGTCTAGTTAGGACCCAGATAATGTTTTAAGTTGACCTCTGTTTGTTTTGAAAAGCCTGAGAGTGGCTGAAAGGGCGGTTAGACTGTTTGAGTTTTGTTTGTTCTGATGACCAGCAAGTAACCATGTAAGCAACTAAGTGACACAGCTGGAAGACAGAGCCTTAGTCGCCGCTTGATTGTCACAACATATATGCATATGCTTGCCATCGTACCTCCTGGAAAAATTCTCGATGCAGGCCAAGATTCTTGTTGTAGGTCGTTTCTCCCGCCCTAGCTTTCGCGTTTGAGGAATGAGGAGAAGGGATACTGTCATTGCTCCCAATCAGGAAACATGACATTAAAGCTCTTAGAATTTAAGAAGTCTAAAATTGGAATTTGTATATCCAATGGCCCCACGCAATTAACCTGAAGAGGTAATGTTTTTTGTCCCAGAAATTGCAATAACGCAAACTTTATCTCAAATTTAGAGAATAATCATTGTGTCATCACTTAGCTTGATCATTTGCATAGAGAATTTAAAAAAACATAATATAGTGCAGTTTATAAACTTTTTAAAAGTTACTGTTGTTTCAAATAAAAGAATAAACACTTTGACTAGTTTAAATAACAGTATCTTTTGTTTTTTAAGTAAAATTTTATTATATCTATTGTTTTTCCCCTAACAAAACCTTTCTAAATAGAACTTTTCGCATAGCAAATAAGTTTCCAAAGAGCCCAGGCAATACTGTTAAAATGTTTTTAAGTCTAGTATCTGTATAGTATATAGCTATTGTATATATTTCAGAATTTCAGAACATAGAGATGATTTACATTATTAATACAATTTTCAGATGTGTTCTTTGTTCCGACCATTGCTTACCTGCTGTTCAGTATTGGCGATTATTTAGGAAGAATACTTGCAGGGAAGATCCAAAAGGTAATACAAAATTATAACCCAAATAGGATTTTTTCTTTTTCAAAAGTTTTACATCAACTTTTTGCAGAAGTAAGTTTTTCTGCTTTTCAAAAATATGTCTTGTTGAATTGGAAATTGTCAAGATAGAAAATACTATAAAAAACTGAAGTATGAATGTACAATTCGTTTTGCTCTAATGCAAATTTAACAGCCTGCCAAAGTGTCTATAATACCGAATTTCAGATGTCAATATCTTGAAAACCATTGAACTTACAATTACAACATGTAACATAAAATATATGTACTTGCTTTTTTTGTAGGATTCAGAATGTGACAATATTCAGAGGTTTCATGTAAAAAGAACTGGGCTCCATCGTACCTACTCTGAGTGATTTTTCCAAAAGTCGTTAGATTTCCAATTATTTCCGACTTTATTGACACTATTTCGATTTTGCTAATAGTATGTAGGAACTATTGATAAATATAATTTTAACCAACTTATATTCACATTAAACTTTTTTAGTATGACTTCAACAGACTTATTTTCTCGAATATCTCAATCACAATTTCTTTTGGAAATGTATGACACATTCTTTGAAATTAAACACCTAAAGTCTGAATTATAGGAAATATTAAAATAATTCACAATTATAATCAATATGTTCACCCTTAATTTTAATTCGACAATTTCGAGGATATTGTGACTGGGGCATAAGGAAGCAACTACCTACAGGTACAGGGTGAGTCAACGATAGCGCGGAGTAATCTATTGCCTTGAAGATGATATTTGTCAATAATGTGCTTTTGTATCATGATATGGTTAAAGATTCTTCACCATTTAAAAATATTTTGGATTATGCAGGGTTTAATATTCAAAAATCTTATAGTTTTAGATATAATTCGAATTAAATAAAAAAATTAGCATTTGCAAGCTTATGTTTATTGTTAATATACTACCTACATTTTGATTCCAGGTTCTATAAAATTAGTATTCGGAGTAAAGTAAAAGCCAAATAAATATAATTACTACGAAATATTTCAAATTTTATTTTCAGGGTATTTTCTCTAGAGGCCCAAAGTCACAAATTTTTTTATTAAAAAATCTCACTTTTTTTAAACAATCTGTTAAACTAAATCATACTTTTCCTGTCATTTTATACTACACCTAAAACTATTCAAATTTTAATAATAATGTTCTATACCTATCTCAAACAGTTTTCGAAAAATCTTAATTTTCCTAGTTTATTTATAGTTGTATTTTAAATAACTTATTGTTATGACTAGAAAATTAATAAACATAATAAAACAAAAATTAGTAAAACTACATATTACATTTACACTAAAACAACTCATATTGTAACCTAAAAAAGTCAGTTTCTTTTTAATAAAAGTTCGAAAATATGTCCTTCTTGTTCAATACACATGTCAATTCTTTTAAGAATCTTGTCAGTCTTGTAGGTTTGTGACATACACTCTATCTTTTACGTAGTCCCATAGAAAAAAATATAACAGGATAAGATTATAAGACCTTGGCGGTAATGCAAGAAAACCAACGTGGCCAACCCATCTTTGAGGATAATACTGTTACAATTCTCTCTTCGAAATAAAAGTGATTCTTGTGAGCGCACCCTGTATAATCCAAAATATTTTTGAAACATGGAGAATCTTCAACCAACTTGTTTTTTGCTTCCATAATATTGAACTGCGAGCGTAAGATTATTGGTTATGTTTTATACTACATTTTTCTTATTACTTTTATTATTTCTTATTACATTTGTTGGAATCTCAGAATCCTATATACGACAATATTACAAATTACATTCCTGCTAGGTATTTGAAGACAAAGTTTCACAATCACAAACATTCATTTCTTGGTAGTGGTAATAAAATTATTCTATGATGACAGCCTGACAGATTTATTGATAGTAATAACTCGGGCTAGTTTACTTGATGTTATACTAAATCATACTTACTTAAAAACGATTACTAAAAGTTAAAAATACATAACACATTGCGAAAATGTTGCTACAAATATTGTTTCAGTTTTATTATGTGTAACTGATAAGTGTTTTTATATTTCAGCCAAAAAATGAAAGTATTCTCCTTTTGTTAAGCTTCTCGAGGTTTGTTTTCATTCCACTAATGATGCTATGTAATGCTCAGCCAAGAACTTACTGGGCAGTGGTATTCGACAAGGACTACCAATATATCATTATTCTGTTTATGTGTGCAATTACCAATGGATACCTCGCCAATATAACAGCAATTTTGGCACCCAGGTATGAAATAGTAATTTTTATATTTTTATTCATTTGAGATATCTTCAGTCGAATTAAACTTACTTACTATTCACCTAACAATTTAACATCACAAGCAAAAGCCGATTATACTCCAAATAGACAATCCCACAAATAGAAAATAAAACATGCACCCCTAAATGGATCCCCATTTTGCCTTCTTTTAGAGAGATTTCCGCGGAGCTCAACTCATATCATGGCGGCCTCCGACCTATAATTAGTAATCCTACTTGTCTCTTTAAAACAAGAGTTACTACATGACCGAAACTATAAAAGTGCAAAAGAAAATATCGGTAAATTTGCCTTTACTCACACCTTTTCTCGTATGCGTACATAATTTCACTATGTACAGGGTATCCCATTTTTGGCACTTTTGCGGGGTATCTCCCTTATTTTCAAAGACAGAAGGTTAAAATGGCATCAGCAGAATTTTTATAGCCCTTTGGTTTTTGAGATACAGGGTGTTTTGGAAAATGTTGCATTTTCAGGCACCTCTCATATCCCAGGTATCTGATAATTTATCAGAAAGGCGGAAACTGTTCCTTATATGTCATTTTCCGTAGAATTCAGGGCCGCTTTCGGAATAAGTATACGGGCTCAGGTCAAAAAGTTGTCGGACCCTACTTTAATTTTTTTTTAAGGGAAACCCTGTATATTATTCTTTATATTTATTACGTATAATGTAGGCTTTCCAAAAAATATGTACATATATGCAATTATTTTGAAAAACAAGCTCAACGAGATTTTCTAAAATCTTCTTTTTTGCCCAATTACTAGGTAGTTGGATATGGCTAAAACGTATTAAAAACAAAATGCATGTAAGTAATTATTATACTAGAGATGTAATACTTTCAACCTTAATTCAAAAAATCTTTGTTAGTTATCAGCTCTTAATTATTCATTACAGCATTTTAACTTAATTTTGATAAAATTATTGAATTTTACTCAAAACAAAACAATAATACCTATCTACTTAAAGCTTAAGTTAGGAAAAACAAAATTTTAAAAAAACGCCTTTTCTCTACGCCCTGCTCCGCTACAGATTGATATTATGTTTTATATTTCATTTTGCATGAAACCCTATAAGAAAAAATTTAAAAAAGAAAGTTATCATCTAAAAGTGCCTTTAAAAGCGCAGAGTTGTGGCGTGAGGCACCGTCTTGTTAAAGAAACGGCATTATAAAGTTTCAAAAATGAAACACGAGACCCCAACCCCAAAGCGGCTTTGTTGTGCCCCCTCATAAATTAAATGTACTGCATTATAGCGATTGAAAATTCCCGCACTTGAAAAATAACATTCATCGGACCAGATAACAAGTCTGTCAAAAAATTCATCAGTATGGCTTTGTTGTAAATTTCATTGGCAAAACAACATTCGACGTTCGGTATCGCCGGAGTGTAAATAAATGTTAAACTATGTGGAATTTATATGCTTGATATTTATATTTTTCCAAAATTCTTTTAGCATTAGACTTGGATACACGAGTTGCTTCCTCTATTTGCTAGGAAGAATATGAAGGCGTCTCTTCTACATAACCCAATACGTTTATTTCTTTTCTCTCTCTATCTTATTTGGCGTATGCTGCAGTATGGGGCTGGATAAATGATCCGTGCTCTACTTAATTTATTTTAAGGCGGGTAAATATGTCTTGGAAAAATTGCCTTCTCTCTGGATATCTAATATGAACAAAATGAATTTCTAAGATATTATCCTAACCATAGCGCTCAAAATACGTTATCTTTGTAAATTTAATTTCGAAGCTTCTTGGAGATTTTTATTAGATTGTATGAAACAAATCAACATATCATACTTTTCATAATTTTCGTAGACCGCCGTTATTGTAAAAAAAGTAAATTAAATATAGTATATAGTTAAATAGAAACGCCAAAACAACAAAAATATTTCATTAATAATCAAAAACTGACAAAACCGCAAAGTTTTTGATATTTTGCTTTTTGTTCCAAACAAATTAGCAATAGCCAACTACCTACTAGTTGGATACAAAAGAAAATTTTAGAAAGTCTTGGATTTTGAGCTTGTTTTTCAAAATAACTGCATACATGTATATATTTTTAGAAAGCCCACATCATTCCTAATAAATATAGAGAATAATATATTCCGATAACTTTTTGACCTCTGAATCTGAAAGCGGACACTGAATTCTACGGAGAAGGTCATATAAGGAAGAGTTGTTGTCTTTTTAATAAGATATCAGATAGCTGGGATACGAGGAAAATGCAACATTTTCAAAAAGGCCCTTTATCTCAAAAACCAAAAGGCTATGAAAATTCTGCTGGCGCCATCTTTACTTTCACAAAAAAGTAGCAAACTGTCGCGAAAACCGCAACCCCTCTATCTTTAAGAATAAAGGAGATACACCGCAAAAGTGTCGAAAATGGGATACCCTGTAGTTATAATAGTTATAATATCCATGAATTTTGAAAACCTCTTATTCTCCTTGCTAGTTTTGCAGATTATACTGAAAATATTTTTTGGGCGGGAATTTTTTATAATTCTCTAAGTATTTAACAGCCGGTAGCGTCCTTAAAATTGCGTAAAAAATATAAATAAAAACACTGTCAGATTTTCACATGGTTGCCTAATGTTGCATATCTGTTTAGCATAGTTGAATGATTTAATAATAATTACCTATATAACGTTCCGTTATAAATAAATATTGATTGCTAACGGATATTAATATTAAATATATATAATAATTAATTCCAGATATGAACTGTTACGAATCATATTTTTTTCAATCCTTAATTTTTATCAGTCTAAATTTGTGGATAAAAATTTACTTTTGGCAACATGGTTTGCGCATGTGCAGAGTCGACAATTCCGGTAAGACATTGTAATACTTAGGGTTGAAACAAAGGGTAGCAAAATGAAACTACATGTTCATCTTAACATTACCCAAAGTATATTCTCAATCTTTTTTAAAATGCAATCTAATTGCCATATACGCTCGGGAAGGTGGTTGACCTGCTGACATAGCAAAACAGGTTATTGCGTGGTTGCCCATTATTGCAACAAGTTGAATTTGATACAATACATTTTATATAGGGTGTTTTCTCTATATATTACACCTCCCCGGGCAATTAAAAGAATTTCAATTTATTTTCAAAATTTGAAATTCGTAAATAAAATACAATTACTAGAGACAAATGTTACAATACACTATTTAAACCATTTTTTTTTTTTTTTTTTTAATATTATCTTATTTATCTAAATATATGAAAAGAAAAATAAAAACTCAGATATAAGAGAAGGAAAATAGCGTCATATAGTGAAAGTAGGAAAGAAAATAGATAGGTATTTTAGAAAAAGGTTATTAGAAAATACATGCAATAGTATAGTAATATGGAGCCCTTATTATTATAACTTAATTTTAATTAGCTATTATACAACTTAGTTCTATTTTTATGGACTAAAATATGTTTCTTATCTTTAATTATTTTTACATTTGGTGCAACATCTTCTACCACTAAATATGGCCCCAGGAAGCAAGGGCTGGTAATTTTATCACCAGTTTCGTTTTTGATTAAAACTCTATCGCCCTTTTTATACTGAATGGGGTTTACTTTTAAATCAAAATTTTCTTTTCTTTTAGATTTAGAAAGTATTAAGTTATTTCTTGCATCATTTTGAGCTGTTTGTAACCTATATTTTAATTCAATGGGGTAGTTATCAAAATTATAAATAGGATCAACTTCATTATTTAAATTATTTGGTAATTGGCATTTTTTTCCAAAAACTAGTTCAAAGGGAGAGTATTTGGTTTCCGTATGTACTGCAGTATTATAAGAAAAACACCAGTACGGAAGCCATGTGCTCCATGCAGAATCATGGTTTTGAGTTTGAATTCTCAAATAAGCACCTAGAACTTTGTGAGAGGCCTCTAAACTCCCGATACTCTCGTGATGATACGCCGTAGAATGAATCTGTTTTATACCTAACAAGTTACATGTTTCTGCCATAGTGTGAGAAATAAACTCGGTACCCCTATCTGAAGCAATTTCCTGAGGGATACCATATCTTAAGATAAAGTTATCCACCAAAGATCTTGCCACAGATACGGAATCCTTGTTTTTAAGAGGGTAGGCCTCTACATATTTTGTTAACTCACACTGAAGTGTTAAAATATAAACAAATCAATTTACGTCTACCGGAAGTGGACCAACAATATCTAAATATATTTTTTGAAAAGCTGTTTCAGCTGTAGTAGTTATTACCATTGGCTCTCTAGTATAATGATTCGAATGTTTTTGTCTTTGACACATGTCACACCTTTTTACAAAATTTCGAACATCACTATCCAGACCTGGCCAAAAATAATACTTTTTAATATTATTTGTCATTCTATTTATTCCAGCGTGACCACTGGTTGGTAGTAAATGAAAATCATTAAGGATTACTCTTTTTTCGTCTTTGTCCATTACTTTTTTAATACCTTTTACAACATTTATACGGGGGCCCCTCCAATTAGTATAATTTTTTATTTTACTACCAATAAATTTAATAAACTCTGTATTATCATTATTTTTATTAATAACTAATTCTTTAATTTCAGCCTTTTTACTTATTTCTACCAAATCTTTCACCATTTCGTCTCGCGCCAATGGTGATAAAGCTTTTTGGTCTAAGTATAAGGTAAAATGTAATGGAATATAATAAAAGTCTCCCACTTGTTGAGTGACATCTTTTGACAATTTTTTAATTTCTAAGGATGGTATTATAATTAATTCGGTACAGTTAGTGGGTTGCTTAAGAATTTCCACAATATTCGGGTGATCAAGCCAAATATTTTCAGTACTTTTCTTAATTAACTCGTCTTCCTGTCCGTCTCTACGTTTACTCTGTGCTCTGGTTAAAACTGCAATCATACCTTCATTCATATCTTTTAATTCGTTTGAGGACAAGATTATTCTCGATAAAGCATCGGCTGTAACATTATCTTTTCCTTTGATATATTCGATATAAAAGTCATATTCTTCTAGACACAAACGAAATTTTGTCAATCTGCTACCAGGGTCTTTTTGCGTAAAAAGATAAATTAATGGTTTGTGATCGGTTAAAATTTTGAAACGACGGCCATACAGATATGGTCGAAAATGCTTTACAGCCCAATAAATTGCTAAAAGTTCTTTATGTATAGTAGGGTAGTTAATTTTAACTTTATTTAAACTACGACTAGTGAACGCCACTGGTTTATTATTTTTATTTGATAACACTGCTCCTATAGCAAAAGCAGACGCATCTGTTTGCAAAATAAATTCATTTTCATTCGAAAAATCGGGATAATCTAACACCGGATGCTTAATCAGCGAATTTTTAAGATAATTAAAAGCTTTATCACATTCGTCCGTCCACTCAAACCTAGCGTATTTTTTACATAATTTATTTAGAGGAACTGTAATTTCTGAAAAATGTGGTATAAATTTTCGATAATAATTGGCAAAAGCCACGAAGCGTTTAACTTCATCTGCCTTTTTTGGAATAGGATAATCTTTTAAAGCTTTTATTTTATCAGGGTCAGGTGATATTCCTTCAGAACTTATTATATGACCCAGATACAGAATTTCTTTTTTCAAAAAATCGCATTTAGCAGGATTTAATTTTAGGTTTACTTTTCGCAATCTAGAAAAAAATATCTATTAGATTTTTATTGTGTTCATTAAGGTTTCTGCCAAATACTATAAGATCATCAAGATAAACAAAGCACTTTTCATAATTTAAGCCCGCCATCGCTATGGTCATTAACCTTGAAAAGGCACTAGGGCTAATTTTTAACCCCATTGGTAACCTTCGCATTTGCCACTGACCGCGATCTGTAGTGAAAGCTGTGTATTTTCTGCTTTCTTCCTCTAATTCGACCTGATAATAGCCCTGGCTAAGATCTAGATGTGAAAAATAAAGTGCACCTGCTAGGGAGTCTAAAATATCGACTACACTCGCAATCGGAAATTTGATATCTAATATATATGGGTTCAAAAATCTGTAGTCCAATACTAACCTAGCTCTTCCCTCATTCGTATCGTTTTTCTTTGGTACAAGCAACAAAGGTGAAGACCACTCACTCTGCGCACTCTCAATTATTCCATCCTGACACATTTGAGAAATTTGCCTATTTATTTCCTCTTTATGTACTTGAGGTAACCTATATGGCTTTCTATAGACCGGCTGAGTATCTGGTTTAACTTGAATTGACTGTTTATATAAATTAGTAACTGTAAGCTTATCTCCTGGCATATGAAATATATTTGAGAATTTGGCACAAATTTGCTCTATAGAATCTCGTTCCTCGCGGTTTAGATGATTAAGCTTAAGAATTTTAAATAGTTCTTTAACTCGAGTAGCCGAATTTTCTTGGCTGTTAAATTGATGACACTCATAATTGCTTAAACTTTCCGCTTTTGGCGAAAAATTTCTCAAATGTACCTCTGTCTCTCTTGTATTCAAAATTTTAATTGGTACTTTACCATTTATCGGTTGTGCAATTACACCAGCCATGAACACACCCTCACATAATTCACCTTGCATAAGTACACATTCATCCTCTAACCCTGTAGGAACATACTGTATAATTTCGCACCTAGGGGGAACACTTAATATATTCTCACTATCCGCATTTAATTTTAATGTATTTATTTTATTATACTGATTTAAAATAGTTAAGGTATTTTCTTCGTAATCTAATTTAGCCTTAAAAGTTTTCAAAAAATTTTCTCCAATTATGCCATCACTTTGACATGGTAAATTATTAAAAATATAAAATTTTTGCTTAAATATCGCATTTTCTATACAAAGATCTAAATAAACATATCCCACAGATATTAAATTACCTCCTATGCCTTTAATTTCAATATTTTCTTTGTGTAACTGTATTTTTGAATTTAAACAACTTAATTTAAGGGCACTTAATGATGCACCCGTATCTACCAAAAATTTTAAGCTTTCGAGTAGTTTTTTGAATAGGTAAAAATATTATTAAACTGTTTATTTTTAGGCACGAAAAAATGTTGAATCTTGTATATCAGCTGAGGATTGTTCTGAATTTCCGGTGTGCTCCGCAAAATGCATTCGGTGACCTACTGCCCGAGATCCTCTCCTATTACCGCTCGTAAATGTACGACCACCGTGATTTCTAGAAAACCGCTGATTATTAAAATTACCTTGATTAGTCGAAGCGTTTCGTCGACAATTTGAATTGTTATTTCCTCCGTTATTAAAATTCTGATAATTATTATATCTACCAGAATTTCCTGTTCTATTATTTGGTCTTCTGGAAAAATTTCTAAAATTTCCCCTTCCTCTGTGAGAAAAATTAAAAATGTGTCCTGAATTATTTTGATTACCCAGCTCTTCATCTTGAGCTGCCCTTATTGCGTCCTTTAAGAATTCAAAATTTCTGGAAGATATAATTGTGCCCAGCCTTTGATTTTTAAGTCCGCATGCAAACCTTTTTATTGCAACCTTTTCGTTAATAGGTCTTAGAATATCAAAAGCATTGGCATTTCCGGCTGCTTGCGTAATGGTTAAATTTACAAAAATATCCTCTAACTCTTTACCAAAATCCGTTATACATTTTTCACCCTGTTTAGCAGTGAACAAGCGTGCCTGAAGGGCCGTATCTGATTTTTTAGTTAAGAGATGTTTTTTCATATCTAGAATTAAATTATTTACAGAATTATAAGTCAAACCTAATCGTAATTTGGCGTTGTTAGAAATACGCGTTTTCAAAACAAATTTAATTAAAGAAGGTTGACTATCATTATCAAGCGTTGACGAATAAAAATCTAAAGCCTCTATTAATTTAGAAGTTGTAGATTCTGTATCATCCATGACCGGTAAAAGGTTTGTAGCTATTTTTAGATCAAAAGAAGACATTTTTAATTTATCTTTATTAATATTTTTATTTCCAAACTCTAAAATTTCCTTATAAAGTTTTTTAATTTCTGTTATTATGTTATTAAAAGTCAAAATATCTTCTTTGTCTATTTCAGACTTTTCTATTTTTACGTTTAAATCAGTAATTTCCTTACCTAACTGAGAATATAAAGTTTTTGCCACTTTAACTTTTGATTCGACAATAGGGCTTTTTCGTCTTTCGCTATTTAATTTTACCAAATTTGTTCGAATATATTTAAATGAATGTAAAATTTCAATAAGTTTGTCTCCCATGAAATTAAAAATTTAATTCACTTATTAAACTTGCTAATTGGGTCCATATTTTTGCGATTATAATTATAAAACAATAACATAATATTATAATAATTAAACTTACATGCCTGCATTATTATTTACATTTTCAGTTACATTAACACATAACAAATTTTCTAACTCCATTTATAATTGTCTTTACTTTTTCTTTCTTCTTTTTTTTTTTTTTTTTTCCTACAAGAAAAATACCGCCCTAAAAAAAAAAATTTAAGTTTCTGGCCCATACTACTGCAACAATTGCCGTTGCCACAACCAAAATTATAAGCAAAATCTCTGCTAAGCTTAATCCCTTATTTTGGTCCACTATTTCACCCCTTGCATCGCCATTGGAGGCCTGATTAATTACAATTGGACTTGGCATTACCCATCTTAATAACTTCACAAAAAAATCGTCAAGTGGCAGGATCGCCATGTAATACTTAGGGTTGAAACGAAGGGTAGCAAAATGAAACTACATGTTCACCTTAACATTACCCAAAGTATATTCTCAATCTTTTTTAAAATGCAATCTAATTGCCATATACGCTCGGGAAGGTGGTTGACCTGCTGACATAGCAAAACAGGTTATTGCGTGGTTGCCCATTATTGCAACAAGTTGAATTTGATACAATACATTTTATATAGGGTGTTTTCTCTATATATTACAACATTTTTCAGATGCTTTACTTTTCGGCCATAACTATTTTCATCCCCACTCTTAATTATATGGCTAAGCTCAACCATATGTCAAAACTGAACCTTCGTATATCATAGGTGAGATATTGTTTGGACTTAAATGTATATTAGTGCCTTATTTGTCGATTTTTTTTTAAACGGCATATTGTGTAGTATCAAATTACTAGCAAAAAAAATTATTTTGACTGACCCGACAAGCCACCTCCTTCCCATAAAAACAATTGAGTATTTATAAAAAAATTGTGTAAGTGGTATTTAAATGTCTATAAAAGAGATTTAGCGAATGAGGGAAGAAAAATCTTATTTCTTCTGGGTTACTTGGACGTAAATTAATGGTTTTTGTTAAATCACATGTCATATAAACTGCTGTGCATAATAACTGCAATTCTAAAATTTTTGGGTAAAATTCAAATTGTTGTAGCTTTTCAGAGATGAGAGATATTGGGCTACGGTTTTCAGCGTATTATGGAGATATGTTTTGAAAAAAAGCCCAGTATTATGTATTTTTTCAAAGTGCGTTTCATTTTATTATACAGGGTGTGAGATGACACCGTCTTATTTTTTTAAATGTTTGTTAAGAGCGAGAACTTGTTACAGCAACTCTTAAGTTTTCTTTTTTTGACCAAAATGATCTTTGGCAAGATGCAAAAAAACAATTTCTAGCGATTTGTCGTATCTTCACTTGTTTTCAATATACAGGGTTTTTTCGAAAAAAACGACATCGTTACATTATTAACACTTCAACACGACACCCTGTACATTAGTCGGACATTGGTCACTTGATTTATTATGGGTATTTATGCCTGTAATCATATTCATAGGAGCAATGTATACATGGTGTAACATAAGTAAAAGAGAAATAACAAAATTGGAAATTAATATTTTGGTTGAATTTCGTACACTCCCTCCTTGAATCTCTTGTCAAATCTAAAATAATGAAAGCTCGCCAGTTTTGTGAGAATTTTTGAAAATAATTAATCCTTTTGTCGAAACGGTTTTTTAGGTTTTGTCTTAAATGCATTTATTATTGAATATACAGGGCGTTATTTAATAACTAATTAAGAAACGGCTACATTCTGATATTCCAGTAAATTTTTCACAATTTTTGGTTTGTTCAGCCAAAAACTAAAAAGATATGATACATGTTATGTTTCGATATTGATATACTGAGTGTTTTATATTAAGAAACCATACATTTCAATTTTCTGCCAAGCTATTGCCGTGCTATAAAATGGAATAATTAAAATAGCCCACTAATCACCGAATTAAGTCGAAGCCAATTTGGCATAATAAGACAATTTTAAATGCATTGGCACTATTGCCAGATTTATACACTTTTTTTTTTGAAAATAATAAGTAGACCTTTCACTTTTTTTAATACCTACTTCAAATACCCTTTGTATTTTATGAAATAAAACAAGCTTATTTAAACACATTATAAATAAGTCTCTATAACGGTTCTAGCTCGGTGGGGCCTTGCATTGTCATCAGCTAAGATAAAATCGATTCCAAAATTATTTGCAAATGGTAGAATGATATTTATTAAACATTCATTTCTATAAATTTCGACGTTGACAGTCCCACGAGTGATAAATAACTCTGTCTTGCCGTTTCTCATCATACCCCCAAATATGGTTAAACCTCCGCCACCAAAGGCCTCTTCAGCTGCCATATTTTCTTCGTTATACTTTGTATTCCTTTGCTGCCATACCGTTATTCGTCCATCCGAATGGTATAAAGTAACTTTGGATTCATTAGTGAATAGACAATTAGACCAGTTGTCCAAATTCCAATTAATATGTTCTGTCCACCACTTGAGTCGGGAAGCTCGGTGCTGTGGTAAAAGTCGCACACATCTGGCTCGTTTTTGATTCTTGAAAGCAACATACCTACTCGGTTTACAAATGTTAGTTGTCTTTAAGTCATTACTAGTAGTAAGCTGTTTAAAATTAAGGAACACTTGGGAGATATTCGTATAATACCATTTTTCCCGATTTGGTTTTTATTTTTTCCTTTATTTATAATTATTTAGGTAGTAATAAAAAAAATACATATTTATTGTCACTTTTCTCCTTTGCGGTATCTCCGAAATCGTTTAAAATTTCATCAATTTGTATACTGCACATTAATTAGCATCAAATTACGGAACTTTCCCCTAATTTAACCCATTTTATATCTTTACTGTTTCCGAGATCCCTACCTATGCATACACTCGAGTTTGTAATACCCTGTATATATCCTACAGCGGCATTTAAATCTCAAGTAAGTAATTCATTTTAGTAAATTTTAATATCTAAATAAGTATTTATTTATTTACCTAAGCCCGTTTTTGTTGAGATTTCTTTTCACCGTGGAATTGTTTACGAGAACATCTGTTTGTGCTCGTAAATTTGAATTAAACCAAGAAGAACTCCGTAAGGGGTGTGTTCTATCAGGTTACGTTCCATTTGTAGAGTAATTTTCGGAGGCCTACCACCACTTGTTCGGTATCTGTGAGTCCCAGTTTCATTCATCCTTTGTTGTAAACGGGTTATCACACTAGGGTGTACATTGAATAGTCTTGCAACCTCACGTTTTTTCATATTTTTATTTATTTTCGCCCCCCCCCCCCCTAACATCATCCTAGATCCGCCCTTATTAGGAACACGTTATTGTCAAAATTTTAAGTTGTATACATTGCAAAAAACCGTGATAAATAACTTCTTTTATTTAGAGAAGTTTCCTGCAAGGCGGCTATGAAAAAATAAATGACATAATTGAATAGCCATGTCAACTGAATGTTTATCGTTGGTAATCTGTCAGACTAAATACAAATGTGAAAAATGCGAAGACTTTCCGAGATCGAAAGAGAAAATTGCTTGAGGCTTATTTATGAAGGAATGCAAAAGATTGAGGTTGCAAGACTATACAATGTACACCCTAGTGTGATAACCCGTTTACAACAAAGGATGAATGAAACTGGGTCTCACAGATACCGAACAAGTGGTGGTAGGCCTCCGAAAATTACTCTCCCAATGGAACGTAACTTGATTCGACAAGCTAGAATTCACCCCTTACGTAGTTCTTCTTGGTTTAATTCAAATTTACGAGCAGAAACAGGTGTTCTCGTAAACAATTCCACGGTGAGAAGAAAACTCAACAAAAACGGGCTTAGGTAAATAAATAAATACTTATTTAGATATTAAAATTTACTTAAATGAATTATTTGAGATTTAAATGGATGGTTTTATACAGGGTATTACAAACTCGAGTGTATGCAGAGGTAGGATCTCAAAAACCGTAAAGATACAAAATTTGTTAAATTAAGGGAAAATTCCGTAATTTGGTGCTAATTAATATGCAGTCTAAAAATTGATAAAATTTTAAACGATTTCGGAGGTTCTGTAAAGGGGAAGAAGTGACAATAAATATGTAATTTTTAATACTACTTATTATAAAGGAAAAAATAAAAACAAAATCGGGAAAAATCGTATTTTCTCCCAAGTGCTTCATAATTTTATTATTTTATAATCAGCTTACTACTAGTAATGACTTATTAAGACAACTTACTTTTGTCAACCGTGTTTGTTGCTTTCAGGAATCGAAAACGAGCCAGATGTGTGCGACTTTTACCACAGCATCGAGCTTCCCGACTCGAATGGTGCACGGAACATATTAATTGGAATTTGGATAACTGGTCTAATTGTCTATTTACTGATGAATCCAGAGTAACTTTATATCATTCGGATGGACGAATAACGGTGTGGCGCCAAAGGAATACAAGGTATAACGAAGAAAATATGACTGCTGAAGAGGCCTTTGGTGGCGGAGGTTTAACCATATTCGGGGGTATTATGAGAAATGGCAAAACAGAATTATTTATCACTCGTGGGACTGTCAACGCCGAAATTTATAGGAATGAATGTCTAATAAATATCATTCTACCATTTGCAAATAATTTTGGAAACGATTTTATCTTAGCTGATGACAATGCAAGGCCCCACCGAGCTAGAACCGTTATAGAGACTTTGGAAGCCTTCCAAATTAATACATTGTATTTGCCGGCAAAGTCTCCAGACCTCAATCCAATTGAGCATGTTTGGAGTCATTTAAAATTTAAATTACGCGGAAGAGCAAATCCACCGCAAACGTTAGACCAGCTTGAAGTTGCAATTAGGGAAGAGTGGGAAAACATTCCACAGTATTTTATAAATAATCTTATTTTATCAATGCCTCGAAGGTGTCAGGAGATTATCAATAAAAGGGGGGACCCACAAGATACTAACTAAATATTTTATTTTACATTTCTTCTTGAAGGAAACTTCTTTAAAATAAATAAAATTTTATATAATTTAGTAATTTAGTAGGGTTCTTTTGCAATGTCTAGAGCTTGAATATTTGATAGCAAAGTGTGGAATTTTTTTTTATTCTTTTGTTTTTTTTTGCACCCTTAGTACGCAACGTATTAATTAAAAATATTTATAAGGTGTTTAAATAAGCTTGTTTTATTTCATAAAATACAAAGGGTATTTGAAGTAGGTATCAAAAAAGTGAAAGGTCTACTTATTATTTTCAAAAAAAAAGTGTATAAATCTGGCAATAGTGCCAATGCATTTAAAATTGTCTTATTATGCCAAATTGGCTTCGACTTAATTCGGTGATTAGTGGGCTATTTTAATTATTCCATTTTATAGCACGGCAATAGCTTGGCAGAAAATTGAAATGTATGGTTTCTTAATATAAAACACTCAGTATATCAATATCGAAACATAACATGTATCATATCTTTTTAGTTTTTGGCTGAACAAACCAAAAATTATGAAAAATTTACTGGAATATCAGAATGTAGCCGTTTCTTAATTAGTTATTAAATAACGCCCTGTATATTCAATAATAAATGCATTTAAGACAAAACCTAAAAAACCGTTTCGACAAAAGGATTAATTATTTTCAAAAATTCTCACAAAACTGGCGAGCTTTCATTATTTTAGATTTGACAAGAGATTCAAGGAGGGAGTGTACGAAATTCAACCAAAATATTAATTTCCAATTTTGTTATTTCTCTTTTACTTATGTTACACCATGTATACATTGCTCCTATGAATATGATTACAGGCATAAATACCCATAATAAATCAAGTGACCAATGTCCGACTAATGTACAGGGTGTCGTGTTGAAGTGTTAATAATGTAACGATGTCGTTTTTTTCGAAAAAACCCTGTATATTGAAAACAAGTGAAGATACGACAAATCGCTACAAATTGTTTTTTTGCATCTTGCCAAAGATCATTTTGGTCGAAAAAAGAAAACTTAAGAGTTGCTGTAACAAGTTCTCGCTCTTAACAAACATTTAAAAAAATAAGACGGTGTCATCTCACACCCTGTATAATAAAATGAAACGCACTTTGAAAAAATACATAATACTGGGCTTTTTTTCAAAACATATCTCCATAATACGCTGAAAACCGTAGCCCAATATCTCTCATCCCTGAAAAGTTACAGCAATTTGAATTTTACACAAAAATTTTAGAATTGCAGTTATTATGCACAGCAGTTTAGTTAGAATGTCAACGCATCAAAGTATGTAATGGAAGGTCAATTTAAAAATCAAAAGTTAGTAGCAGAGATTGGGAAATAAAAAAAGATATGACTGTCTAGGTAAAAAACGTAAAATTTAGTCTTTTTAACCAACGAAAATTTCATTTTATTAGACTGTCATAGAAAAAAATACCTATCTATGCAATGTATATTGTTTATAAATGATATCTTCCTTCCGTTGACACAAGTATTACCTGAACTGGTCTCTAATAGCCTCCATTGTGGCATTTATCCTTGTGGGAAGTCTCTGTAGATCTATAATTCCAGTTTCTATTGGGGTGAGGCTCGTAGGAACGAAGTTTTTGATGGAGGGACAAAAAGGAAATCATATTTTTTCCGAGTTACAGTACTACAGGACAAATTTTGGCGACGGTTAGTGATAAAAAAAAATTCAATATATCTGACATAACATATTGAATGATTATGAGGTATTAATAATAAAATGTGTTACTTTTCGAAACGCAACAATAACATACGTGAAGAAGCTCGTAACAAAATACTTATACACAGAGATCAGAAAAATCACAAGAAAAAAATAACAAAAACAAAACAAAGCTTTACAAAAGTGCACATGGGCGACGCCAGAGAGACCAGCTGGCCCTGCCCCTCCCGGGTAAATCATCACAAAGATAAAATTAACAAAAACCTGATGTCGATTAGTCGTTATTATCCTAGTACAAAACGGAAGGCCCGGTTTTTTGGTTGATGATAGTTATTTCTAACATAATTGGGATAACATGGCACTTTCTCAAACTTGAGGTCGGAGTCTTTGATCGCGTCCTGTGATTTTTGTAGGATCTTTGCACAAAATTACAAAAAAAACTGGTAAATTATTAAGAGTGAGTTATATACATTTCGGTTTCAGTTCAAAAGTGAGTTATATACGTTTCGGTTTCACTCCAGGCTACATCTAAACCGAAGATTCTATGACATTTCCATGTTGTGAACTCATTAGATTTTTATTTTTATAATATAGCATTAATGATATTATTTCATTTGCGGGTCAAATCATGGTTGGGGGGGCAAAAAAACACCTTGGCAAATTATGGGTGGATTCTCCAGCTTCATACGTACCTGTCTTATATACAGAGTACTTGATCCTTTGCTTTTTCTTAAAACACAGTGGCGGCTCGCGGGTGAAAGAATATCGCAATAATTTTCCAGAATTTTTTTTATATGTGGGAGGGGTAGAATATTTTTTTACGACTTACCTAAATTTTGTATACTAAATCAATTCTCCTATCCTTCATAGCAGCAAATTTATATATAACATCCTCATAAAATGGATGAGTTGCCTTAATCTCCTCCAGACATTCCTTTTGAATTGAAATATTGCCTAGAGAACTAAGTCTTTTTTAAAATATTGTATTTCTTAAATACGTTTTTACACGTTTGAGGAAAGAAAAACTTCTTTCTACTGAAGTACTTGTATTTTTATATGCTTTGGTTAAAACTATATTCGGAAAATTTAGCAGAATCTGCCAAACACAAAAATGTACGTTTTTCACAGTCTTGAAAGCTTAGTCTCAATTGCATTAAAATATGGTCCTATTTTATAAAAAAGGGTTCTATACTTAGCCCTAATTTCTTCAGGTAAAAGCTTAGCAAGCTCACGTTTGTAATGATTTATTTCTGTAATAGAATTTGCTTCATCAAACATGGTATTAAAAAAATGTTCATTTTTTTTACAGAGCGCCTCACTGCAGCGTTTTATATTGGATATGCAAAAATGAATGTTAAACGATTTTTTTTTGAAGAACGCAACTTGAACAATCACATTTACTAACTTCGGACAAATACAGCCTGCGGCGCTTTTTCTATTAATTTATGTTTATAGTCAAAATGGTCCAAAATTTGATCCAATAGACAATATAAAATCTCCGACGTTCTATCGGAGCTGACATTATAAAATCCTAAGAATCTCTCGACTACTGAACCTTTTGAATTAACGTATCTTAAAATTATGGAGCACTGGGAGGTTTGCGTAATATCAGTGGTGTCATCACTTGCGCAGAAAAAACTGTGTGTTCATTATTTCATTTTTTACATGATCATTTAAATACTCAGAACTTCATTCAATTAAATTCAATTAATAATTAATTATTTCGTTTTGAATAGTTTTCGAGTCACCAGTAAAAACATTTTTAATTTTTTCGTGATGATCTTTTAGTTCTTGGGAACTTCTCGATATTAATACACCTAAAAGCTTTTTACAATTCCCCCTATTTATTGACTCGCTGCTCTCATGATGGCCGCGAAAGACTAACTCTTGTTTTGCAAGGTACAAAACTGCGTCAATTACCAAGCACATAAATAGTCTATTTAATCGGACGTTTTCGTTAAAATATATTTTATATAGTTTAGCATTTTCTTTTAAAGTGTCAGCTATAGTGTTTTGATTTTTTACAAATGTTTTTAAATGCTCCGCCGAGTCTTCATATATTTAACATACCTGCAAATCCTTCCTTATTCCACACCGAATATTTATTGGAAACTTACTAGTTACTTACTACTTACTAACAAGGCCAGCAAAACATATTTGTAATATTTGACTACTACATAACCATTTGTACGCCGAAAACCAAGATGACGATTAAAACTCTGATCTTGTTCCTTCTATCGATTAAATGTTTCCAACAAAATGCAAACCACATCCGTGATCGGATTCATCAATAATGTAAATTATTAATTTACATTATTGAACCCGACACCAAATAAAGTTGTAACAACACCATAAATAAATATAACACAAACAAAACAGTCAAGCAAACTGCAAAGGAACTAATCGGGTGCAGCGAAATCCGCGAAAATAAAAGTAAACAACCATCCCAAACTGAACGACACGTGGGTGTAGTGTACTACGTTAGCAATTCACCGAGAGCGTTGTATGTCGCTGGTTAACATTATTCTTCCATGCGATCGACGCACGTCACGACGTACGCGTTGTCATGGCAACGTAGTAGGAAAATCGTGAACTAAACATATCACCTCCAGCAAAGTCGAAGCGGTTTGCGCTACTGTTATAGTTGTTATAATGAAGTTCGATTGAAAGTTTTAAAAAGACATGCCACCAACGGTCAAATAAGATATTTATTCGAGATGTACAGTTAATTTTTTGCCAATTAGGTGAATAAATGAATGTAAAAACTTAAATTTTAAGAGATATATAATAAATATAGTTAGATGTTTGCTTGTTTATTTTTCCTGGTGAAGTAGCACTTCACCTACTTCACCTGAATAGCCGCCACTGTTAAAATATTGTGTATAGCATATTATAAACAAGCAAGGGCGACCGATTTTGGTTTTCCACGTTCAAATATATCTATTGGTTTTCAAAAAACGCGAAACATTGAGCAAGAACGAATTTTCGATGGTTCGACGTCCTCGAAAATGCCTGCAATTATATCCGGGCGTTCTTGTCCAAAGTAAGACTTGGATAGGGCTTCAATGAGTTATTCATTCGAGTAAAATTCCTAAAGTGAGAGACATCATCAGCCAAAAATGTTTCGAAAAACTCATCACGAGGAATATATATTAAAAAAAAGTGTCTACACTACGTCCGTGTCTGCTTACATTTCCTTTTCGTGTTTCGACTAATGTTATGGTTTGTACCAATATAACAACAAAAAATTTCTTACAAATTGGCGATCGGCCGCTTATAGTGTAAACACATACAACTAGATTACCTGTCTGATGGCTATGCGAAGTATAATCGGCTTTTGCTAGATAGTGATGACTGTATTTTTTCTAGGAAAGTTGACGACTTTGAAAAGGAAGTCGCGTCGTCAATGATGACAGTCTTCATGGGCGTTGGGCTCGCTTTAGGATCTGTTATAAGTCTAATAATGGTTAAATTATTGTAGTCTGCATTTTATTTTATTAGATTATTTAAGTAAAAAAATATATCAGAAGCCTTGAAATGCCAAATATTGCCAAGAATCAGTAATCAACAAACCTATATTTTGACTCATGTATCGAAAACTACAGTAAGATATTTTTAAGATAAAATGGTACAAACTAGAATTTGTGAGCGGAATGAAGGTGAGAATATAATATGAAATATCATTAAACTATCATATTTTCTTTTTTGACTTACTGGAATATTCTTCTTAAGATATGATTTCACACAAAACCAATTGATTTAGCCGGTAGTAAGACTGATTGAAACATTCAATTTGTTAATGTTTTCATACAATATAGTTCAAATGTTTTACAATTTATTTTAAACACCCTGTGCAATAAAGAATTAAATACACTTGTTCTACATCTTATAGTTGGACGCAGATTTGATCTGCTGTGATATGGGGTATTGCAAATAATATGTAAGAGCTGAGAGCTGAAAGTTGAATTTTAAATATAAAACAAACTTTATTTATGATAATAACTTTTAAAGTTATATGTTATGAATGTCATATCAAAGGTCAGATTAGTGAATATTTACCTCAGATTTAAGGATATGTCATATTTGAGGTCATATGTCGGGTCATATTAGAGTATATACCTGGTGTTACGAAATTTGTAAGTAAATTATGCACCATTCATTAGCTGCATTATTTTCTTATTTTTATCTTTTCGTTGTTCTTTTTACCACAAAAATTGGCACAGCTTTCTTTTGGCTGAAATGTGGCATATTAACACATTTTTTTTGCTGCTTAAAGCCTCTTGAATGCTATAATTAAAACATTTCTCTGCAAAAACTCTCAATTTTTGTTTTATTTATTTATTTATTTTTAATTTTTTCTTAACTGAAATGTGATAAATTTACAACATAATTTTTGTTGACTTCTATAAAGACCTCTGAATGTGGACCTTAAACAAATTTCTGCGGCAGCTCTTATTTTGTATTAAAGTATTTTTTTTTAGTTGAAATGTAATATATTCACAAAATATTTTTTTTTACTTCTATAAAACCTTCTGAATGCGGCAATTAAAAAATTTCTCGCGGAAACTCCCAATTTTCATTTTATTTGTTTATTTAATTTTAAACTATAGTTAATTAAAATGCGGGATAGGTTTGCTGTAAAGAAAGCGCGCAGTAGCTCATCAACAAAATTCCGGGTCCGAAAAATGATGTATTTTCGCAGGAAAATTTGTATTTTTCTGTGTTAGGAGAAGCTTCTAGAAGGCGATAAAAAATTGTTTTTATATAGCTGACTTCAGCTAGACGAAATTTGACCCCAATAATTTTTAGTAAGGTTATTAGAAACACTGTTAATAATATTTATTTATGTTCAGTAAGATATTTTAGAATTAAATTAATAAGGAAAGATTTTTTATAAAATGTTTCTAAAAAATGTCTTTAGAGTCTTTACCAATTTATTAAACATGATATGAGTTACGTATACAGTGTCTACTCTTTGCTCCCGAGGTTACAAAAGTCCTCCACGATTTCATTTATTATTAAAATCGTAATGGTCTTTAACAAAAATTGCACGTCATATACATATATATCGCGGGTGCTTTGTCGAAACCCGCAGGGGGGAATAAAATTTGTAGTTCCGCCACTGTCATTAATATTTGCAATATATGCTAGAATACACTTTCAAATGCTGATCAAAAAGTATAGGAGCATAGTCCAAGAGTATCCCTTTTTAATAATAATTTAAATAATAAACAGTATTAATGGACATTTCTCCGGCAAGTGCAAGTGGTTTTAGTATACTCAATTGGCAACATGTTGTTGTACGTTCATGTCTTTAGAAGTTGTTTTTTGGCTGATGGCATGCTTAAATTAAGGGAACCTTAATACAGTTCGATAGAAAATTAAATTCTACATTTGATAGTGCTTAAAGTTATAGGGTGTCCCATTTAAAAAAACGGACTTTAGCGGCTTTGAAAATGTGAATGTTTGCCGCTGAATTTAGGACACCCTGTATAAAAACAGACAAATTCAATAAAAAAAATAGAAACCTAAGATTATTTACCGATCGTCTGCAAAATATGAAGATTATATCTTCAAAACTTACAAAAACATGAGATTTTAAAATTTGGTACCCCGAAGGCTCATTTTTGGTTCAAGGTCAAGTATCTTAAGAACGACGCTTTAACCTAGTTATAGGACATGCTACATAAAATAGCATTAAAATTCTCCGTAGAATCCAAAAATATCATAAAATACAGGGTGTTCCTTTTAAAATAAGCAATTTGGTCCCAACTTCCGGTTAAACCGGAAGTGACAGGAAGTTGAAAATATTTCAAAAAAGAAGTACCCCTTGACCTTTTCTTAATTCCAAAATTTGAAATTTTTATCTAAATGGCATCATCAAAAACTTTTAATGAACGGGTTGCGTGAATAACCCTGTATAAGCAGAGGTGATCCGAGAAATCTTATGTGTCCCTATATGGGGGTGGGGGGGTCAAAAATGGACAAAATCGTCTACGTAAATAAGGAACTGCCCCTGCGAAATTTAACCTTATAGAGATAACGATACAAATCAAATATTATACACCACTTACCTTCGTTTGGCCCATAATTTTTCCCGCCCAATGTAAAATCCTTGAGTTTTACATGTACTTACGTAAACATTTGATTGCATGTCAAATTTTTTAAAGAGTAAAAATAAGGAATAGTATATTTTTTTAAAGATTTTAGATTTTTTTACTGGGGGTTTTATTTCAAATATTCCGATTCATTTTTATAGTTCCAATTAACAAATATATCAACAAAATGTAAATGGTATTTTAGGTCGCTTATATAGTCCAATAAAATTTGGTTTTGACATCCGTTGTTCTAAAAAGTATCCTAAATTTAAGCTGAAGGTATTTTTTGTTTTAGGATGTGAAAGGTGATAAACTAATTATAGTTCTTTGCAATTATATTCAAAAGTAAAATTTTTTCAAAGAAAGTAGTCATAAGTAAAATTGTAATTTATTATAAAGTCTACAAAAAAGACTTTTTTGTCTAAAAAATACGTTTTTTTTCTCCACGCTAAATTGGTAGATTAGCAATAGTGGCGTTTTAGGGGGGAGGCCAAAGGGGGCAAATACCCCAAGAGCTACTAATCGAAGCAAAATGTTTGAAACTAAATATTTTTTTTTAGTTTCTTACCACGGTTTTATAAGGGACATTCTTATTTTTTAGTCGGCGCAGAATTTGATGGGTGTTGTTAACAAAAACCAATGAGCCGGTTGATTTTTATAGATGAAAATACATTTTTTTTAAATGGCAGATGATTATATCTATTTACATTTTTTTTAATATGAAAAATCGGCAACAACATCCCATTTTCAAAAGTTTATATAAAATACAAGATTGCTTTCATGTCATTATATCTAAAACAATTTGCTCGATATGACAAAATCGAAAACGACGTAAATCAATAATCAATTTATTTGGGGCTCCGGTGGTTTCCGGCTGCAAAGTATGCACTAGCACCATCATACGAAGTAGATACTAAAATCAATAAAAATGCGCTACACACCTTTATCAAAAGTTCTTTTATATGTAGAATAGCAGAAATATATAATTTCTGCAGGTGCAAAACGGCCTACAAGAAGAATTTTCCACAGGGTACCCTCCTGCGATCATGATTTCTATCATCAGGCAGGCTTGTACAAGATTATATATATATATATATATATATATATATATATATATATATATATATATATATATATATATATATATATATATATCGGTGGCTAAATTCTAACAGGTAGTATCCCTAGCGAGGCATATTTTACATGAGCCAATAGAAACTGCGTAGTTTTGTTTGGAAAGCCAAAATGATTTTTATGGAAGTTGTTACAATTATTTAATATTACAAGAAATCTTGTAACTATACTTGTTTTTTATTAAGGGACTCAAACAATTTTTAGGGTGGGATACGACGTTTTAGAATTAAAATTTTTTGGGTTACGCCCTTTTTATACTTTAAGATCTGAGGGTTACGATTTTTTAACTTTCAAAAAATCATAAAAGCAAAAGGATTACGTCTTTTCGGAATTTTAAATTAGAGATTAGATCATAACGTTAAGCTGTAAAAAAAAATTGTTTTAAAATGTTGAATAAAAATAGGTAAAAGGGATTTAGTAGGTAACTCAGTGATAATAAACATCAATATTAATTCAAATTATGACATTAATTTTATTTAAAAATCTGGACAAAATGAGGTAACTTACTACTATTTAATACAAATAAGCTAGTAACCTAAACACAAACAAAAAACTTAGGAAAAAGAACGAAACTGATAATTCTACACATTTTTCTTATCGTTATTTTTAGTTTTGGTTTCTATCGGTAGACTGTCGTAAAAATTATGAACTTCTAAATTCATTACAGTTTTTAAGTCCTGTAAATGTCGATATTTTGTATCCTTAATCGGAAGTCTTTTGAGAAATAATGATTTAAATGTCGTGTTTTTTGGTAATGGTGGCAGTTTAGGTCTCCGAGGCAAAATTTTGTAGTTGTCTTCATAGGTTATTTTATAATGAATTTCACCATCTGGTAAGTATTTCAAACAGCGCAAATCGGTGACCAAGGGGTCGCTTTTAATTTTTCCCGGCCTAATTGAATCTAAATACTTAAAAAAAAATCGTGAGTAAGATATTCCACATCAAAGGGAAAGGGATTTTTTCGAGCCTCACGTATTATCTCTGCGTATTGATATGGAAGAGTGATATCCCGACCTTTTAGTTTCCGCTCAATAAGGGCATGAGTAGAGTCACACTCCATTTGAGTGTGACCCTTCTCAAGATATTTTTGCTCTATACAACATCATATTTTGACGCAAAAAAACTAAGTGCATTGGATAATGTCGTGTTCCGATTTTGAGAAACGCAAACATCCGAATAAATAATAATATTTTTTTTGTTTTGAAGGCAGTGTTTTTCCAGGTGGTGTACAATGCATGATGTAAAGACAGAGGCTTGTAAATCTGCCTCAGTTTCGTTCCAAACATAATTTGTACATTGATGTGTAGCTAGGTTGAAAATAGTAAAAATATGAACTTGAAGCCTTGTTTTGTAATAAACTTTGCTAGCTGCGATCATGGGGCATAATTTTACTGATTGTACAGGGTGTTCCAGCGAGGACTGAACAGGAACCTATTTTCGACCTTCCTTGTATTTTGGAAAAATTCAAAATAGCCAATCGATGTATTTTTTCTTGTAGAATCCAAAAATGTCATCGAAAAAATATTTGAACCAGAAACAAAAGAGTTACGCTGTGCATCAGGTGTTTTTTAAATGGAATGTATCGTTTTTTATACGATTTTTGGAAAGAGTGATTTTTTTTATGTCCGTTCTGATTAAAAGATTTGATTTTGCGATAGCTGTTTATATTACATTTTAATGTTTTACAAACTAAAATTTTAGCTTCACCTGTTTAAAATATACGATAGGTTGGTATAGGTGATCAAGGTAAAATGACGTTTGAATGCTTTGTCAATAAAAATTGACATTATTTTAATTATTGTCGAAGTCTTCACCTAAAAAATATATATTTGACTCTGATCGAAATGAAATACATCGATTGGCTATTTTGAATTTTTCCAAAATACAAGGAAGGTCGAAAATATTCACTCCTCGCTGGAACACCCTGTACATCCATGGTGAAGGTGTAATTATTTTCTTTAATCGCTTCCTCCTTATCTTTTGCCTTGTTTTCTTGAGCAAAGTTTTTTCGTTTTATGTGAGTTTCATATTTTTTGACGGTAAGCTGGTTAGCTTTGTACTCAAGGCCGTATCGCACTGATCTTTTTTCGGCTGATGTATTGCCAAATTCAAAGTCTGAAAAACTCTATTGAATGTGGTAATTGAAACATTTTGCTTATTTTCGTCGATACATTTTTGTTTATAAATCTCATAAATTTCGCTTTTATTTTGAAAAGGATGTTCAAGGTATTGTTCAAGGTACTGCTTTTCAGAATTCTTTCGGCAATAATGAGAAGGCAATTTTGGAAGATCAAATAATATTTTTAAAAAGTCGATCTGTTTACTGCACTCTTCAAAATATTTAGAGAAACTTCGTTTTAAAGTTTTCCCATTATCTTTTCGTTTACCCAGTCCATGTCTTAAACTACTCAAAACCCATCTATGAGTCATTTTTTCTTTGACATCTAATGTTGCGAGAAACATCTTCTTACAGACCTGGAAATTATCGTTATTTAAACGTAAATAATAGAAAAATGACCCATGTCTCCGTGGAACATAGCATCTTTTTTTTGTCTCATATCTAACTAAATTTCGCACATACATTTTTTTCTGACACCAATCCATTTCCCAAAAAAGTTGAAATATTTCCTTACGCTTTTCAGTTGTAAATAAATGACAGTTTCTCTTTCCAGATTTTTTGCAATAAAAACCGTTATTACAACCTTCTTTCATTTTTCGCTCAGGCCTTTGAATATTGTGTTTAACAGATCCTTTAATTTTTGTGTATCCCGTGTATTCCTTACCGAGCTTTCGACTTTTTTTACACTTATTTTTTTCCCACTGATCAGGATTTGGAACTTTTCCTCGAGCTTTCCTTTTTTTAATTCCCTGTTGATTATGATGCTGCTCATTGTCATGCTCATTATGCTCTGCAATCTCTTCATCTTTTCCATCCTCATCTTCAGGACGCCATTCGGGATCATCAATGTCACAGGGGCTTTTTTCCTCGCATAAATCTTCATTTGGCAAATTACTAAAATTTTCTTCTGTGGCTAAAAAAATATCAGACATTAAAAAATGTTATTTCTTTTTTAAAAAACAATTAAAACATATTGAAGGAAACTATTTTAAAATCGTACCTTGACTTTTGCCATCAGCCATTAATTCTGTACAATCATGAAAAATATTATTTTGTATTTCTGAAGAATGGAGTTCAGGAAATTCTTCAGTAGACCAAATATCTAAAATATTTTTGTACGGTTGCTTAAACTGGATAAAATTTAAAAATCGTATTTTTTTACCTTTAATTATTTGAAATTCAATTTCATTAAAGTTACTACTTCCAATTGTAAGGTTTAAAAATGAGTCGGTTTGAAAATCCTCGGTATTTTGTGATTCAAGAAGTTCTGCAGGTCCTTTCTGAATGTCGACGACGTCTTGATCTAAATAAATAGGACACAACCATATTTAAGAATTTTATTTTTTTAATTATGCAAAATACTGACCCATTTTATCATTTACATTACTGCATGCATATGCAGAAAAACTTTCCATCTGATTGGATAGATCTACACCATCTCCATTACTGCTAACCATTAAATTTACTACGTTGTTAACAATTTGACAATTGTATTCAACATTACTCTTCATATTTTGTGTAAAAAGTTCTACCATTCTTTTACTTCTACTTCCCATCTAACAAAAAAGATAATATTGAAATTAATGATTATTAATTAATTTATTTTCAACTACGAATTATTTAACATTTTTTTAAACAATGTGCAAACTTTCCATTAATAACTCCCATGATGCATATTTGTAAAAGGAGGTTGTGTTACATATTTGTTGCATTAAATAACAAAATTATTTCATATAAACCTATAGAAATTTAATTTTTAGGGTTGCCATATTAGTTCTAAATGATCGTATAATCAATAAGTTGCACTAAAAATGTATTTCTAAAAGGACGTATCAACAATAATTAAACTTAACGTATTTTATATTCGTTTTGAATGACTATTAAGCAGATTTAAATTTATAACAAAATTTACTTACCACGAAAATTATAAAAACACCTTTTTTTAAACTTAATATTACCCTGTGCAACTACTGCGCTTGCTTACACGCTGTTAAAATAACCGTTATGTGCGATACGACAAGTTGCGCCTGTCAAACGGGCAATGATGATACGATCTTATTTAAAACTTAAATAAAAAAGGTTTCTAATTTTTGGAGGCATATAAACTTCGGAAATTAGTTCATAGATGTCACAACCTACCCAAAAATGCAATAAACACAATTTCGCCAAATATGTGGGATACGACCTGTTAGAATTTAGCCATCGGTATATATATATATATATATATATATATATATATATATATATATATATATATATATAATAGAGTCTTCCTGTTAAGAAGCAAGCATACAGACGTATCGCCAACTTTTTTGAACTTCAGTGTATCTCATATTACTTTTACAGGTACGTACCTCGAAAATAAATTTCACGACATTATTAAAAATATGAAGACCAAAATTTTAAATTTATGAATTAATGAAACAACAAAAATTATAAATGTGCTAAATAATCTTCTTCATCAAAAACTTAACGAGGCAAAACAATTATTCCAGAAAACATTTGTAATAAGTTCATAGAGCTAGAAAGTAGGAAATACGGAAAAATATTCAATTCTGTTAAACAAAAAAGTCAGAAAAAATTATCAAAATTAATATCTTACACGGAAAAAAATCACATAATAGTCAATACATCCTCCTGGCTTGAAAATATTCCCAACACTATTGTTCCTAACGATATCGCAGAAATTATAGCCTTGGGTGATAGCTTCTCATTACCAATTAATAACGAACAAAATTTACCAATAACAGAATACATTTCTTGCGTAGAATCAGCCATTCATGATCAACCCAGTGAAATAAAAAAAATATTAGGTCAAAAGTGGTATATGCAATTACGAATCATAAATTAAAGATTAGGCATAAATAAACCAAATATAATAAATTTCAAAATAAAATTCGAAATCAAATAAATAAAACTAAACAATTTATTAACGATAATCCTCAAATCACCATTCTTAAACCTGATAAAAGCAGCACAACAGTAATAATGAACACCACTGATTATGATATAAAAATGAATCAACTCCTTAATGACACAAATACATATAAAAAATTGAAAACTGATCCAACTAATGTTTTTCAAAATAAAAATAATGCGTTTATAAAAAAGCTTACAAGCAAAAACCTAATAACTGATATAAAAGCTAAAAATGTAATGTAGTGTAACGTGATAATTTCGGACTTATAGCATGCTAATAATAATATTAAACTATTTAAATAATTATATAATAAACAAATTTTTAGATAATAATACTACTAAATATTAATCATTTTTGAATTTACAATTTTGCTTTCCTATCACGTTTGTCTTTTAAAACTACGAAAACTTCTTTTAATGCACTATGGATTTAATATGTTAATGATTATTCTTGTGCGATTCTGCCGTTTCGATTTTTAGAGAACAGAATTTTGGATTCAGTTAGTGCGAACTGAAATAAAACAAGTATATTAGAATTACACTGTATAGGTCCGCGCAACTGATCGATGTGTCACGACATCTCCAGGTCTCGTTTATCAATAGCCTGGCTTACGGTTCGATTATCGATTTTTCTGTCGTTAATTTTGGAAAGGTACCGCGGTGGAAGTGGACGGTCGGGGCAGTTTCCTCGGTCTCCTGCACACATCGCAGTATTCTATCAGGCGCATTTGGTCGTATCGTAGGTTCCTACAAAAGAGGGCGCTACATTGTCAATTTTGGGAAAGAATTATTCAGATGAGTCGGATGCATTATGGCAGGTCTAGATTTTGTTATTATTTTCGAGGGCTTACAATGGTGTAATTTGGGGTTCTTTTGGAATGCCCAAGTATAGTTTTGTGAGTGATTTTTTATGATAAGTTTTCCGGTAATATTGCCCTCCGTGATGCCGACGTATTTCTAGTCATTTCTAGTTTTATCGACCGGTTCCTGTGGTTACAACAGCAATCTGTGACCGTAGTTGCCGGATCATGAATAAGTTTCCGATCCCGTGACTGCAGAATTTTTATATCGGATGTGACATTTTACCTGACTGTGGCTCTGAAACAATGAATTTTATATATTGTTTCTATTTCTCGGATTTGACCTTTGGATATTTAATTGACGGATATTTGCTGTGCCTTTGGTGTTAAGTATGACTGGTTGCTTATTGATAAAGAATTGAAGTCTGAACTAGGATTTTATGAGTGGAATCGTGGCAACATGGCGAGACATTTTGGACCTGTTGCTCCAAAAATTTGTTCCTGCTTGGTGAGTCTCAAGTCAGCAGTGTGGTGCGCGGTCCATTTTCTGATGCCTTCATCATAATTTTCAAGTAGAGCCTGGCATCTTTTGCGAAATAGTTCCTGTTTGGATTTGAAAGTTCTAAAGTTGTTATTCGGGCACTTTGGGGTTTTTTTTGGACAGAGGAAGTTCGCACCCACGAGGGAGAATTGTGAAAATGGCCGCCACACCCTAAAATCCTCGTTCCACCATCTTTAGAGGATATCCTCCTGCTGACTTGCCATATTGGCACCTGGAATAGCAGATTCCGGTGAGTTTTTGTATATTTGATTATTTAATAATATGATAATGCCCGTGTATGGTTCTTAGTGGCCATTTCCATGACCATACGCCATTTTGTTGAACATCTTCGGTCTGGGTTGACATTTTATTTCTTTAAATTTAGAGTCAAGACTTCGTAAGAAGCCCACTGCACTTGTCCAGACCATCGACAACCACTCGTTGATTCCGTTTTTAGCATTAGGCAACTGCTAGACCCAGACTCCATTTTGGTTAGAAAACCCTCAGAAGGAGGTAATATTATTTTATTTGCATATTTTATTTAATTTTTGTTTACATTTTGGGCTATATTTGGATATGGTTTAATGTTTGCTAAGGGATGTTTTCTCTTTAGGGTTTTTTTTTTTGGTTTGGATATTATTCCAAGGGATTTCCGTCACGACGACGATCAAGTCCTGGAATTTGGATTTTTCTTTGGATCAGTTATTGGGATTGCCAACTTGCCTGACCAGGCAAGAGACTCACCTTCAGCATCGGAGCTGATGCTGCTCCCACCTGTATACGCCTGAGTCCAGGTGACATTTCTTCGCCTGAAGGTCTGAACAGCTAACGGCCACAGCTATTGGAGGACGTCCAGATAAGTAACCGTAGCAAATAATTAAAATTTCAACTATTATATCTTTTGCAAGCTAAATTCCTCGATACAGTCAATTAGCCAATTTATTAATTTGTTCTTCATATTTACAAATTCAAATTTAAATTAATTTTTCTCACTAAAAATCAAAATCTATTTACTAATTTTAAACTAAACTTTTTACCTTATTATTGAGCTGACTGGCTTATCGAGTGGCCTTTAATAACTTGTTTTGATTCTATTTATAATTTTTGATGTATTTCACTGACTTGTATTTGATGTTGCACTCACGATTTATGGCGTCATAATATCGACCGTGGTACTATATTTTTATATATTCCTGCATACTGTTGACCATTGTCATATTTATATTTTTTTTATTATTCATTTTCTTGTGTACAATATCGATTTCTCTTAAGCTGCAGGTAATTTTAATAATTAAGATTAGAAGCTTAGTACATATTATAGCTGTATCGCTGTTGGCCCGCGTTTGGACCATACCTACATATACTATTATTGTACTTGAAATAACTTTTGAAAAAAAAAAACAAAAAGAACAACTTATTTGATATTAGTATATGATTTCAAACAAAATTTTGCGTTTTACTGCTGCTACCTACCTACAAGTGAGACCCTCATATCTTAATTAATTATTTGGTATTCTGTGAAGGTAAGCTCATTGGTATAAGATAATATTTTGGTTTTTCGTTGCTTGGAATCGCTAGAGTTGTGCAACACTGGGCGATAATTCGTAATTATTATCGGCCTAGTACTTCATTAATTTATTTGATAAAGTAGAGTAATTATTAATTACGTGGCGCAAAATATTTAGATCTTAACCCAGCCCTTCTCCACTGTTGCTGTCGGCCTCTACTATTATTCTCCCCAGCTTGTTCCAACTCTTAGGGTCTCCAACGCCTTGATGAATTCGAAATTCAGTATACTTTATTGATCATTAAATAAATATCCGGTAAGTGAAAATTTTTGTGCCATAGATTTTGGCGCCCAACATGAGGCGGCGCCCAACGTGGTTTTTTTTAAACAAAAGGGCATTGTGCCATAGATTTTGGCGCCCAACGTGGTTTTTTTTAAACAAAAGGGCATTGTGCCATAGATTTGGCGCCCAACGTAATTTTTTAAACAAAAGGGCATTGTGCCATATTTTTGATGCCCAACATTTTTTAAATAAAACTTCACAGTTATTGTAATTTTTTTAAATAAAGTACATGGTTTTTGTAATAAAAGTAAACAGTTTTGGTGCCCACGTTTAATTGAGAGAAAATCACAGTTTTTGGCTAATTATTGAGTGACTTTTATTTGAGGTTTTGGGGTATATAACACTGTTATATATAGTTAATAAAAGTCATTATTACATAATGGGTATAGCATATAGATTTCCTTTTTTTTCTTTTGAGTACTTTTGGTGAAAGCTTTTCATAGTTTTGCTGCTTAACTGGTAGTGACAGTTTAGCATTTAGATTTTATTATCAAAATAAATAAAGCACCCAGTTCGCATTTTGCATTGTATTGCATAATAGCAAAAATATTTCACTATATTTTTTTCATAAGGCAAGGTAACTCAGAATCTGTGTTGACCACCTTTGTTAATTAATAATAAAAACTTATAAATAAATAAATTAGTTTTAAACAAATAGAACAATAATATTTTATTAATTACTTTTAATTGAGAGAAATTACAATTTTACACTTAAGTAAATAAATACTTCTAAATCTTGCTATATACTTGAAATATCTGATTATCCCTGGTTAATTTTTTTAAATTGATTGAAGTTAATCAAGAGTAAATTTTGTGAAAAGGTGATTTACAGATTTGACTCTTCTAGTGTGTCTACTTAAGGGTGTTTTGAGCTAACTGTCTTATAAGTTTTCTAAAGCTGCAGTTTTTTTTTTTTTTTTGATTTTGCTTTCTTTTGACAATTGTACTTGCAGTATTTTTAGAATATTTATATAAAGAACTAATCTTATTAACTATAATAAATTCAACATACAATTACAGAACATAATAACTATTAGACATATTTAAGTATTGATTTTTTTTTAATTTTTTGTCTCCGATACAGGTCTTTGAAAATATTTCACTTGATTGGTTATTAGAGTTACAACTTCCGGTATTTTTTTTTTGGGATTAATTCTCTTTCATGCCTTTTGTCTTTGATTGTTTTTTAATTAAAACAATTTTAAGCTTAGTGTTTGGAAGTAGATGGTGTTTCGTTACATCCCATCTGATTCTATTCTATATCTAGAGTCTGAGATTGCTTTATTAACTAGTATTGAGTACTATTGAGTCGATGACTGTAGTTCTTTTCTGTAGCAAAAGTACTCTGAATTTTTTTTTGTCTTGGTAATTATACAGGGTGTCCCAAATTGACTTTGTTTTTTTTTGGGAACTGGTTAGTGTTAAAGACTTATAATTTTTTTTCAGATAGTTTTTTTGCTTTCATTAGAATTTTTTTTAGAATAAAAGTACAATTGTCAAATAGTGACAGAGTTTCACCAAACTATTTTTGGGGGATTGAATGGGAATATTTTTTTTGCGGAACTGAGAGGTCTCACTTTTGGTGATAGTTGGATTTGTGGTTTGTAGTAGCAGAATATAGCATTGAAGTTGACTTTTAAGTTTGAAGTAAGGCGTACTTACTGCAAATAACTGACTTAATTTTTTTTAAATTATTTTATTTACATTTATTTTGGTTGGGGATATTTAGTGATTAATGACTTATTGCATTTGAAGTGTGTGCTAGTGATTCGTGACTTTGCGAATTTGCATCTAAGTATTGTACTAGTGATTAGTGACTTAGCACATTGGTAGTGAAGTATTGTGCTGAAGTGAAGCACTAATACATGTTAGTGGTTTAAGAGAACATAAGTTGTTTTACAATAGTGTTTAATTTTTTTTAAAGATTTTTTTTTTTTTTTGGTTTTATTAGGAATATTATAGATATAGGTAGGGTTATCACTTGTATAAGCGAGGGATATAAACGTAGGTTAGAGAGCTATACAAGAACGGGATTTAACTAGTTTTAAGTGAATATTTTGAAGATGTCGCGGAAAGTTGAGATCAACCGTTTGGACAAAGACGAACTGGCTTATGAGTTAACATGGAGGGGGATTGCTGTAGGCAATGTGGAAGAGATGCGAAGTCGCCTTGCGTTGGCTAAGCAAATGGAAAAGGCTGGTGATAGTTTACACTACCCTGCCTATCCATTTAGTTTTCAGGAAGATGTCACAACAGTGACTAAGAAACTTGATGAGCTTGTACTGCTGATTGAAAACTTCTCGGAATCATCTAAAAGTGGTACCTTTATGAAGCTGCAATCCAAACTTAATCATGTATTAGGTCGCATTGACAACATGGCATGTGACACTGATGATCGTATAAAATTAAGAGGTGAATTAATGGCACAGACGCTTACACTCATCGATGGACTGAATAAAAAGACTTCCGATTCGGCGGCGACTCTCAAATCTCAACCACCACCCAATTTGTGTGTCCTTGAGGGAACGGTGAACACATCCTTAGCGCAAGCTCCAGCTTCTTGTTCTACACCAGTAAATAACACATCACCCACTAATCCAAATACCTTTGGACAGGGTATAAAACCCATACTACCACACAAGTGGAATCTAAAATTTACGGGAGACAAGAGAGGGATGTCAGTAACTGCTTTCTTCGAGCGTGTTGACCAGTTGAGAACAGCGAGGAATGTAAGCCTACCGATACTTCTAAATTCAGGTATAGATCTTTTCGAGGGAAGAGCATATGAATTCTATCAAGACTGTCGTTCAGAAGTGCACACTTGGGAGGAGTTGGTTCAGAAATTCAAAGAGGAGTATCAGCCAGCATTTTATAGTGAAAAGTTATTGGAGGAAATTAAAAGAAGGACTCAAGGACCGGATGAGACCATTGGGACATACATGGCAGTCATGTCAAAATATTTTCAAAGACTTGAATGTCCAATATCTGAGGATGCAAAACTGACAATCCTTCTTAGGAATATTTCTCCAACATATAGGAACCAACTGGGTGCTATGGAGATATCTAGTATCTCAGAGCTTAAAGCCTTGTGCAGACGCATAGAGACACGGATGCAGTCAGAGTATGCACCACCCCCTCGCAAAGCACAGTCGTTGGAACCTGATTTGGCTTATATTGAAGTGGATGAAGTTAGCAGATCTTCTGATCATAGGGTTGATGCTGTTGAAGTTTGTACCCGTGATGTTGCCAAGCCAAGGGCTAGAGAAATTATTTGTTACAACTGCAATAAGCCAGGTCATCGTGCGGCTGGTTGTACTGAAGCTAGAAGATTAAGATGCTATGGATGTCGAAGAGAGGGATTTACAAAGAGAAACTGTCCATCATGCAACCAGGGAAACGGGAAGCGTCACTCTTAGGTAGTCGGCCTAAGGGGAAGACAATAAATCCGACGATCACTCCAGTTTTGAATTTTATCCTGGAGCATGCGCAGAACGATGAACGCCCTTATTTGGAAGTTGACATCCTCGGACATAGGCTTCTTGGACTTTTGGACTCGGGAGCTTCGCGCACCTTTTTAGGAGGTCCTGGTTGGGACATTGTCGAAGGTATGGGCATGCATTTAAATGCATTAAGAAGGATTGGCTGTACGGTTGCTAACGGTCAGCAAGCAATGACTATTGGATCAGTAGAACTGCCGATAAGAGTTCGTGATAGGGTCAGAATTTTGGAAGTTTTAGTTGTGCCGGAGTTGCCACATGTGCTCATTCTGGGTATGGATTTTTGGATTGCCATGGGAATAGTCCCAGATCTGAGACACAATGATTGGTACTTTTCTGATACTCCAGTGAAACTCGACAGTATCCATGATCAACTTACTGTGTTAACATCACTTGAAGACTTAAAGCTTGCTGCACTAGTAGAGAGAAGTAAACAGCTGATGGGATCGCAGTTAGGCTGTGCAACTATGGTAGAACATAAAATAAGAACGGACTCTCCACCAATTCGTCAGCGTCCATATCGCGTGTCTCCAGTCATTCAGAAAATTATGGATGAAGAAATTGACTCCATGTTAAATCAAGGTATTATAGAACCAAGTTCAAGTGCTTGGGCATCACCTGTTGTTATGGTTCAGAAGAAAAATACAGGGGTGTACAGGTTCTGTGTAGATTATCGCAGACTTAATGGTGTGACTGCTCGGGATAGTTACCCACTTCCTCTAGTTTCAGAAACGCTGGACAAGCTAAAAGACGCTAAATATTTATCCACTTTAGACATCAAAAGTGCATATTGGCAAGTACCTATTGAGGAGAATTCTCGACCACTGACGGCATTTATTTGCAGGAGAGGTCTGTTTCAGTTCCGCAGAATGCCTTTTGGACTTCACAATGCCCCTGCAACTTGGCAGAGGTTGATTGATACTATTTTGGGTCCTGACCTGGAACCAAATGTTTTCGTTTATTTAGACGACGTAGTGGTCCTAACGCAAGATTTTGACGAACATCTACGGATCCTTGATGAAGTATTTCGACGTCTTAGAGAGGCCAATATCACTGTGAGTTGGGAGAAATGTAACTTTTGCAGACCCGAGATGAAATATCTTGGTTATGTGGTTGATAGACGCGGACTACGTGTAGATCCTGATAAGGTTAAGTCCATGTTAGAATTGCCTAGACCAACTAATGTTTCGGAAGTGCGTAGAATAGTAGGAAGCTTCTCTTGGTATCGCAGATTTGTACAAGACTTTTCCACTATCATAAGTCCACTTACTCAGCTTACTAAGAAGAACCATAAGTTTGAATGGACGGAAAAGTGTGAGAATGCTTTTAGGACGATCAAGAACAAGTTAATCAGTGCACCGATTTTAAGCTGTCCAGATTACAGCAGGGAATTTATTATCCAAACAGATGCTTCTGGCTTTGGTATTGGAGCAGTTCTAACGCAACCAGATCCAAAGGGTGAAAGGGTTATCTCGTACCTCAGTCGTTCACTATCTCGACAAGAGAAAAACTATACCACCACTGAACGGGAATGTTTAGCTTTAGTATGGGCGGTTGAAAAACTCCGACCTTATATCGAAGGAATCCCTTTCAGTGTCATCACGGATCATTATAGTTTAAAATGGTTGCATAATTTGAAAGATCCTAGTGGTAGATTGGCCAGATGGTCTGTGAAATTACAGCAGTTTGACTTCAAGGTTATTCATCGGCCTGGGAAGGATTTGGTGGTTCCTGATATGTTGTCAAGGGCGGTGCCAGTTTTAAATCTTATCGATGATGGTGAACAGGCTAGACCTGCACCAGTAAAAGATAATTGGTACAACAAAATGGTAGAAAGAGTGATTGCTACCCCACTGAAATTCTTGAATTGGCGATGCTCTAGAAGTAAGTTGTTCAAATACATCAAGAACGACTATTTTGGGCTCTTGTCATCGGAAGACCATTGGAAGTTGGTATTGCCTAAAGAGGAACGGTTGGAAGCCATAAGTTCAGCTCATGATTTACCAACTGCGGGTCACATGGGGGTATTTAAGACCTTTAATAGATTGGCAGAAAAGTTTTATTGGCCGAAGATGCGGCAGGATGTTGCCAGATATGTGAGGAATTGTCAGATTTGCGCAGCCCATAAGTGTGATCCAAAGGGTGCAAACGACCAGATGGTATCTCATAGTAAGCCCACTCGTCCATGGGAAATGATTTCAATGGATTTGGTTGGACCTTTGCCACGTTCGTATAAAGGAAATACAGCTATCTTGGTAGTTACCGATTATTTGAGTAAATTCTCTTTAATATTTCCACTACGCTCTACTTCTTCTAAAGTGATTATCAACCGTATAGAAGAACAAGTGTTCCTTTTATTCGGCGTAAGTCGGGTGATTTTATGCGATAATGGTCCACAATTCCGTAGTAGTGAGTTTAAGAAATTTGCAGATAGCTATCATTGCAGAATTCAGTTCAATGCAAATTACCACCCTAGGGCTAATCCCACCGAACGTCAAAATAGAACTTTAAAGACCATGTTGTCAATGTATGTGAGTGACAATCACCGTAAGTGGGACGAACAATTGCAGAAGTTGGCCTGTGCTATTCGCACTGCGGTCCAAGAGACCACTAAAGTGTCACCGTTTTTCTTAAATTTTGGAAGAAACATGTGCCTTTCAGGCAAGGACTATAGTAATAAAGATCTTGTAGAAACAGAAGATGGAAACCAAAGCGCAGGAGAGAGTAGAAATGAGGGATTTCGGAAGTTGTTTGCGGAAGTTAGGAGCAGATTGGAAGCGGCTGGTCAAAAGAATATTGCGAAGTATAATCTTAGAAAGCGTAGTGAAGTCTTTTCTCCAGGTCAGAGAGTGTGGAAGAAGAATTTTGTTTTGTCTGATGCTGCCAAGTACTTTACACATAAGTTAGCACCGAAATTTGTCGGACCGTATATCATTCGCCGTCAGATATCGCCTTGGACATACGAGTTACAGGACAGAGACGGGAAGGTTCTGACAGGCACTTGGCACGCTAAAGACCTGAAACGCTCTCCTGACTACGATTGTCCCTAGCGGGCCAATCGTTTTGTGGCAAGGGGGGGAATTGTAACGTGATAATTTCGGACTTATAGCATGCTAATAATAATATTAAACTATTTAAATAATTATATAATAAACAAATTTTTAGATAATAATACTACTAAATATTAATCATTTTTGAATTTACAATTTTGCTTTCCTATCACGTTTGTCTTTTAAAACTACGAAAACTTCTTTTAATGCACTATGGATTTAATATGTTAATGATTATTCTTGTGCGATTCTGCCGTTTCGATTTTTAGAGAACAGAATTTTGGATTCAGTTAGTGCGAACTGAAATAAAACAAGTATATTAGAATTACACTGTATAGGTCCGCGCAACTGATCGATGTGTCACGACATCTCCAGGTCTCGTTTATCAATAGCCTGGCTTACGGTTCGATTATCGATTTTTCTGTCGTTAATTTTGGAAAGGTACCGCGGTGGAAGTGGACGGTCGGGGCAGTTTCCTCGGTCTCCTGCACACATCGCAGTATTCTATCAGGCGCATTTGGTCGTATCGTAGGTTCCTACAAAAGAGGGCGCTACATTGTCAATTTTGGGAAAGAATTATTCAGATGAGTCGGATGCATTATGGCAGGTCTAGATTTTGTTATTATTTTCGAGGGCTTACAATGGTGTAATTTGGGGTTCTTTTGGAATGCCCAAGTATAGTTTTGTGAGTGATTTTTTATGATAAGTTTTCCGGTAATATTGCCCTCCGTGATGCCGACGTATTTCTAGTCATTTCTAGTTTTATCGACCGGTTCCTGTGGTTACAACAGCAATCTGTGACCGTAGTTACCGGATCATGAATAAGTTTCCGATCCCGTGACTGCAGAATTTTTATATCGGATGTGACATTTTACCTGACTGTGGCTCTGAAACAATGAATTTTATATATTGTTTCTATTTCTCGGATTTGACCTTTGGATATTTAATTGACGGATATTTGCTGTGCCTTTGGTGTTAAGTATGACTGGTTGCTTATTGATAAAGAATTGAAGTCTTAACTAGGATTTTATGAGTGGAATCGTGGCAACATGGCGAGACATTTTGGACCTGTTGCTCCAAAAATTTGTTCCTGCTTGGTGAGTCTCAAGTCAGCAGTGTGGTGCGCGGTCCATTTTCTGATGCCTTCATCATAATTTTCAAGTAGAGCCTGGCTTGATCGTATTTACGAGATTTATTGATGAGCATCTTTTGCGAAATAGTTCCTGTTTGGATTTGAAAGTTCTAAAGTTGTTATTCGGGCACTTTGGGGTTTTTTTTGGACAGAGGAAGTTCGCACCCACGAGGGAGAATTGTGAAAATGGCCGCCACACCCTAAAATCCTCGTTCCACCATCTTTAGAGGATATCCTCCTGCTGACTTGCCATATTGGCACCTGGAATAGCAGATTCCGGTGAGTTTTTGTATATTTGATTATTTAATAATATGATAATGCCCGTGTATGGTTCTTAGTGGCCATTTCCATGACCATACGCCATTTTGTTGAACATCTTCGGTCTGGGTTGACATTTTATTTCTTTAAGTTTAGAGTCAAGACTTCGTAAGAAGCCCACTGCACTTGTCCAGACCATCGACAACCACTCGTTGATTCCGTTTTTAGCATTAGGCAACTGCTAGACCCAGACTCCATTTTGGTTAGAAAACCCTCAGAAGGAGGTAATATTATTTTATTTGCATATTTTATTTAATTTTTGTTTACATTTTGGGCTATATTTGGATATGGTTTAATGTTTGCTAAGGGATGTTTTCTCTTTAGGGTTTTTTTTTTTGGTTTGGATATTATTCCAAGGGATTTCCGTCACGACGACGATCAAGTCCTGGAATTTGGATTTTTCTTTGGATCAGTTATTGGGATTGCCAACTTGCCTGACCAGGCAAGAGACTCACCTTCAGCATCGGAGCTGATGCTGCTCCCACCTGTATACGCCTGAGTCCAGGTGACATTTCTTCGCCTGAAGGTCTGAACAGCTAACGGCCACAGCTATTGGAGGACGTCCAGATAAGTAACCGTAGCAAATAATTAAAATTTCAACTATTATATCTTTTGCAAGCTAAATTCCTCGATACAGTCAATTAGCCAATTTATTAATTTGTTCTTCATATTTACAAATTCAAATTTAAATTAATTTTTCTCACTAAAAATCAAAATCTATTTACTAATTTTAAACTAAACTTTTTACCTTATTATTGAGCTGACTGGCTTATCGAGTGGCCTTTAATAACTTGTTTTGATTCTATTTATAATTTTTGATGTATTTCACTGACTTGTATTTGATGTTGCACTCACGATTTATGGCGTCATAATATCGACCGTGGTACTATATTTTTATATATTCCTGCATACTGTTGACCATTGTCATATTTATATTTTTTTTATTATTCATTTTCTTGTGTACAATATCGATTTCTCTTAAGCTGCAGGTAATTTTAATAATTAAGATTAGAAGCTTAGTACATATTATAGCTGTATCGCTGTTGGCCCGCGTTTGGACCATACCTACATATACTATTATTGTACTTGAAATAACTTTTGAAAAAAAAAACAAAAAGAACAACTTATTTGATATTAGTATATGATTTCAAACAAAATTTTGCGTTTTACTGCTGCTACCTACCTACAAGTGAGACCCTCATATCTTAATTAATTATTTGGTATTCTGTGAAGGTAAGCTCATTGGTATAAGATAATATTTTGGTTTTTCGTTGCTTGGAATCGCTAGAGTTGTGCAACACTGGGCGATAATTCGTAATTATTATCGGCCTAGTACTTCATTAATTTATTTGATAAAGTAGAGTAATAATTAATTACGTGGCGCAAAATATTTAGATCTTAACCCAGCCCTTCTCCACTGTTGCTGTCGGCCTCTACTATTATTCTCCCCAGCTTGTTCCAACTCTTAGGGTCTCCAACGCCTTGATGAATTCGAAATTCAGTATACTTTATTGATCATTAAATAAATATCCGGTAAGTGAAAATTTTTGTGCCATAGTAGTTGCACCTAAAATATACGGACTGCCTAAATTACATAAGGCAAACATACCACTAAGACCATTAGTATCCTGTGTTCAATCGCCTTTTTACAACCTTTCAAAATATTTATCAAATTGTTTATCTAATATCATAGGGAAAAATAGTTATTATTATAAAGGACTCGTTCACTTTTAAGCAATTTATAGACTTAGTAAAACTACTACCATATTATAAACTTATTTCTTTAGACGTAACTTCTTTATATATGAATATAGCTAATGAACTCATAACTAAGGCAATAAAAGAAAAATGGAATGAGCTAGAAAAATTTACAACTTTAAATTACAACGAATTTCTAGATGCGTTAAATATGGTGACCTTAAATAATTATTTCCAATATAAAAACGAGTATTACCACCAGTTGGACGGCTGTGCTATGGGCTTACCAATTTCTTCCACAGCTGCGCAAATAGTCGTGGAGTTTTTAGAAGAAAGAGTCCTTAAAGGATAGGATAAAAAAAGAGAAAAATATGCTGTAAATGACAAGCAGGACGTTAAAAATTTAAGTCAAATTTATTATAGTTTAATCCATGCAAAATAACAAAATGTACATGGTATGGTATCACAAATATTTTAATAATTTCCCAATACATTCCAAACCGTTATCTTGAATTACTAATTCTACTTATAGATTAAATTAATAAAAAAGGAACAAAAAAAACGTATTTTTTAGGAGTATGGTAATTTAAAAAATTAGTTGCCAAAAGAGCACACAAGTATACACATAAAGATATATATGCATAATATAATAACAATTTCCGAGGAACGCACTAATATTTCCTGTTTGTCTTTTATTTTTTTGGGTTTATTTTTACTTGTATATAGCTAAATTTTAATATCTGACTAAGAATATATTAATGTACATGTTCCACCAAATATTTTGAAAATCTATGTATTTTAAATATTACATTTTTTAAAGACTTGTAGGTTGCCACGAAAAATAATTAATCAAATTTTTGAAAAAGCCTGCTAGGGCGGCGCAACTGAGTTTATATCATCTTCTGATGATGCTAACTTGGTTAGCGAAACGCGCGTCCAGAACGTAACAAGTTGTGGTGTAGTGTGGTTAGAACTCTTGTATATATATATATATATATATATATATATATATATATATATATATATATATATATATATATACATAATGCTATGTTGCTATTTAAAAAAAAAATCTCTGAGATGTATAAATCGGCTGCTGCAAAACTTGTTTGCAAATTTTTCTTAATTGAGCATACTTTTACCACTTTGGTATGATAAACTGAAAAAATATGTATTTTTGTAGACATAAAAAAACTGTTTTTGCAAATACAATTGATTTTATGAGAAAATCTCATATGATCTACAATTTTGCCTCTTGATGTCATAGTTCATCCGTTTTGCTGAGCAAAATACTATAAAGCTCTATCATTTAGAGTATTTACTTTGATTATACATACCTAGTGTGGATAAAGTCTAGAATATTAGAAATAATGTGAGATGTATCGACTTTTGGAAAAATCGCTCGGTCTCCTTTTTTGTTTAATTACGCATATTTTTGCATCAAATTGAAATATAGAGCACGAACCATGTAGTAGGTACGATATCCAGGACTATTTTACGTAGAATCACCTGTATATTGTTACATTTTTGGATTTCACTAAAAAAGCAAGTATATTTGACGTGACATGTCATATGTGGAAATTCAAGTGTTTTCGAGATATTGACATTCGAAAGTCGTCATTTTAGACACTTTGGTATATCTTACTTTCTTATAGTCTTTCTTATGGTCACTTTCCAGTTCAACTTCACTTTTTTGAAAAACAGAAAAACTTTGCTTCTGTTTAAACAAAAAATTGATACCATAAGAAAGGCCATAAAGAAATTTCCAACTTTGTCTAATTTAAAGTTTGCCTAAGTGTTGAAAATGACGTATATCAAATGTCAATATCTCAAAAATAGTTCAATTTAGATATCATCAAATATATTTGTTTCTTTTGTTGTATTTAAAGCTTCATATCTGCTACAAGGCCCATTCTGTATATTCATTTTGTTGTAAAAACAAGGATTGGCTGATCCGAACGGTTTATACGACAGTTTTTCTATTATTCCAGGCTTTATCCACACCCTATATAATGAAATTACATAGTTTAAGTTTTAAGTGTTCCTATTTTTTTCTAGTGCATTTTGTTGTGTAAGATAATTGTTATAATTTATATTTGTATATTATTAATATTATTGAACTTAACTATATGAATTTTGCCTTTAGTTAAGAAAAATGTAAATTTAAATATATCATTATTAATATATCAAACCATATATTGATTATTAGTTTTCTTCCCCATAATCTGTTTAATAAATTTCGAAATTTATGAATTTTGCTAATACGTTGGTATTTGTCGTTGCAATGCACAAAACTAAAATAACTTAGTTTTAGAAAAATTATATATTTCTTTATTTACAATATGGTAAAAGTTCTTTAATTAAAAGTTGATTCATTATAATAGGTAGTCAATAGTTACATTTTGCAAATAATTACTTTTCAACTCAACCATAGATGTGGATAACATTCTTGTGTTTTTTTTACGAAAAAATCGCACGCCACAAGTTTCTATTACCATTGGTACTGAATAAAAGTTTTTTCTTTATTTTTATAAAATCTATTTCCCCAGTATTTGAAGATTTTTGATCAACTTCCATTAACATTTTTACGGCGAAAATTACAAAAACTACCTGGTATTTTGAAATTAAAACAATATAAAATCTGTATTTTTATGATGAGAATCTCTGGACTCGTGTATATAGATTTAACGTTTATTAACTTATCTCTACATTGTTGTGCAAATATTTCAAATGTAAATATATTTTTACGCAAATTAATGTATTAGTGTTAGGTAGATATACGATATACTTAACTTATTTTTCTCACACTAAAATAAAATAGGCAAGATAAGAATTTTGTCGGTTAGGAGATCGGAACCAAAATAGATAAATTTAAAATTTGGGATAGTTATTGAATAATGAAAAAAGTCTTTAATTACCAAGAATTGAACTCATTCTAATATCCATGTAATTAAATAGATTGCTACAAAAGCACCGAAAAAACCATTGTAAATGATATACATTTTTTCCAATTTGTTATGCATGTAATAATTATTATATTCCGTTAATTGAAGTATATACGTCTATTATAATATGCATTGAACTTAGAGGGTTTTTCGTATACATTTCTTGACACTCACCTGCGTGACAATTCGTATAATAGTGTACTGAATTTGAGCAAAAAAAATTAAAAAATTTCAAATATAAGTCGGCGTCAAGAACGTTGATATAACGTTACTTCTTTCACGCAATTCCGAAGTTTAAAAATTAACATCATATCAACTTTGAACTTCGCAACCGTTAGTTACGTCGAAAATGTAACATTTAAATAACGTAGAATCATATGTCATTAACTTTACGGACCTAAAAATACCTTGCATCAACTTAAAAATAACGCCATCTTACTACTTGGGTGGCTCTGGGAGAGGGGGGTTAACCGCCAATCCTAAAAAAAGGTTTTTACTACCTATTTGTAGTATTATTTTCGCTTAAATAAAAGTGGCTCAGAGAGGTATTTTAATACCCCCCCTTAGATACGTCACTGATGTTTTAACAAAATAGTCAGTGACAATTAGAGAATTATATAAAGCAAAAATAAACATCAGAAATAAGATATCACCTAGTAAGCACAGTACAGTTTCAGAAATGAATACTTCATCGGTCAAAACATTTATAGTTTGAGCTCTGTTATATATAATAAACGTTCCTGTTTGCATAAAACGTCCTACCTCAGATATTTCTTATAAAAACGAAACGTTTCAGAAACATGCAATAAATACCATTAACTCACTAAAATAAAATTTAAAAAACATATATGAAATATTTCAGAGACAGTGCTTCGTTATCAACAAATGTAGCAAATATGGTGATATATTTCTTCAAATTCGTGATAATTAAACAAATAAATGAGGCGTTGTTACTTCATTACTTATTACAGTATAGAATAAAACAAAATTTCACCCATAAATCATTTTTAAATAGAATAACTTTGTATGAACTTAAAAAAATTTTATAGCAGCGCAAACTGACTGAACCAGGAAGCTACCATCAACTGCTCAAACACATGATCTGTTAGATGGAAAATCTTCTCCGTAATGTATCAAAAATACAAATGCAGCAATGCTTATACAGTATGTACATAAAGCAGCAAATTAATTTTATTCTCTAAACAAATTATATTTGGGAAAACCCTCCCGCCTACGTAAATTGAGGTATCAGTTATACCACTCTAATTAGTTATAAAGAATAAATAACAGCAAATATAATCTACGAGTAGTTTACCATTGCATTAACATACTATCTTTTAAATTACATAGCATATACCCCTAAGTTTAGCCCTTACTTTATGGAGACTATCAATTCTGCTGCTATATGGCAAATCGGGTTAACAACCTGTTTATGTTGTTAACCCGATCTGCAGTATAGCAGCAGGATTGATAGTCTCCATAACGTAAGGGAAAAACTTAGGGCATATGATATGTAATGTAAAAAATTTTGTCGAATTTTGATCAACGCCCGGTTGTGTCAAGCTCAAATTCAGCAAAAGCTGCTCTATAAGCTGCATAATCATAAATACTTTTAGTGTCTTGTCTAACATGCAACTGGTTAACCAAAGCTACTGCGAATTTGTTTGTAAGAAAGATAATTTTTCCTATTCGCAACCAAAATAGTATTATACGCAATTTCGCGTTCTGTGTTAATTCGGCCTTCAAAACAAATTAAAAGAATTGATTTGCCATTTTTATCGAGCAAGCCAATGTAGGTATCTCAATGGCATAATTAACATTTTTTTTAAAGTTTTTTTATACCGTTCATAGACGGCAACAAAGAAGCTGTGCTTCGCAATCAAATTTTTCTTTTATAATTGAGCTAAGGCTATCAGTGTCACCAGTTTTAGTAACCAAAAACTCTGCGTTCTAATAAATCCCTGTTTATATTTCCAATAAATAATAATAATAATACATAAATTTATTACTGTTATATCATTACAGACTTCAAGATTTAAATTCAGATCCGCATTGTTTAGATGGAAGAATAGGTATTATATTGTGTTAAGAAACTTGCGACTTTGTATTTCGACAATTTTCTTTTAAAATTTTAGAAAAAATGGAGCTCAAATCTTTGAACTCTTTAAGCCTGGGTTATAGATTAAAAAATTTTAAGCCTTGCTTCGTCTTGTTTGAGCTAAGCGTTTACGCTGTTTCTTAACCCGACTTATAGATTGAAACGCTTGCGCTTTGCGTCTGTAGAACTAACCTTACTTATATGTTTATATTTATAGGCTTTGCTTTTGTAATGCAATTTTGTCTTGCTTGTTTTTAAGTTTATGTGCGTTTTATTTGCTGAGAGTGGATAATCAAATTCATAGAAATGATGCCTAAAAGACTAGACATTGTGGACATATTAATGTGTGCGGCAGCGGTAAAGTTGTTGAAGAGAAGGTGGTATAAATACTCAAAACTCCTACCAGTATTTTCTTAAAATTAAAGATAATGATCCCAAGCAGTTTTTTTAAATGGGCGAGGATACTGTTTGTATATATTAATGTCAAATTTATTACGAAAGACCAACGTTTTGGACGGGCCTCTAAAATCCAGCAATTTCGTTGGTGGCAGTTTAACACAACCCTCGATTTACGCTAGGCGCTTCCGGCAAAGTTAAAGATCGCCATGTTTTCGACGGCTAGCGAAAACTCAAACGGATGGCGGCAAAAATATAACCGTACCCATTGCCCTTGTTTCTATACATAAACAAGGCCCATTGCTTTACATTAAGTAAACTTCAGGGACAGCGCAAACCGCGACGCAAGACGCAAACGTTTTCAATCTGTAACCCAGGCTTAAGGTTAAACCACTTGCTAACGGACGAACAAGTGCATGTTTTCATCCATCTGAAAATTATATTTTAATGCATTCGTTTAAAATGTGGGTAAGAAATGGAATAATAAAAGCACAACAAAGTTAGTTAAAATGTATCTACATTGTCAAATCCAGATTAAGCACGAATTTATCATTACAATTATTTTTATTATTATTGTTATTAAACTTTAAGAGATTCAGCTTTGGAGCTTGAGAATTTTTTGCTGTTGTAGTAAAGAAATTGCTAATTAATTGTTTTTCATAATATTCATATAATTTCTTAAGTTCACCCCATTTTTCTTTATTACTGCAATTATTAGAGGTATTTCTTAAATATGCCTTATTTTCGTCACGAATTGCAAACGTTGTATTGTTTCTTGTTGTTTATAGTAAGAATAGTCATTAGAATTCTCAGTACCTATCTTTAAATTTTTGTAAATGTTAATATTATCGGTAATCCAAGGCGAAGGTGAATATTTATAATTTTTATTTGTTTTGAACATTTTGACTAGAGCGTGAATATCAAATAACGATATTAAACTCATTCAAACAATCGATTTTTTGCCAATATCATGAATTTCATATATGTCCACGATTGCCGTAACCAACTTAGAGTGAGCATAATTTCTTACTCTAAGGTAACCAATAATCGTTGATACTTATTCAAACAACGAAATAATGTCGCTGGGTTGTCGATAGGTACCCCGTGACATCGATAATTGGTAAATGGATTACATATTTACAAAGGTAAGTACTTTTTTTGTTCTTCAATAAATTTGTCTTCCAGAACCACCTTTGTTGCGAATATCACAAGCAAGCGTGCTAGCAGCGAACTACTGATAGGTAGCAATACTAGATAACTTAATTTTACCGACTAAATTTCACCGATCGAGAGGTAAAATCTATTATCGCCCGTCACTATCCAGAACTCCAAATCACTCTGGAATTGAACAAAATTAATTCTTTTTAAGGGTCTAAAAGAAAAAATTGTAGGATTTTGATAACTTGTTTTAAAATCGAGCCACAAGAATGTCGGATAATCATCGGATAGCTGAAAGTATTGAATTCCAAAATCAATAAACATTTTCCATATTAAAATAAATTAGGTCAATTAAGGTCGTTGTGTTTTTATAAATAAATTCTCAAAATAGCTTAAATCTATTTTACTAATTACTAACTATTAGCCTAAGATAAGTTCACATTGTCTATGTATGCCTTGAATGGAGCTTCCACTTAATCCCAACATTACGCACTAGCTGCCTTTTGCCGCCCTAGCATGTGCCCAGGGCCCGCCCTAGCTATTATGCCGCCCTGGGTAAAAGGGAGGACTGCCCTTTTTTTAACGCGTTCAATTTTTCAAAAATACGTAAAAGCTGGATTTTTTTTGTAAAGGAAATATAAAAACTTCAATTTTTGTTAAGCAAAACAATTGAACGAGTTTCATTTTTAAATACCCAGTTACGTCGTTAATTATTAAAAAATTATCGTATATTTAAACACATATAGTTCCGAGTATGGAAATACATTTATTTTAAAAAGTAATGCAAAAAAGAAGCTTGGTATTTTTGTTTAGACTTTTTGATAGCTCATCTTTACTTTTATAAGAATTCCTATCTAACTGTGTGACGTGGTAACATTTTACCTTAAACATTGACTTCGATTTCATTAAACGATTCTTCCATATCAATAATTTGTTTTAAGTCACTGGATCTAAAATTATTGTCTTAGAAATTCGGAAGTTAATAAGAGGCCAAAATCTTTTGATTGCATAAGTTGTCTAATACTGAACTATCCAACTAGACACCTGTAGAGAAAAGCATTTTAAATTGTTTTACAACTTTCTACAACTCGTTTGATAGTTTTGTAGTACTTTATAAAATTACATGTAATTGATACAGAGTATTTTAGAACGATATTTTTTTGGGCTTGTTTTCAAAGACGTGGACACTTTACAAGTAACGAGTCCCATACACTTCAGTATTTTGCACGGTTTTAACCTTACAATTTAACAGCTCTGAGTATCTTTGTAACGCGAATGCAGTCCATAAAAACTGCGCTGTTAACACCATACACTATTAAAGAAACGTTCGTCCTAAACGGTAGTTTAAGTCGTGCTTTTTGACCCGTATGTTTAAACCATACAAAATAATCAAAGGGTGTGGGCCTATAATAGTTTTATTCACCTGTCGATAGCATTTATGCAGTTACACAGCTTTTTTGGAGTATTAGTATTTGCTAATTAATTTATCATACGCTTAAAGTGTATTCAAAACTCAATTTAATAGACCAGAAAATATTAACATTTTGCTTAGTGGATGAAGTCAAGACTGTATAGCTCAGGAGCTTAAAAATAGGTATACACGTAAAGTCCATTTTAGGAACCCGTACCAGGGTGGCCACGTGTTCAAGGTGCAGAGGACCGCTCCCTTTAGGATGTCGATCCAGTTCATGTAATTAGCGATTCTGTAAGAATAATAGAGCCTTCTTAATTTACTCCCCACCAAATAATAGTTGCCAGATCGATATTATCTACAGGCACAGGGGAGAAAGGTTTCCGTTAAACCTAGATAATGTATGTGGTATGTATGAAGGTGAATGGGCCAGAGTTTTATTTTTTGATGAGCCCGTTTGCTGAGTACTCAAATAATTAATGTATAAGAGAATTTAGACCTGAAAGAGATTGATATGCTTAAAGTAAGAATGGATGGACCCGAGTTTTAGTCTAGAATAATATATTCTGAGTTAGTTTTGAGCCTCCCACCATGCCCATTTTATTACACCTAATTTTATTTTTATGCAGGAAAATGCACGCTGTCATTCTGTTGCAGATGTTTTGGATTATTTAAAAGAGGTGGAAACTGAAACTGTTAGAACAACATAAAACGACCTAAAGTGCCTCAGAACGGGCCTATATAAAAATTACTTTACATATTTTCGCTATATTAAAAGACCCATATTCTAACATACCTTTCATGTTTTATTTTTAAATCTATATTATATCGCTTTTAAGAAGTTAATTTTTCTCGCTGATTTTATTTTAGAAATCTGCCGCCCTCCAAATTTGTCGCCCCAGGCAAATGCCCGGCTCGTTTTTGGTTCTTAAATGTATTGTTATTAATATAAAAAAAAGCTAAATACGAAAGTGCAAAATTGACTTTCTTCGTCGAGATAAAGCGTACTGCCGTTTTGCTCAAATTAACACCAACTTTGGTTTCCTTAATGTAACCATTTTTTTATATTATATGGCCAGCAAATGGCTAGCGTCTTGCTGATTAAAAATATACCATGTTTGATAGGGATATCTTCAAAGAACTCCTCAAGAAATTTGAGAAAGTTCTGCCATTGTGATATAGAGGAACGGAAAACGTTCATCTACGTAGTGGAGTTTTTGGGAAATACAAATACATTGCTTCTTATGGTAAGGTTTTTCTCATATTTCACGGATATCTTTAAAGGTAAAGGATCAAACTCGGTATATTTACAATCAGCAAGGAAAGACGATTGTATTATGTCTTACATTTTAAGAAACCAAAGTTGATGAAACTAAACACCTTGTATATCTGCCAACTACACTAAAAAAATGTAAAATTTAAACATTTTCTCCAAAAAAATTCGTTCTCCAATTATTCTAAAAATATTTTCTTATTCATGGGTGGGAAGGCTCAAACAAAACACACTGATTAATTCCTGTGCGCATGCAATTTAAAGAAACTTTTATATTTAACTCTTATACCTATGAAAATACGAATGTTTTCTAATAACCTTTATAATCAAAAACACTGTATAACGTATATTTATTTCCTCGATACTTTTAAAAATATTTTTAATATATTTAAAAATATGCTCAAGAAAGTAATAAATTCCTTTAAAAGAAGCAGAGTGCCAACTGAGCTTGAAAGCTCAATTCTTTAGGTCTAATTCTAGAGACGACCACCTTTCGAAAGAATAAGAATCTACGAAAATATCACGTCGGTCGTTTTCTTCTTGCTTCTAACGTGATTTGAGAGTACGTGGCTTACATTAAAACACTTCTGTATAAAAGGATGGTAGAGCTGTATATTGATTCTGATACACTTAGTTATAAAGATTAAGGCTTGCCTCATCTTCCTACTTTGAGGCTTTCAGAATAACAAATACTAATCTGGCTTTTAACTACTTTAGTATTTACTTCAGGTTATAGAAAGGGTTAGGTTAGGATATCTGGGGATGAGGGTAGTTATCCGAGTTGGCCTCCCACTTATAGGTAATACTGCAGATAACTAGGGTCGTTTTGTGCTACTTCTAAAAAATCGTTGAAAATTTTAATATTGTGGTGGCCGGCTCAAATATCTTCTGGATGCAGTATGTCTATTATAATTGCACTGAGCATAAACACAAATCAATTCTCTGATTTCAAAATTAGTAAATTCGTTGTATCGGCATATTTGGAGGTGCTAGCGAAACACAAATAGTATTTTTTAGAAACTGCCAAGGTAGTCAAAACGTCATTTTGAAGTCTAAGTCTACTTAGAACCCAAGTAATACATTAAAAGTCCTCGTGTGTATTAAATGATTAACGTGCGGATCTCTCAAAACCAAGGCAGTTTATCGATATCAAACTAGTATAACTTTTTAATTTAAAAATAGTCTATCAAATTTTCTATTTACCTGCCAGATACTGCAACAGCGCGTTCCCAGCACCACCTTAAAGCTAAGTTTATATTCGATTTCTCACCACCAAATACCTCAGATTCCAACTGTTTACGCAATTTTAACTAAAATGGTAAAATGTATGTAATAAATTCAAATTTAACGCCCTATATATCGTTAACCAGCGACATTTTACAAAGATATATTTGGCTAAATCCTGTTATTTTTAGGTGTAGACTCTGCAGTTACTCTATGTTGCATTCATTACGAACCACCCTGTATAATATTCTTTAAAAAAAATCAGACCCTGTAACTTCCAGTAGACACATAGCTCAATCAAAAAGCAACTTACAGAGGACACTTTAGCCTACAAAAGCAGATATATCTAATCTTTAACTTTCTGCGAAGGCCCATGCAATTTGCCAAACTTTGAAAAAAAAAAAAACATAAAACAGTCAACTTTTAGAATGTAAGAATAAAAATTCCTAAATATCTTGATCCGTTAACAAGAACGAGGGCTTCGAAATAGCATCAAATTTTGCGTGGAACGTTTCAAATGGCGTTCAATATGAAATTACTATTCTAATTTGTCTCAGCGGCGGAATTACAAATTTTGGCCCCCTTGCAGGTTTCGACAAAGGGCCCCCTATATGCAAATACACAAAATGATTAATAACTAAAAAAATGTCATTATTCATAGTTTTGCGTAATCCTTTTATACCCCAAAGACAGAAAAACAGGGAAAACTAAGCAATGACTTGTTTTTAATCTTAAAATAAATAAATAAATAAAAATGGAGCACTTATGACATGTCAATACGTAAATAGATCAACAATAAGTTGTTTTTATGTTTAATAGGTACTAAATCTAAATAGAAGTTAAAGTAATTAAACAAAACATAAGTCAAAAAAATAATAATAAAAATAGAGCGCTTGTGACATAATGTCAATATGTAAATAGATCAACGAGTTTCTTATTGGTACTAATTATTTTTAATGCTAATTTGATGTGTTTTCTTAAAAAGGGTTATACTACACTACAATATAAATCACACATGTTTTCCTGTATATGCTCGGTGATTCGCATCGGGCAAAATATAAAGGAAAACAACACAGTTCGGATAAAAACTATTAAGGGAAGCTACTAAAGTTGACAAATTCCACAAAGGGAGCAGAGATGAAAAACTATTTTCAGTCTTACTAACATTATGAAAAAAGTGTCTTTTACTGGACTGTTAATTTTCCAGTCAATTTAACAATAAATTAAATCTAACATGAATGTTAGAAAATTAGATCAAAGAAAAGATACCCGTAAAGATTATCTCTAAAATGAAGGAAAATGCAAAATGTTGCCCACCCAAAAAAAAACATTTCGTAATTCTCAGCTATTTACAATTAATGGTATTAGCAGGCCTTGTTTTGAACGTTATTATTATGTGCTACAAACATTTTATGAAATACGTTAAAATGATTTTCACCTATTTTTATTATGAAACAGACGGCATCCGCCCCAAAATGAACTAGACACTACGAAATTTCAAGTATATTAAAATAATTTAATTTAAAAAAATAAATCCCAAGCTTACAACATAATATCAGGCAGATTATACTTCGAATGGACAATATACCATTGTAAAATAAAATACCTCCTAAATCGATACTATATTTAAAATTACAATAAAATTGACTTTTAAAATGTTGTGGTTTTTTGCGAAAGTAGATGTATTTTTAACCAGAAAATGACATACAATATCTTCAAATTACGAGCGTATGTTCTTGAAAACTGGCGCTGTCGTAACAAAATTAGTATTACAACTTTTTTTGACATGGGTAGTTATGATGCAATTTGTCAAGATATTTTGTAACCAATTTTATAAAATCTCTATAAAATAAATTTGATACTTTTTTTTAGCAAAATATTATTTTGCAAGACACATTTTCACAAAAAATATCAGCATATAGTTCAAGGGCAATGAAATAATTATTAAGAAGTAAAAAACAATACTCGTACCCAGCTCTTTATAGCATTTACTCAAAAAAACAATTGAGTTTACTATCTATTAATTAAAGCCCAACTTTCATAGCAGCATATTTTTCTTAGGCGCTGATTACCCACTTCATGTTAAAAAAGTATGGTGCTTTATGTAATCTTTGGTTTAACTTGTATAAGGGTATAATCTAAAATTTCGTAAAAATTTGGGTGCATTATAGAAAAAAGAACTAATAAAAGCTATCACTACAAAAATGCAAGAGAATCTCTTAAATAAAAACTCCCGTTTTGTGATATGTTATATTTGACTTTTCTACTCTAGAGCAGTATTTATCGTAATCACAAAGTACCTTCATAACAATAATCGTTTAAATAAATTCCATTACTTTATTCCATTAAAATAATATATACAATAATAATTAATAAAAACAAGCGTTCAATAAAATAATATACAGGGCTTTCAAAATATACCATGTCAAGAACCACATTTAAAAGAATACTACCTGCGTAGAGGTTCAGCAGAAAAATTAAATATAATAAAATTTCTTTTATAAATCAATAATTTAATTAACACACTTTACACAGGATTTTGTTTTTACAGTTTTGCGTTAAAAATGGTTTTAATAGTGCACAGAATTATATTTTCTTAAATTAATAACATGGAGGGTTTCTTTACTAAAATATATTCTATATGTTGCAATATTGCACAAAAGCGTCGCTGGGGAATCCAATTAAAATTAATTATTCAAATAATAATTTAGAAAAATTGAAGAAAAAAATATTTACAGAATGNACTAAAACATATATGTACAATTGTGAACAAGCAAAATAGACATTTTCGTCTAAAAGTATATTAAAATTGTTTGAAGATTGCTTTTATATTTCATCTTCGTTAATAAGCGAAATTTAAGCATTTTTCGTGTTGTTAATCATGTAAAATTATTTATTATTAGATTTGCCCCATGTCATTCTACAGTGCCAAAATATTATAGAAAGCAGTTCTTTTTTGTTTTGACTGATACTGAAAATTATACCAATAACCCAAACTTTATTAATTTTATGACAGTATTAAAGAATATACTTTGAGTAAAAAAAAAACCATCTTAATTTCCTTCTACGTTGTGGTGTGTCTGTGTACCAAAATTGAGTTTTTTCTTAATAATTTGTAAACAATTTTAATGCATTGCACTTTACTATAGCTAAATATAGAGATTTGTCACTCAATTTATTTTTAATTCTCTGAAGCAAGAAGCTATAAAAGTTAGGTAGTAATATAATACCTACGAGTCCTCAGAATTGTTTACTTCATTATTCTTAAAATGGACAGACTTGGCAGTGCATTTTTGTGATATATTTAAGAAAAATAGTTTAAATCATCACAAAAATTTAGCCAGCCTAAAGCTGCCTCAGCAGAAAGTAACTAGAGGTTCGTCAGATAGATCTAAACTATTACACTCAGTTCTGTCTATCGGATAACTAGCCACTTTCAACAACTTTAATTTAAATGACATCCTACTATTATCTTGTCTCTCTTTCGCACACTCTACAGACTTTTTAGTGTCACACTAGAATCACTGCTTAAAATTAGTTTGACTGCGTCTTCTTGTATTATTATAGTAGATCGGCTAACACCATCTAGATATACATTTTCTACCAAGTGAAGGTGGGGAAAATATTTGAAAATACAGTCCTGAGTATCCCTAGTATAAAAACACCAATCTTATTTCTATGCTGATTAAAAAAAAAACAATCATCACACACTTCACTATCAGAAAAAAGTGACTAAATTCCAAATATATCAGTGAGTGTGTGCAAAAAATTATTTCAATGATTATTACTATATAGGCTATCCTTATTTAGAGTAGAATTTTTTAAATATATAGCCATAACCTAAAATTTTGAAGTCTGTAGGCCTATATAAATAGTTTGGTAATCTTTATTGTCTATATCCTAAAATGCGGGTAAAATCGACGAAGAACATATATGAAAAGTTGCAATTTGTGCGAAAACGTTGGTGTTCATCCTTTAACTTTAGTACTTTAATTTCAGTGCACTTTATAATTTGTATTTTTGCGTGGTCTAACAAATGCTGCGACAACAAACTATTCTAGTTTTTTTTTGTCAACGAGCCATACACCTTAATGAAACGTCACAACTTCTCTGTATATCCATTACTTAAAAATACTTCCTAAAGACGTATTTTAAACGTTCACCGAATCGGACACAAGAAGCATTGATTTTTGTTTATTTCAGTAAAACATATTATTCATGTGCCAGGTGCCACAAAATAGTGGTTCACTCTTATAACATTTTTCGTTTTAAAAATGTTGAAACGATATGAAGGTAATTTAAATATGACAAAATTTCGCATTTTGTTGTCATATCTTGTTTAAACTAGGATTGCTACTTAAACTTTTGATTTCAAATGGGAAACCCATATATAATTACATTTTTAGATTTAGCTTTAAATTTTAAACATATTTTATGTCTATATCAAGTTCAACTGTTTTCGACAATATCAGGCGTCTCAAAATCGTCATTTTGAACCCCTTATAATCCTCTATCGGCAAAATCGTTAATCTTTGAACAAAATGACTTGCCGTCCCTGGCTTGAATTTTGTGAAATCTAGCAGATGTCAAACAATGACCGGTTTAATTGGGAGTATCAAAATTTGACGACATATGAACGATTTATGAAAATTAAGAAGTACATGCCATTTTGTTCTAAGTTTAACCCTTTGACAGAGAGAGGGTTCTAAAAGGAGCAAAATGACCATTTTGAAATGAAAACATAAAAAATGTATTTAAAATTTAAAACAGAATCTAAAAAGTAATAACATATAGGGTGGCCCTTTTAAAAATCAAAATTTACTAGCAAAAAATCCTAATTTAAACAAGATATAGCAACGCGAAATTCTGCCAAATTTTAATTTTCAAAATATCATTTCAAAACAAAAACTTTATAAAGATAAGCTGCTATTTAGTGGCAGCCAGTATAAATAAAACATGTGGCGGTTGATAGAAATTGCCTTTTCGGTTTAAACAGAAGTTTTCGAATTTAAAAGAACCTACAGCAGTATTTAAGAGGTTTAAGATGAAATATGAAACAATGAAACAAACATTTTTTTCTAAACGTCACCTTTTCAAAATATGACAGGGGTAAAGGTAAACATAACAGGCAAACTACAAATTTTAATTGGCATGACAATTTTAAATCTACTCTATCTCTTTTAGTGAATTTGGGGGTATGTTTATGGAAGGTTTAAACCATGCCAAAGCAAATTTTAAAAAAACACTAAGAAAGGTTTGCACCCTAAGTTAAGTTTTTTAATAACATCTTTCTTTAATTTATTTGTAATCCAAACAGAAGATACTAGGTTTGAACCCAAAAAGCAGATAATTTGAAGGAGATTAGCTACTAATTAGGTATTAAAGATGTACGAAACAGGAGTTGGGGAGGGAAACCAGCGAAATCGATGACCCCCAAGCAACGTAAACGACCTTTAGTGCGAAAGAGCATAAGCCAACCTATCTGTAATCATTCTAAGTTTCAAATAACATTGTCAAATTGATAAACACTTTAAGTTCATAAATCTCAGGAGAATTTTAAAATGTTAGAACTGTTGCACTATCAGATTGAAAGGGATCATTATTTCTGTCTCGTTTACTTTTAAAATAAAAAGTAAATTTTAATTTGGGTGAAAATCCTTATATAAGATAAGAATAAATTTATAAAAACTAAATATTGTTTTGGTCTTGCTATAGACGGGAGTAAAATTTTATATTTTATAGTAATTTTTTTATTGCAGATATTGCTTCAGTGTTTAGTTTTTCTTTATAGTTCATGTGGAATGAAAATTGTTTTTTTTTCTTAAGTTCATGTCTCTAAGCTCCAACTGTGTATCATTGAAAATGCAATGCCTTGATTTTTCCGATAAGGTGCAACACAAAACAATGTGCTATAGATCAAGGTATCTTCGTTAAAAAGAGAGAAATAAAAGTGATAAAAAATGTATAAAACAAGTGTTGCAACTGGAATGATATTTTTACTGGTTATCTTTACAGGGCAAATCAGAAGTTTTGTTGTAAGTCTCCCAATGTTGAGTAAAAATGGAATAACTTTTTCAAAAATTCCATTCCATTACCAGTTATCATATTTGAGTTGCAACACATAGGTAGCCTCATTCTTTGTTGATTCTGTTTTTTTAAATCAATTTCAATTTCTATCATTTAAGGAAGATTTCTTGATCTATAGAAGATTATTTGTATTGCAATTATGAGAAAAAATACAAAGGTGACAATGACACACCGCATATTTTGTAAGTTTTTTATTAACTGTTTTTATTTAAAACTCCAA
>JAUTXW010004475.1:600000-782012 GCA_030620095.1 Kuschelorhynchus macadamiae | reverse complement strand
TTTTCTTTTAGTTCAATTTACTATTAAAGCGTGTTTTTTAGTTTTTTAAACTATATTTTTTTATCTTTTTAGTTCCGTTTACTATTAGAGCGTGTTTTTTAGTTTTGTCAAACTATAATTTATTTTTACTTCGCTACCTCCCCGTGCCGAAAATGGGTAATTTGCGCGTCTGCTGCCTTCCTTTTATATGGTAGCCATTTTCCAGGGTCCCTTTTCCTTATCAAATAATTGCATGGGCATCGATTGTAATCTGGCGTTATAAAGTGGGTGAAAATCAAATGAAACTAACAAAAGCGTTTTAAAACGATTACATTTACTCGAATAATATTTTAATTAACAGGTATCAGGGAAATTTGGTTTTTCTGACTTTGTTTTAGTTATTATATTTTGTATCATCCATAGAATGTGACTGATTAGTTATGTTCCTGTCCTTAGTTGAAAAAGTCAACCTAAAATCTTTTATACTTTGATGAAATTTAATCTGAATGAATAATAACGGAACTGAAAAATAAAGATTAATGAATAATCGTTTAACGAAATAAAAGTTACTTTAATAGAGGATGCATAAACCTTTCATAGGTGCTAGTTATTTACTCAAAAAAAAGATATTTTTTTAAACAAATATATTTCTTTTCATCTAAAAGAAAAACAATAATAATTATATTTAAATTTTATGTATAATAGTAAATAGTTGGCAAATTGGGAAAAGAAAAGAACAATACTTATGAGTAAATGACGATAACCCTTGATGAAGAGCGAGGAGACATATGCCCCCACACTACAATGCGTATATTAAAATCTGAAAAAAAAATATTTATATATCTGAAAATGCGTGCATCCCCTCCGTGCTATTGTATCTTTTTAACATAATATGGATCAGATGTTCTTACTAAATGGTGTTTTATTATTTCTACTATCTATGAAAAAGATAAAGCAAAGTACAAATTTTTATTTTTCATGTCAACCATATTCAAGCCATCGGAACCGACCCAGTCATTATTTTTTAATTTGGACTTTATGCACAGTTAATAAATTTCTTTAGTTTTACTTAGCTTCATCCTGATCCCTATAATTAAAACATTAATTTCATTCAGAATGATCGCTTCATTTGACGTTAAAAGAGTATAAAAAAGTGATTGCGCTAATAAGCAGTCGTGTATTAATTACAACGCTGATAGAAATTCCGAGTTAGAAGTCGGAATTCCGAGATAGAAGTCGGAATTCCGAGATAGAAGTCGGAATTCCGAGATAGAAGTCGGAATTCCGAGTTAGAAGTCGGAATTCCGAGATAGAAGTCGGAATTCCGAGTTACAAGTCGGAATTCCGAGATAGAAGTCGGAATTCCTAGTTAGAAGTCGGAATTCCGAGATAGAAGTCGGAATTCCGAGTTACAAGTCAGAATTCCGAGATAGAAGTCGGAATTCCGAGATAGAAGTCGGAATTCCTAGTTAGAAGTCGGAATTCCGAGTTAGAAGTCGGAATTCCGAGATAGAAGTCGGAATTCCGAGTTACAAGTCAGAATTCCGAGGTAGAAGTCGGAATTCCGAGATAGAAGTCGGAATTCCGAGATAGAAGTCGGAATTCCGAGTTACAAGTCAGAATTCCGAATATAGAAGTCGGAATTCCGAGGTAGAAGTCGGAATTCCGAGTTAGAAGTCGGAATTCCGAGATAGAAGTCGGAATTCCGAGATAGAAGTCGGAATTCCGAGTTACAAGTCAGAATTCCGAGATAGAAGTCGGAATTTCGAGATAGAAGTCGGAATTCCGAGTTACAAGTCAGAATTCCGAGATAGAAGTCGGAATTCCGAGATAGAAGTCGGAATTCCGAGTTAGAAGTCGTAATTCCGAGATAGAAGTCGGAATTCCGAGTAGAAGTCGGAATTCCGAGATAGAAGTCGGAATTCCGAGATACAAGTCGGAATTCCGAGATATAAGTCGGCATTCCGAGATAGAAGTCGGAATACCGAGTGAGAAGTCGGAATTCCGAGATAGAAGTCGGAATTCCGAGATAGAAGTCGGAATTCCGAGATAGAAGTCGGAATTCCGAGATAGAAGTTGGAATTCCGAGTTAGAAGTCGGAATTCCGAGATAGAAGTTGGAATTTGTTACAAAAATAAAAATAAAAAAATTGTCGCCCTTCTACGCTTTCGTATATATTTGCAAAGTATCTATCTAGACTTTTTAATTTAACGGAAATTAAAGTAAGCTTAACTGATTAAAATATACTTATTTAAGGATTCCCAATGTGAAAAGTACATTCTTTGACAAGAAATATTATTTAAGAATAAATTTTTCTCGAAAATTCAATTTTTGGTCTAATTGGTCATCAATCACTTTATCAGAAATTTTCGTGAAAAAAGGTTCAGTCTTTTTTTGTATAAACATGCTGGGGTTATGAATGAAGGGAATAAAATATTATTTTTCAATTGTTAGTGCATTTTATTGAAGTCGGTTTTAATCTTTTTATAAAAATAATAATGAAAACAAATTTTAACTGAAAAGAGGGGTCACGAGAGACATATTTCAAAATGGTTTTTCATCCTTATTTTATACCCAAAATATGAAAGCAATAAAATTATAAGTTTCAAAATGGCAGTATAAACATGACAGAACCAAAATACTGGAGAATCATTTTTTTTAAAAACTTACAAAACTGGTATTTTATACTACACGTGATCCTTAATCTTAAATGACATATTTTTGTTAATAAATAGAACCGACTTCAAAATAAAAAGCACTAAAAATTAAAAAATAATATTTTATTCTACAATGAAAATTTCATTTATATCGGCGTCAAACTGATTCTTAACGAAAAACATGTTTTCTCAATTCCGTCGGTCTGTCTGTCTATCTGTCTGTTCGCGGCGTAGCTAAAAAACTACTTACCCGATTGACTTGAAATTTTGGTTAAAAATTAAAGGTCATATTGGAATGACCTGGTAACATTTGGTAAAAATTATTATTAAAAAAACTACTGTTCCAATTTATCTCAAATTTTGTAAAAACATCAAGTATTATGTTGGAATCAACTGATAATATTTTGGTACGAATCCAAGATGGCGGAACAAAATGGCGGCTTAATAAAATATTTAAAAATTCAGCCTGAAAAAACTGCTTAATGGTTTGTTTTCAAATTGTGTAACATGACTAAATGTGTTATAGGGATCAACTAGTAAAATAGTGGTGCTAATTCAAGATGGCCGAACATAATAGCGGCCACATAAAATGTTTGTAATCGTGAAAAAGTTACCCTCTCACTTTTACACATCTTTACATTTTAGCGTCGCTAGATGTCAACAAATATGTGTTAAGAACTCCGTCAGTCCGTCTGTCGGTCTTTCTGTATGTCCGTCAGTTCGCGGCATAACTAAAAGACTATTTACCCGATTGACTTCAAATTTTGGTCAAAAATTAAGGGTCATATAGGGATTGGCTGGTAAGATTTTGATAAAAATCCAATACGGCGAAACAAAATGGCGGCTTAGTGAAATATTAAAACAATATTATTACAAAACTACTCATCCAGTTTATCTCAAATTGTGCAAAAACATCAAGTATTATATTGAAATCAACTGGTAACATTTTGGTACGAATCCAAGATGGCGGAACAAAATCGCGGCTTAATAAATTATATAAAAATTCAGCCTGAAAAAACTGCTTAATGGTTTGATTTCAAATTGTGTGCCATACCTAATTGTGGTATAGGGATCAACTAGTAAAATCCTGGTACTAATTCAAGATGGCCGAACAAAATGGCTGCCAAATAAAATGTTTTAAAAAAGTCACTTTTACACAACTTTACGTTTTAACGTCGCTAAATGTCAAAAAATATTGTTTTATCAACTCCGTCGGTCCGTCTGTCGGTCTTTCTGTCTGTCAGTTCGCGGCATAGCTTAAAGACTACTTAACCGATTGACTTCAAATTTTGGTCAAAAATTAAGGGTGATATGGGGATGGCCTGGTAAGATTTTAGTAAAAATGCAATATGGCGAAACAAAATGGCGGTCTAGTGAAACGATAAAAAAGTTTGTTGTTGAAAAACTACTCATCCAATTTATCTGAAATTTTGAATAAACTGGTAACATTTTGGTACGAATCCAGAATGGCGGAACAAAATGGCGGCTTAATAAAATATTTAAAAATTCAGCCTGATTAACTACTTAATGAATTGATTTCAAATCGTGTGCGATAACTAACTGTGGTATAGAGGTCAACTAGTAAAACTGTTTCAACTAATTCAAGATGGCGGCCAAATAAAATGTTTGTAATCGTGAAAAAAATCACCCTCTCAGGTTTTATATATCTTCACGTTTTAGCGTCCCTAGATGCCAAAAAATATGCTTCATCAATTCAAATTTTGATAAAATAAAAAATAGTCATATGGGGATCATCTGGTAATATTTTGGTAAAAATCGAGTATAGTAGAAACAAAATGGCGGCCTAGTGAAATGTTAGAAAAAATATTATGATAAAGCTACTTGTCGAATTTATTTCAAATTTTGCATTAACATTAAGTATTATGTTGGAATCCACTGGTAAAATTTTGGTATGATTCCAAGATGGCGGCATAAAATAAAAAACAAGAAGGTACTTAATGATTGCGAATTGTGTGCCATAACTAATTGTGGTATAGTGCTCAACTAGTAAAACTAGTTCCTAACTCACCCTCTAGATTTTACACATATTCACGTTTTAGCGTCCCTAGATGCCAAAAAACATGTTTTATCAATTCCGTCGGTCCGTCTGTCTGTCAGTTCGCGACATAGCTTAAATACTACTTACCCGATTGACTTCAAATTTTGTCCAAAAATTAAGGGTCATATGAGGATGACCTGGTAATATTTTGGTAAAAATCTAATATGGCTGAACAATGTTAAAACAAATTTGTTATAGTGGTGTATTATTTGGGGTTAAGATTCAGTAAAAAAAAAAAGTCTTTTTTTGTCGACGTTTCGGAACTTAATTTGTGCATCCTCAAGACATATATATATAGATCCTATATCTTGCAGGAAACCGATGTTATTAGTCATAGCAGATATTTCTTAGATATTAAGTTTCTAAATGCTTTTCGTTAATAAACTGTTTGTTATTATGTTACAGTGGTGTAATTATTTGTATTAATTTTTTATAGTCGACGTTTCGCAACTTTATTGTTGCATCCTCAGGACACATATATAGTTTCTGAATCCTGCATGAATCTCATATTATCAATCTTCACTTACTCCGTTCGTCCGCTGATGTTTTCCAGATATTATGTTTCTATGGTTTTCGCTAACGATCCTCTTGTGGTTATGTTAGAGTGGTGTATTATTTGGGGTTAGGGTCCAGTAAAGAAACAAAATACTTTTAAATTGTTGCTGTTTCTGAACTTCATTGTTGCATCCTCAGGACACATATAGATTTTATATCCTGCATGAAACCCATATATAAAGATATTTTTCAGATATTAAGTTTCTAAATGGTTTTCGTAGACGATCTTCTTGTTGTTAGAGTAGTGTATTATTTCGGGTTAGGAAATATCGGCAGACCAACTGAGTAGGTAAAGACTGATAATATGGGTTTAATGTAGGATATAAAATCTGTGTCCTGAGGATGCAACAATAAAGTTGCGAAACGTCGACAATTTAAAAAAAGACTTTTGTTTTTTACTGAATCCTAACCCCAAATAATACACCACTTTAATATAACAAGAGGATCGATAACGAAAACCACTTAGAAATTTTATATCTGGGAAGTATCTGCGGACCAGCGGAGTAGGTAAAGACTGATAATATGGGTTTCAATTTAAGATGGCGAAACAAAATGGCGGCCAAATAAAATTTTAAAAAAATCAATGCAAAAAAATCTTGTTCTATTGATTTTGCAGAAAAATTAGATGTTAAAAAGGCATACATTGGTACGAATTCAATATGACGTAGCAAAATGGCGGTATCTGTCAATGTAAAAACTATTTATTAAATTTATTTTATTATGCCCAAAAGTCAAATGTGGCATGGGCGGAAAGAAAATGGTAAAATATTGGTAGGAATCCAATAGAAAGTCTGAATATTAGGATTGCAAGAAAAAAATCCTCGTAAGACAAAATTAAACGCTATCAAAAATAATCTTTGGAATAGCACTTACTACTAAAAGTATTAAAACAGCAATACATAGAGAACATTTTCAGAAAAATGAAAAGGATTTTAAACATCTTTAAAAACAAAACTGATATTAACTATGGTTTCACTATCGTGCTAGTTTTTGCCAATTTATTTGTAAATCCAGTTTCCTCAAAAATGCATTTTCAGTATTCATGATTCATACATTTTTTTTAATTAAGAATTTATTTATTATTATTCTTTGCTTTGTTAAATGTACTCATTTAATTTTCACAGACAAAGCGATCTTAAAAACGTGTATGATTTGATGTGTATAATATACAATACGTGGGAATAAAAATTTTAAAAAATATATATTTTTTATTTATTTAATGTCTTTTTAAGAATTCATCTTCAGAAGACAATCACCTTCCCTTTTTTTATAAGAGTAAAGTTCCAGGCAGAGCGAATTTGCCAATTGTTTTATAAGCGTGATAGCCAAATGATTTATTTAACATGTTTCCGAAGATATTTTCGAGAAATATGACGCTGTGTTTCGCACTCATCTAGCCATTTAAAAAGCGTATTTTAAAGAACTGAGAAATTGGTCCCGAAGCCGACTGTAGGGTTCTGCCGGGAGGATAGTCCTCTTTTGAGCTGATATGTCCTCCGTCCTCCAAAACTACTAGAGGAGGACGCTATTTGTCCTTATTAAAGTTCTCACATTTTAAATTTCATATAATTCAACCATCAAAAATAAGGGACATTGATATAATTGCATTCATAGGTATCTATACTTGTGTTTGTAAGGAGTTTTTTTTAAGTCGACTAAACTTACAAACAGTTAAAAAAACTATGTCCTTATTTTAAGTTTGCAATGCAAGCAACCCTGCCCTTTGTCCTCCTTTAGACTTATCCAGAGTTCGCAACCCTAGCCGATAATAAATAAACGAAGAAAAAAATATTCCGACTATAAATGGGTATGTTTTTTTTTTCGTTAAGATTATTACCTCAAAACAGTATTTTTCATATTTCATTTTTTCTGCTTTTTTATTAGATAAATTTCATTTGAACTTTTTCTTCAAATACCTAACTTTTTTTCTAAATGACGACACGTTTTTCAAGGTACATCTCCATAATTTGTGTTTGACTGAGCAGTCGGCTCGTGGGTTAAACTAATGGGATTTCTGTTGTTGAGCCACATCGACTTGTCATGCTGCAAATACCATGTGATCTATATGAAGCAGCAAAATCTAGAATTTAAATTCAATCCCATATGCTCTTAAGACAAATGGCTGGCTGTATATTTGTTCATGCCTGTAGTTTTTGATTAGCTTTATTGTATTTAAACTATTATCAAAATAAAAAAATTGGTTAAATATGAAGAGAAAATTATGTTGTTAGGACAAGCATAATATACAGGGTGATCCCTAGGACAGAGAGTACTTTATAACTTCATTGCTATGCAAAAAAGTCTTAAATATAACAGCATAACATTTCACCATTTATTTATAACTTTTGGAAGATTGACTCTATAGTTAGCCAAGAAACCAATGGCTGTCGACGTCTAATAGAAAACTTCTAGAAAGTTTAATAGAGTGGCTGATTCTATGGTTAGCAGCCCAGGCAGTTGTTATACCTGTACGTGAAATTTAAAAAATAATTCTGGGCAATGAAATATTCTTCCTGCAAATTTCCAACCAAACATTCTTTATACACCAAAAATACCCGTTCTGAAATCTCGTATCTGACCTTTTGGAAGATTTCAACTATTCTCCGAAAGTGACACGGCTACATATTTTTTTAAAATTTGTATTGTCCAGGGTTACCTGCTTGAATGCCACTTATAATTATGAGCCACATATAGTTCAAATGTTTTGTATAAAGTGTTCTGCTTTACAAGGATGAACAAACATGTTAATGTTCTTATAAATGGGGGAAGACGGCTTTTGTCCATTAACTTTTTAATAAAAAACATTTTTCCAGATTGTTAGTAACCACACACGTAGTTTCTGAATACACTCCTTTTATTCAGAACACAGCTTACAGGTTCCACAAGTAAAGACTGTTAAATCTAACAATGGTCGCTTTCAACTTGTTAACACTTTGAAATTTCGAATTAAACTGCTGGGGTCTTTTCTGATTGTTGGATCGGATAGTATCCATTATCCCCTTTTGATCTTCTTGGGTTTTTATACGGGATTTTCTGTGGTCAAGTATTTTTAGCTAAAGCCTGCTCTATTGACTGTAATTTGCCATATCAGCAGTGTGTTTCTATTGTTTCTCTCTAGTTACGTATACGGGCTTGTGGAAATCAAAAAATTGCCTTGCAGCGCGCTAATATACATTTTAAAAAGGGATAGAATGATCTAGAAAATTCTAGAAGAATCTATATGCTACAGGGTGAAAGAATTAACCCGAATATAACATGTAGGACGGATTAATGATATAACATGTTGGACTGATTAATGATATAAACATAGTCCTAACATGGATAAAACGTCTACTGCATTAACATAACAAATAATAAATTGTCCCTAATACTTTACAAATCTATAACTATGGGTAAAATTGTAACAATATTATTATTTGCAGTAATGCTTATAGAGTAAAATGTCTTTAGGAGAAATATTTTTAATTGTGTTTTAGTGTCTTTTACACTATAACTGAGATGGATTGAATCTGAAATCAGCAAATTTGCACTTAAATATATATCAATACTAGAAATCGCTTTACTTTGAAGAACTTAAATAGTTCCTTATAGTAAATGGCACCATCGGGTCATTAGACTGAGTCTCTTAAAATCTCCTACAGCATTACTTTGAAAAAAAAGAACCATTTTGGTAATAGTAGTTTATCCCTCAGGCTGCTAACGATTTTGAATGACTCATACGTTGACTCTTTTTTACAGCATAGTCAATGTATTTTTGAAAATTGGGTATCATTTACATGGGCGCTTCAGCTATGTTTTAATCAACTAATGATATAACATTTTAAATATGTTATATATTGATTTAAAATCCTATGATTTGTCAGTTTATAGCTCATTTAAAGACCCAAAGAAAAGCGTGTAGAGCCCAGCACTACCAATATCCGAAATTACTGTATGATTGTCTAGACAAACTTCACTAAGTTTTCAATTTTTTAAAAAAATGCTTTAGTAATATTAGTTTAGTAAGATTTGTTTTGGTAACCGATTTTTTAAAAGCTGATATATCTCGAGCAGTATAAGTTTGAAAAAAGTAGGGTTAAAATATATTGACACATCATTTTTCGGAATCAAAAATGCTGCTTTTGGAAAATCTTACTGAAGATTTCGTGAAAAATGACAACAATATCCTTTGCATTTGATACAAGTCTTCCTAGCAAGGGAGGGTATTTGCATATAATTATAAGTGGGGATAAGAATAGATTTCACTAGATAGCAGGCTTTTTTATAATTTAGGCGAGTAATCATTGTTTTTAAATCCTTTTTGGGTCCAACATAATATATTAAAAAACCTGAAATTGATGTTTTATAAATATCTATCATTTTCTAATTCAAACTTTTGTTTCCGGAATTTCGGCGTAACATTGAGTCCATATAAGTTCATGTATCAAACAGACTCACCGAACACTACTATCGAATTTTGTCAATTGTGAAATATTTTTATCAAATATGTAAATATCATCTCTCTATAAAAAGTAAATACCCTAGAAAAGAGAATCTCTACAGATATATTCCGCAATATGCTCAATGATTTATATATTTAAAACACTAAGCCAGATTTTTCAGCAAGTTCGTGACAGAGTTGTACTGCACCAATTTAGATGATTTTTTTTGAAATGATCGTCTGGTTACCAAGACCTTTCAACACTATTTTTTGTATTCTTTTCTTGCGTATTTTTTCAATAAAACCAATATGTTTTTCTTCAATAACATCTATGGACGATGTGGCGAATGCGCCGCCTAATCTTATAATTCCATTAGAAACTCATCGCCCCCTCTAACTGAAAAGGCAGAACAAGGTCTGCCGGGTCAGCTAGTTATTTATTACCAAGAATGTGACGAAGGAACAAATAAAATACTATAATAACACTCACGTTACAATGTATATATTTCTTAAATATCAAGGTCAATAACATGTAAATCATTAAAATTGGTTAAAATATACCATGTATCTGGATTTTTATATTGTCTATACTTTAACATACATTAAAATAAATCAAACAGTGTAGTAACTATTTATTTTTAATGTACCTCATACAATTTCGGGATACAGTATATATATTTTGCGTCATTTTAGTGTGATGTTTTCAGTTATTTTTGTGCTTTTACATTTTTTTGTATTTTGCGTCATTTCAGTGTGATTTTTTCATACATGATAATTTTCAGTGTGCTGGGAGAACGGTACAAGTAATTACGAATGTCCCCAAATTTTCAGTTGTTCCTGTTCAAGTTTACCCGTATCGTTTTTACCCTACCTTTTTACTTATTATTACTTTTTTAGACAGTTTACAGTTTTAGGATTGTGTTATGTAGCGAGTGGTAATGAAAAAAATTGAAGAAAAGTTGAAAGTGTTTGAGAACTTGCCAATTGCTACAACAGGACGATTAGCAGCGTTTTGGGCATACACTGTATTCAGAGCATGTTTATTTTTTTTCTCTTGTCCAGTGTCAGAAGCACAGGGCCCACAATTGGAAGGTATAAATAATTTCAATAAAATAGAAATAAAATGTTTTAAAAATTGATGAAAATCTGTTATTATTGAAAATCGTCAATATACTTATTTACAATAATTGTCTTTGTCGGAGTGGGCGAGTTCCCAATAATGTGACAACGTGACGATAACCGAGAGGACAATATTTATTTTTAACACAGTTAATGTAACATTTTTCTATATTTGAGCGCGTTTAATAAAAACGTTTCAGTATTTTAAAGAATCCGCCCTCAGCCACCTAATAAGGCATGGGTATCCGAACAATATAATGTAAGGAATTGCAAAAGGCAGACACAGGGTGCGCATACGTAGAGAGCTGTTTGCCAGCATTGGCGAGTCGCCACGGGCATGCCCAGCCAGCGAAAGTAAATATTTCCTTCTTATAAGTGTATCCAATCCTGCTTTCTTTATGGTTGCTATTAGTACCGAGATTTAAAGACGCAATATTTATTGACGTTTGCCAACGCTTGTCGACACCGACTCGCCAACGCTGACGACCAGCTCTCCACGGAACTAAAACAGACGTTTAATTTAATTTCTGTTATCAAATAATATAATAATAATTTAAGTACACTAATTTATAAAAACTAGCCATTCTTTTTAGATTATTCACACAAATGTGCAAAGTATCGTGTACAAATTAAATATAAAAATAATAAAATCTATCATTAACCCACACTGTTTAATTTGTCATTACTACTTAATCAGTAACATTAAAATATATTTCCAGTACTTTGATAATTTAAAATACACATCTACTAACATTGGTTTTCTAATAATTGGCTTCCATTACATTATCGGTAAAAGATTAAGTACTAGTATGTATACAATATAATATTACTTCATATATTCTTCTATAATATACTACAACAATAATACCTTATTTTAGTAACAACGTCACTTTAAAAATGTCTTTATTACATTTTGATTTTGGCAAATTTTTGTACCATGAATTGGACGTTTAATTTTGCCTTTTAAACAAAAAGAAACGTGGCTTAAAGAAAGAATATTAAGGATAGCAGTTAACTGGTATTATACATAAATTAAATTACTTTAGTTCTGATTAGCTAATTAGCTATTCCACGGGCATGTTGTCTACTGTCTATTTTTTGACATGCGCATAAACAGTTTGACATTTGTTTCGGACTATTTTTAGAACAGTTACCAAATACCTGGCAGGAGTAGGCTTGCCATCCGTCCTTCTTTATCCATATTGTATGCGTCATTTTATTTTTTTTATGTGTCCGAAGTTATTACAATCGTCTGAGGTTTCCGAACTATATGATTCGAGTAAGTTTTTGAGAAATACCGATATGTCATGATGGTCTAACGATGTATTAAATTTAAACATCTTTTAAAGAAAGTTCTTAATAAGAAAACAAATTTAAACGAAAATTTAAAACAATTGCAAATGTGCATCAGTGCGTGGTGAAACAGGAACGACGAAAATATTCAGCAACCAACACTAAAGCTCTTTACTGTCCTATTTGCTGCTACACAAGTCGATGTTTTAAGCTTAAATAATTTTAACAAAAAAAAACTGGTTCTGGGGGAGGGTTTCCTCTAACCCCCCTTAAATACGCAACTGAGTACAAGTGCAAAACTCGAAAGTGAATTGTCATTAGTTTATATACAATAAGAAAGAAAACGTACATGAGTATTGGAATGAACTCAATACTCTCGACTGGTACCGAGCTCGTCAGCCAACCTATAAGAGATAATTAGAAATGAATGAAGAACGATCTGAGAAATCAAGTGAACGGTGTCCGGAACGTCAAGATCAGCAAATCGGTGGTGTTTCTAAATTAATAGTAAATAAGTTAGGCACGAATTTAGAGTCATAGAGAAAGGAAAGAAAAAAGACAGTCCGCAATTCTTCGTTATGAGTAGGAACAACAGTAGTGGCGCAACACTTGTCTACGGGAAAAATTAATAATACATATTGGTGGAATATTTAACATTTAGAAAATGTTTTACCTTCACTAGAGAAGGTTGGTAATATTTTATTTTCGGTGATCTACCTATTTTAACTTGCTCTAGCAACTTAAAATTGTTAAAAATACTAGTGAATATAAAATATTATCCTTGAAAATACATTTATCTCATTTTCAAACATATTAAAACCAAATAAATTAAAACATACGCTTTTATTTTATTGTAAAAATTGCACCCTACAGGAAAATCTAATGAACAAAGAAAAATATTTTCTACAGTGTTTTGAAAAAAGTAACATATTGAAACCTACAAATTATTTAGGCCAGTCAATATAGAGACAATTTTACATGTCAATTCCATTAGATTCACAAAGACTGAAAAATATATCATTCACTTTAAAGAAACGTATAAAATATGAATGTAGAAAAATTATTTTACCCTAACGATGAAGAAAGTTGCAAAAAAACTGTTGCTTTAAAGAGATAAGAAATTGGCATTCCCTAATAATCTACAAACTCAGTGGAGGAATCTTAAATAATGTAGACATAAAGGTGGCATACTTTGGAATTGCAATTTTCGAAGAATTCAAATTTTGGCTACCATTGTATTTAAAATTAAAATTTGATATTAATTAAAAAAAATGGAATAAAGTCTTATTTAAACCGGGAAATTATACAGAACATATGAACAAAAATTAATTTCTAAATTCTCAACATTATCAATCTGAATACTTTTAAAACTATTACATTCATTCTCATAACATTTTAGGATAAATCCATATGTTTGCTTAAATAATAATTTAAGGTTGTAAAATTATGCTGTTATTGTTACTTATTTCAAGTTGTTTATAAATTGTTAATATACCAAGGGGTTAAATTATCCTAAATGTTAACACACTGAAATTAAAGCAAAGAAAAAGCAGATTGCATTTTGTATATAGAGTTATTAGTTTAAAATATATTTAAATTTATAATGTTGACAATTAGTAGATTTCTTTTAATGTTCAGGGTTTATTCTAAGAGGTAACAAAATATGTTAAATAAAAAGATTTTAAGCCATTATCGGTACCACCAGAATTTGCTAAAAAAATAAATAAACGTGTCTCACCACTTACTTTTGCATACTTTATATTGAAAAATAGAAAATAGTATAAAGCTTTTAATAAAGAGGACGAGCACTTTGACGTCGAATTTTCAGAGAAATTCACTGAAAACAATTTCCCTTTATAAAAGTATATTTTGACAGAACTTTCAAATAAATATTTCCTCCAGAGTAATATATAATTAAAAACACTGTATGTCAAACATTAAAAAATGTATGTAGTTGTTTCAAAAAATATGCAATAAAAAGATACAGCCCAAACCTTTTAAGGAAAATAAAATTATTATTTGATGTTAAACTCATATCCATTAATTTTTAGATGTATTATTCAAAAAGGAAACACTTGGCAAATTCTGTTTAAAAAAATAGATTTCTAAAAATAGTATAATTGCATAATACTTATTTGTTTCTTAGACTAGCAAAAAATAGTAAAGAGCGATTAATAAGAATTAAAATTGAAACAAAAGAAAATATTTGATAACCTCTCGCATATATACCTATGATGTGTGTTTCTAACAGGTTTTACACAGATATATGGGGCCCACAGTATATAACTATGTTCAAATAGTAATATTAGAGAAGTGATTTTAGAGCACTACCGATGAAGCGCGCCATAGCCTACCCGTCGGATGGAAAGCGCATTAAATTTATCTCAAACATAATTTGTCTCCATTCCAATTTGATTTGCTGTGCATATTATTGTCACTTATGGTACTTGCTTTGATCTGACCTAAGGTAATATATACATTCTTCATGGAAATTTATATTGTTAGCAATAAACTAAACTAGCAGACATAGCGATGAACAGTTGCCACCGCTTAACGTCACCTTTAACTAAGATATCGTGGTTTGGAGCTGGCACTGCGTCTTTACGTTATTTATACAGTTCTTTAAATACCTATTATATATTTATGAATAAACATGTTATTATTCCTGACTATCCTTAATTTCTTCTTATTTACCGACTGAAAAATAATAAGAAAACGGTAATGGAACTTTAAATTAAAATTTGTTATAACCTACCCAAAAATCAGTCTTGTCACAAAATTATCCAAAGAAAATAACTAAGAACTTTGTCTATAATTCTAGTTTTCTGGCATTTGGCATCTGATTTATCACATTTGTATAATCTTTGGTAACGTTTACTATTACATTACACTACCTTACCTACCTTAAAAATTTTAATATTTGCCAAAAGCGTTCGTTTGTGTAAATATAAATGCAATGAAAATAATCATTTTGCACTTTATGCCCATCCGAACAAAAGAGCACTGAAAGAATCTAGTCAAAGACCAGCAGACAACGCTCAGTGGCATCGGAATCTACGTCACGCTTACAAAAGTTAGAATTTTCCATGTACCTGCACAGGGTCTTTTCACATAATTCGCGATTTCCCTATTGGTTTAATTTTAAGAGATAAGAAAAGAAATGTTGAATACAAAATTTGTAGGGTTTATTATGTAGTTTATAGAAAATTATTATTTACGCACATATGATGACTCAAAATGTGTAGCAGACCCAACATACATTTTTTAATAGAACGCTCTGTATATTATACGTCCATAAAATGGGCATCTCCTTGCTGATTATAAATATACTAGGTTTGAAACCCTCATCTTTAAAGAGACCTGAGAAATTTGACAAAAACTCTGCCATAAGAAGCAATGTATTTTCATTGAGTCCACTATGTCCACTCCCTCTATCATATTCCTGTTATAGCAGTATTTTTGTCAAAGTACAGGGTGCTTCATTAAAAAATGTACGTGGTTTGCTACACATGTTGAGACATCCTCTACATGTGTAGTATACATAATAATCCTAAAATAAACCAATAGTGGGGATGGCGACTTATGAGGAAATACTTTGTATATCCATTTCCTTCTTTAATTAAAAAAACCCAATAAAGTGATGTAATCAGAAATATCGGATATATTTTTTCCAAGCCTTCTTAGCCGACAGAAATTCTAAAGTACATTATGAATAACTGTTCCCAGTTCCCATTAGAAATAAGAAATGCATTTCTTAATTCTACTGAACCTTAAAAAGCTTTGTTAAGTTAGCAATACATGCTTTATGAGAAAATTTTATAAAATGAGTAGGTACAAATAATTAACAGGCCTTTAAATAAAGGACGATCAATGTTTCATTAAAAAGTTCAAAATCAATCAACACTAATAATTCACATATAAAGCACAAGACATTTATTGTGCTCCTTAATTAACATTTCTCTCGGCTCTACCTGGTCTTCAACTGAATTCCTCTATTCTTAAAAACTGGTTACTTACTAATGAATAATTATGAATAATTAGCAGCATTTTAACTTTGGGAATGTCATAAAACTTTTGGCGTATAAAATATATGACTATAATATCAGTCGCCTAGATTTAAACATGACATTTCTGCATATCCCAATTTAGAAATAAAAACCAACATGTATATTTCATTACATAAATCTTAGTGTTTATAGCTCATATTTTTTTAAAATACTTTAAATTTGTTATATCAAGGCGAGGATTTTTAAGTTTTACTCATATTATTTCAATTTTTATTTCTCTGGAAGTCTCGGGGTTTGATCTAGGCGCCTGATATACTACATATACATATTATCCTGTTAAGTAACGTTAAGTAAACTTTATGCCTAGTAGTAAGAAAACCAATACCTAAGTATAATTGATAGGTAAAACTTTTTTCCAGAGGTAAGAACATTAGGAAAGCCGAATGTATGATGGTAGTTTTATATTTTTGCCTGTTATGACACAGCATCCTATGGTTTTACACGACAATCCTAAATAAGTATGTTCCTGTATACGTTACAGTATAATAATAATTGTTAATGCCAATATCCGCAGTGCATTAATATAACAATTTTAGGAATTAATTAATTACCAGGAACCTTACTAATTAATAATTATAAAAAACAACTAACAATGAAAATACATAACAACTAAAACCTAAAATATATGGATGAACTGCATGGTTTATAAAATGGATGATTCTTTAAATATAAACTACTGACCAATCGCTAAGAATAATTAAAATGTTGTTAGTATTTTTAAAACAGAACATATCTGTTTCAGATTCAGCAAATCGAATGTGGTTTTTGGGTGGAATGGGTAGGATCTAAAAGGCTTTGTATAAAAATTGTCACGGTTTGTTATATTATATTGTACAAAATTAAAAACTATTCAATATGACCCCAATTTTGCAACTTTTTTTATTATATTCTTCAAGCTCATCTCTCTGGACTGTTTCGCCATTTCATGTCCATGAAAGATATTAATCTTTTAATGAGAATGTGTCGCCCTATTGTTAAAATTGATAAAAAAGTAGAGACTTTCATTTTAAAAAAGTTTATGTCAAACAAATGTAGCAAGAACAAAACTATTTAATTTTTTTTTGGAAATATATGCTGATTCAGAACATCAATATATGATCAAGAAATCTTTTGTTTCTATATAGCCAGAATTCTATGTAAAGTCTAATTTAATTTATTTAAGCAACCCTATACAGCCATTAATTTACGAAAACCGGTCGATGTGTAGAAGAATACCATGAGTAGTCTCCCTACTAAAAATTAATTGAAAAAATAGAACATATTAGATAATTCCATGTATAATAAGTGGTGACTGTTTTGATACAAATCCACTTAGACTCAGGCTTAAGTATTAGAAGAACTTATTCAAAGCAAAAAAAACATATTCGATTTGCTTTATCTAAGCCAGAGATAAAATGGTAGGAAATTTTCAATTATTCTTAGCAACTGATCAGTATACTTTATTAAGTCAATGCAAACATAAATCGCTGTTATTTGATTTTAGTTACAATTACTGGCTTAGTGTCTATCTAGCATAAAAATTATTAATTTTTTAAAAGAAGGAACGTTGAATAGTCAAAACTTAAGACCTTATTTATCATCATATGCTACATCGAAGGGGAAAAAATGAGTCGCGGGGGAATGCAAACAGATAAATCGATTATCAATACCGCCCTACTTCATACACCATTTTTAATCTGCGACCTCAATAAAATATATAGTCGATCTTTAATTAATATTTACTCTATTTTAACAGTTAATTAATTACTTCATAAAGTTGGTTGGCAAGTTGAACAGATATAGTTAGTAAAATGCGCTAAAGCTGTATATGTTTAATTTGCGCCATAAAACAATAATAGTGGCGTATAAAGTAGGGCAGGGTTTGAGCTAACATCTGATATATTAGTAACAACAGCTTCACGGACCGCCCAACTCTGTAGGTATTCATTTTGAACAAAATCTTACTCTTTGGTTCCTTGTTCTGTTATATCTATAGCAACGAAAGTTAATACAAAAATAACCATACAATGGTGTTGGCCGCCCTGCCTAGTAAGATAGGTGTAGTTAATATAGCTGGTCAGGATGGGCTGGAGGCGTCAAGACGGCTCAAGCTACGCTAACGAGTCCGGGAGCGGGTTTCAGCCTCCAGCGTGGCTTCTGCTTAATTAGGTTATTGTGCGTCCATAGAGCACACACACGGGTACTATTGGGAAATATAAGTGAAGCGAGACAATTGACTGTCAACTTCTGAGCTCCCGCTCTTTTAGATGGACCTTTTGGGATGAAAGGATAGAAGGAGCTTATAAGCGAGTGAAATTATGGGCTTCTAAGGACACCAATCTTTTTCGCCACTTCCTTTCAGAATATGCCAGATGTAGAACCGCCAGAGCATGAATTGGCCCATCTTTCCGCGAATGTTCATGATTGACACAACCCGATACAGGGGCGTGGGTCCACAAAAGCAAGATATGGACATCGGAGGGCTCTTTTCACGACCTGTCTTTCGATTTGTGCTAGATGTAGATATTCCTGCCTGCCAGCAGCCATACTGAACAGCGCAAGGATCAAGGTACGGATGTTGACAGGCAACATGGGCCGCGACTTCTTCACTTTTGTGGGTCACTTTTAAGCATACTTTTAAGCTTAATTATCATAAAGGAATCCCTCAGTCTGCTAACAGGATAGTAAATAGTCGACCTGCACCACATCACTGAGCGATTCAAAGATTAGCGTATAGTGCCTGAAAGTCATAAAATGTTTGGGTTGCAAATTAGTGCTACACATATAAAAATACGAGAAGAGTCGGTCCGTGCAATAATACCTATGGTTATAAAAAGCCAGTAGTTAATCAAAAACACCTAGGAATTAGCCAAAGTAATAATTTTGGACTGTTAACTTTGGAATATGGAAGAAAAGTGAAAGTATTAGTTTTTAAGTAGATTATGAATGTAGCAAAAAATGCAGCATGTAGTTGCTATTTTTCTATCTTTATAAAAATACTATCAAATGAAGAAAATTAACTCTTTTTCCATCTATAAAACTCCTATAGCTACATTATTTAAACTCTCTATTTTTTCTCCGTAAGAGGTATTTTTTGGCAATAATACAATTTATTTACTAACAAGTGCTATTTTTTCTAGATAAAAAAATGGTATGGGAGCTGCATAAAGCGTGCATTTCTTAACAAGTGAAACATTTTAATATCTGATTTTATGAAAGACAATTATCATTCTTTAATATTTAACATAATTAATTTCCAAGTTCAATTCACTATATATATATATATATATATATATATATATATATATATATATATATATTGGTGGTTATCACACTAACAATTATTCTTAGTTCCAAAATGTTTTATTTTCATACTTTCAATGTTCTGTTTAACTTTCATGAATATTTCCTTTACGAAAGAAAATTTTTACAGAAAAAATAATTTCTTAAAATAATTTTTTTAAGGCAAGTCTTGCGAATCCTATTTAATACTTAGTAAAAAAAACTGGAAGATTGCCAGTAGTTGAAGCTAATTCAAATGACTGACGAAAATTCTGACCACGACCATGTATAAATGACACAAAACTAGTGACTGATATAAATTATTGTACCTTACATTTGGTTATTGTAGTTTTGTTTCGCGTTATCCTGGATTTTTCTGGATTCGTTTATGGGCGGATAAAAATCGAAACTTTATATAAACAAGGAAAAAACATAATGATATAACTTACTGGTTACCGGCAATAGCAAGCTCCAGAGTGTCTGTAAGACTGTAATCAGAAAAAAAATGAGAACTGGTAAAGGGCACGTTTTACGTGACGTCATGTGATTTGAAATTGTGTGAACGACCGTAGTCAGAACTAGGTCAGTAAATTGAATTTGCCTTTGGACGTTTGATTTTATAAAAAAGAAAAGACCACAGGTAAAAAAAGTCGTTGTAAAAAATGGACGTTACTTTAGTAAAACTTATAAAAAAACCTTTAAAATATATGGTATGGTAATAGACATCAGTAAATTTAAGACTTTCAAAAAGTAAATATTTTGATGATTTTAGAAACGGTACTAAATTTATACTGTAATGTCTCCAGTTAAAAGAAAAATAACAAATTGCGATCACTGATTAAAAAAAGGAAGTATTCTATATCAGATATAAAATCGGATACGTTAATAGTGTATCAGTCTACATGATTATAACCAAATTTTGGTTCCTAATAAAATTGTTTTTCTAATTTGGTATTGCAAAATGAAGGAAAAACTCAATAGCAAAATACTAAAAATATGAAATTGCCAATTTCTAAAAAAATGTGTGAAGAATATCAACAAAAAAGTTTTATTTACTAGATCATAACCAGAACGAAAGTAAGTTATTAATTAGTTATATATAAGTGGTTACTAAAGCAGAAAAATATCTTGTTCATTCTATCTGCAAATTTTTCAAAACAAAAACTCTTTTTATCGACTTACGACGCTAGCGGTCTTACAATAATACTTCTGTATCTACGAACATCTTCAAAATGAGCTTTGCAGAGCAACCCTAGTCCAATTGAGACAATAGGTAATCCGATAATTGAACAAATAAATTCACCTCGAACCTTTGGAGACCAAACAAGAATTCCTGAAAATAAAGTATTGTTATATTCAAATGTATGTAAAATAACAAAACAAGAACAGCCATTCGAAAGCATTGTTTTCTTTAGAATTCGAAAATGTGACTAAAAAGTTATTTTGATATGAAACAACGACATATACAGTGTGTGCAGATAAAGCGGTCCAAAAAAATCCTGAGGATGGAGAATATCATCCAGAATTTTTCAAGCTTTTAAAATAATATGTTGTCATTCAAAATTCAACACTTTAAAAATTATTCGATATAATTATATATAACTTTAAGCCAATGAAGCTAAATGTCAATTTTTTATTTAATACTTTTTTTTTATCTCGCTTTTACAAGATTTAAAAGTCTACCAATAGCACTCGTATCACAAAATAATTTAATTATTTACTGGATACATTACTCAAAGTTGTATGTAGGAAATTTTGGGAAAAAGTATAGAGTAGTCTTAGCTTCGGTCTTAGCACACTCTTGCAACTTTTGAGTCAAGATAGCAAATATCTAAAAATTAAAAAAATATAAAAACTTTTGAAACTTTAAATTTTGGGTAACATATTTTGTTTAAAAGATTGGTGCCGATGACCTTTATATCTTGGATTTTTTTTTTAACTAGAATCGCTAGGTCTTCTGCTATATAGTACTTTTTGAATGGAACATTCAATTTTGTATTTTATTTGTGACATGCCACAATAAAATATAGCAGGTTTAAAAACCCTCTAATTAAAAATATATTTTCTTATTGCACGTGTATAAGTTTCATTTAGAGATAATTAGAGCGAAATTTACATTAGTCAGGCCAACCGACCAAAGTACAGAAATTCAATTGACATGATACTTCTGTTAGTTAAATAAATATAGCAAAAGTATTAATCTGTCAAATTATAGCTGAAAAATATTGAAAACCAGAAGTTTAATTTAATATATGAACATGGGAATCATGTGAGCTACAATTAGAAAATAGGACATATTACGTTCATTTGAAATTAATTCATGAGTTGACCAGTTGGCCTAATGTAAACTTCAACACAATATGCATTCCTTAGAAGAAAAAAAATTAATTTTAAGAAATGTAATAAAATAAAGAAAATTGTATCAATATACATAGAAAAATGCTAGATTTCCAAATATTAATTAGAAAATAGGACATCACATTGAAAACATTATTACGTTTGTCGCTCTTTTGTTTTAACCCACTTCAATTGTTTTTTATTCATATTTAAACATTTTAGAGAAAAAATACAATAGGCTGTGATCAGTATCCGGGTTCCGGTATTCATCCATACCGTTACGAGTTTGCTTTGTAACAAACACTTCTTTAACACATAACACAACAACTAATAAACATTAAGCTAACACATCTAATATAAGACTAACTCTAAAGGGACGACACCTCGGCCTTTTTATGCAGTGATAATTAGAGGTGTGAATGCTGCTATTCGTTATTCTAGTATTGGTTACATGCGCGGATCCGAAGTAACGAATACAAAAATGATCCGCGATATCGTTACTCGAGTACTCGGGCTTCACTACCGAAGCCGAAACTTGAATAGTTAGTAGTTATAGTGTATCTAAAGTAAATTGAGACAACATAAAGACTAAATATCCGTCGACAGTCGGCGAATTCTTTGTGAAGCATAAGCGGCGTGATAGAAATTTAATCTTACTTTTGTGAACCGTTTAACTGAAAACGATTCGGCTACCGAATAGCGATGTTTTTAATTTCCGACGGTTCTATAGCTGGTAGTGACATCTACCGATGACTCAAAAAAAAACTAGAAACAGGAATGCGAACTGAATATTGAATGATTTTTGTAGAACTTAATAAACAATATTTGTAGACGATTGGGAAATTAGCTTAAACAGTGTCGTAATTAGGGGTGGGGGCAAATGCCAAGGGCCTTTGACCCAAGCAAAATGTTTGAAAGTAAAAATTATTGTAAAAGGTATTAGCACGATTACATAAATGCGAACCTTTTTTTTATTATTCTTAATTTTAATAAACGTATTATGTTGTGTGAAAAAACAAAAAACAAAAAAGCAGTTTTAGTTGCTAATTTGTAAATGCTTGGCTCCCCAGGAAGGCATTCTAAATACGCCACTGAGCTTAAAAGTAACTATTTTTGTAAAAGTGCCCGATATTTCACTGGCAGCCAGTGGTGAGGCCTACAGATAAATTAATTTGTTTTTTTTTCCATACTTCTTACTCCTACTAATAAATAATATATTATGATAAATCCATCCATATTGCATAATTTCCGTCAGATCAATATCAGCGTATCTTACTTACTTTCATGTAGTGAGTATACCATACCTACTATATATTTGACTCTCAGGAATAAAAGGGATCAATATAAATTCTGTCCTAACCTTTTCACAATTCACATGCAGTTGTTAGAATACGAAAATATAAAGCACAAATTCACAATACAATATAATAACAATGCCTTTGTTTATATTTAATTTATCTACTGATATGAAAGAGGAGAAGACAGATTACCCGTACCTATAATGTCAATATCCGCAGCTAAACTTTCTTGTTATCGGTACTGAGTAACTTAGTAACGACAATAACAAAGTTTATCAGCGAATATTAACCTGAACCAAAAGTGTCCCCAAAGGGAGAAAACGAGTACTCGAGTAACAAGTTTAAAGTAACGAATACTCTGCCGAAAAGTACCGAATAGTTACAAGTATTCGAAAGTAACGATATTTCACACCTCTAGTGATAATTTGGGATAATCTTTCGGAATACTCTGCTCTGCGCTCGTCTCGGAGATACGCTTACGCACGTTTGATGACTCATTTGTGAGTTTTCGCACGACCGTCAAAATACCAATCCCGTCTGAGGTCATGGTTAGTCGGTATCTATAAGAAACCGTGAAATGAGGTTCAATTGATCGCGAGAGGTGACTTTTACTATAAATTACCAAAGCTATCCCGATAGAAAGAGTTTAGACTTTGTGAACGCGAATATTTCAATAGTCTTTTGGGATTCTGTTCTTATTTTCTGCACAAATCTACAATAAATTGTAAAGGCCGTTTAGTTAGTGGTCATGTTTTGACCTGATAGAAAAGACTATGCGCGTAGCACTGGAAGTAGATCCCAGACAGAGCAGAAACCAGATTCCTTTGAAAAGATAAATTACTGAAAATAATTGGAGGGGGGGTCGGGTTAGAGCCTGAAAATATCCACGTGTCCCCCCTTGTGGCATATTACCTCGTATAAGCGTCAGAAAGTATCATAAAAATATATTAAAGCCATAAAATTACAAAACAATCGGTGTCAAGTTAATTCATTAAGGTATTAAGATGTTAGGTTAATTTGTTAAATATGGCGGAAAGATATAGAATCAGTTTAGGTATATGAAGTTTATAAGACCAATAAGGCACCAGCCCAAAGAATAAGAAAACCACTATATCAGCAATTCGTTAAACTACCTACCTGAAGGTGATGCATAAAACAGTGACCACCATAGACCAATCACCGGTAAAGCAAATGACATTGCGGCAATAGTAAAAACAGCCGACTGTGACAACATCAACAACTTAATTGACGTTATCGCGAACACTACGTAGGCTAGCTGAAATATCACTGCATACCATAAGACATATCTGCAACTTTCGGAGGTATGTTCTGTATGATCTTGATTTGTAAAATGACAAAGAAACCCGTGTAGTGTGTAATTCAAAGATTCAGTTACTGTGTCACCCTGAAATTAAAAAAATATATGTAATGTAAACGGCTTTAGTAATAAAAGCTTACAGCAACAAAAATTGTACCTTAGAAATTTTGCCAATAAATAGCAGCATGTGAAACTGTGATCGATTTATGAGCAAAAAGACGGGCTATTCTTGATGACGTTATTTTACATTTCTACTGTGAAGTCAAATGCACCCCATATGTTATTTTTTCACTACCTTTACGGCATCAGTGGGGTATATAGACACTTCCTCTGGGGGGTTTTGAGACGATGAAAATTTTCAACAAAAAAAAGGACATTACTTTATTTTAGCTATAAGTAAAACTGGCTCTGCGGGATTTTTACCAGCCAATCACGAAAACAAGTCCTTACTTTATACAATTTCTATCATTTTAGCTTAAATAAAAGCCCCCCCCTTAAATACGCCTCTGACGGCGATCAAATTATATTTATTTATATAATTATTTATTTACAAAAAACTTGCCTTACAGGAAAAATCCCAACTACAAAACAAGAATGTAATTACAGGTTGAAAATTTGTGCAAATGTTTATAAAAAAAATATTGAAAAACAGCAAATCCTAATGAGATATTAGTCTCTTCATCGCAACAGTTAAAGAATTAAAAAAGTCTAAATCTTGACTTTTATTATAATTATCACGCATCAAAAACATGGGTGAAAATTTCAAAACATTAATACATAGCTGAGGCAAATAAAATACACTAGAGCTGTTTATTAGAGGAACGTAAAAATTTAGTTTTCCTAAAATATTAGGGCAGTCAATTACGTTATTCAAAACTTTAAAAAGTTTTTAAAAAGTGATAATCACGGCGATCTTTAAGAGAAACATATCCCAATTATTTAAGCAGCTGATCATGCGGATGTCCTTGATGTGGCTATACAGGGTGTTAGGGTTTTGACTACAAAAATTTTAATATGTGATAGTATGGATCATTCTGATTAAAAATTGCTTAAATAACATAAGGTCAATTCTTTACTATTTTTGGAAAAACGGCCTTGAAGTTGTATTTTGTTTTATTAATTTTTAAGCACATCGTTAATTTTATTATGTAAAACAAATATATTATATGATTTTCTACAAAATGCATGCAAATTAATTCCAAATTTAAAAAATAAAAAAAGAACAGATTGTTTTCTTTTACCATAGAATGCTTATTTGAAAACGGCAACACTGCCCACTGTAGAGAAACGAGCAGGCTTCAACGAACATAACAATTCGCAGACATATCAGTTGCAGTAGTCTTGTTTTTTGGTTCCTTCACCAGTTAACAACTCGAAACACGAGAAATTATTTTTAAAAAATCAATTTTATTTCATAAGCGTACAAAGAGAACTGACTACAAAATGCATTTTAGTTATATTTATAAGTTCAGTAATGCTTATGTTGCATGAGAACGAAAAGATAAAAGTCTAAGAATTGCAAGTGCATAAATGCAGAATTGCATTTCTCACGGGAACGTAACTCCTCCCCTCTTAGTTGAAAGCACGTTCTTAAAGACGTGTTTTCAAAAATTTCCAAAAAGGTTTAAAGATTTTTAATATTTTAGAAAATTCTATTATTTTCTTCAATATCTAAAGTATTAGAGTTTGCATTTAATTGTTTTTTCTTAGACTTTTTTACAAGTTTTTTGTATATAAAAAATATAAAAATTATTGAAATGAATATGTAAAGTAAAATTGTCCAAAAACTGGTCTTCTTTACATAAATCGTTGTGGTCATTTCTTCTAGGGCCTTCTTTTGGTTTTCCAATTTGGCTTCGATTTCTTTAGTAGTTTTTAGGTTTACGTAGTTTAAGTCCATACTAGGAGGGTTGTAGAATGAATCTCGGTTTTCCTTAATTAGACTTAAATTAAGGGTAGGTAGATTAATTCCATTAAATGTTAATTGACTTGATTTATATGTTTCAAGCGTAATTGACTTTATCCGTACTTTACATCCTGGGGATGACTCAAGAAGATAGGAACCATATAAGGGTATGTTATCTTCGGATTTTTGACAATTTATGACGGCGATTACTTGTATTGGTACTGTTATCAGCCATTTGTCGTCGATTATTTTTGTTGTCTGGATCTCGTGCATTTGAGTTTCGAATGGGTGGCAAAACGTAATATTTGTGTGATGTTTGATAAGTTGAACAGCACAGGAGGGGCTGTCTTCGACAAACGTGGTGTGGGCTTCTTTACACAAATATTTTTGTGGTTGGATTTCGTGACATCTTTGGTCCATATGGGCATATTTTGTATTGCCTAATGCTAGGTAGGGTTTATAAGGAATATTTACAAGAAATGATCGATTATTGGGAATTGGTAAAGGGAATAACTTAAAATATTGATATATCTCCGATTCCACAAGAGGAAGTTCAAATATAAATACAATATTAAAGTTTTTTAAGAAACTTTTAATTTCTATAATTTTTTCGAAATTAAGTATATTTTTATAAGTTACTTCTAAAGGGAGTTTATCTGAGCCTAGATGATCGTGTAAGTTCTTTATTTCTATAAATAGTTCATTTGGTTCTATTATTGAATTATAAAGTACATTAATTTTTGCAAAAGTGATACCTATTTCAATCTTATTCAGAATATCGTAGATTGATTGATAAATTGTTGTTATTTGATTGATTATTGTATATATTAAATAAAATTCGTGATTACTTATTTGTTCCATTTGAACTTTATTAATTATTTTTTCTATTTGTAAAATGCGTGACTTTAGTACCATTTGGTTATGTGTGATATTAGATATAATTGTTTTAAATTTATTAATAGTGGATTCTAAAAGTGTAATTTGATTGATAGCGTCAATTTTCAATTTATTTTGATTTTCTTGTAATTTCGTGATTTTGGCATCAATTTGCTCTGCGTCATTTTGATCTAAGTTTCCAGTTATACTTTTTATGAATGAACCTAAGGGGTTAAAAAGACCTCTTTTACTACGATAATTTTCTTGATTTGGGACAATTTGTTCTAATAGAGTTTCTATTCTTTTTTCAAGTGTACATAATGTATTAAAAGAATTAAAATATTCCTTATGGTATTCGCTGTTATTTTGAATGTTTATGTATATTGATTTTGCTTGTTTTTGAATATTTTGAAATTGGTTAATTAAAGGGGTTAGGTTAATATTTTGAACGAATGTCCAATGATTGGATTTAAGTTTAGCGGTTCCCATTTTGAATGGTAGTATTCCTGGATGTTTATTTAAATCATGGAATTTTACGTAGCCGCCGACGATGGTCCAGCATCTGGGACAAGGGGTATTATTTTAGTTTCGTTAACATGTATAATTTCTTTGTATTTATTTTTGGGATTTTCTATTTGTATTTTATTATTTTCTAATATAGCCGTTAGTATGAATGGGCCTAAATATCTCTTTTTTATTTTTCCAGATCGATTATCTGATTTTTTATAAATTTGTGAGCCTATTATTAAATTGGTCGGGGTTTTATCCTTGTTTGCCCTATCTATAATTTTTTGTTTTAGTTCTCGTGACTCCTTTGTAATTTTGTCGTACAAAATTTGTGTGTTATTTTTATGATTATTGACATATTCGGTATATACATGAGCGGGTATTAAATCCATAGGATCTCTAGAGTCTGTGTGTCCGAAGACAAGTTCGTATGGGGTAAAATTCGTACTAGAATGGATCGTGTTATTATAGGCAATAATTGCGTACGGCATAAGTTTGGTAACTTCTGCATTGGGGTCTGATTCTCGAAGTAATCGAATGTGTTCGATTAATGTGGAATGTAGCCTTTCAACAGGGGAGTTTGATTCATGGTGGTAGGGGGTAGTGAAGTGTATTTTAATATTATGTGTATTTAATAAGCCTTTAACGACTTCGTTCTGAAATTCAGATCCGTTGTCTGAAACTATTTGTTTTGGAATACGTAAAAAGGAAAAGAAATTAATTAACTGTTCACAGCACGACACTGCATTTCCAGTATAAGGCAAGGCTTGTGCGTATTTGGAGAATTTATCTATAATAGTTAGGAATTTTTGTTTACCTATGATGAAAGTGTCGATATGAACAATTTCGAAAGGTTTGCTTGGCGTTTCGGTTAATATCAAAGGTTGATCTGGTGGTTTTCGATTATATTTTGATCGTTGACAGATTTCACAATTATTGATGTATTTTGTTACATCTGCCTTAAGTGATTTCCAATAATAATTTGCTTTTAAAAATTTGCAAGTTTCTTCGATTCCTCTATGATTTGTTTTGCCTTCATGACGATATTTAATTAGTAATTCTCGTTCGTCAGGTTGAGCATTATTTATTAATTTTGAACATTCTATAAGTTTTAAATTTTTAAAATGGTTATTCATTGTTTGTTGAAAATAGGTTCTTAGTTCTTTGGAAAAGAAATAAACATATGTTGTTTTATTTGTTAAATATTCTTTCAAAAAGTTAGTAATTACTATAATATTAGTGGGTAATGTTGCGTGAATAATTTGATGTCCTTCGAAATTTTCACGTTTGGTTTTAACATATTTGTCATAAGGTGCTTTTTTAATAATAAGTTGATGAGCTTTATTATTAATAATTTCATCTAATATAGTCATATTGGAATGATTTTCGTTAGCATTTGTACTATGTATTGTTTCCGTTACGGGTGGTTTTATTGGAATATTACAATGGGTTAGTTGTGTTATAGGTGGAGTTATTAGAATGTCAGAAATAATATTAATTTTGGGTGTTGTTTCAGGTTCGTGTTCTAGTCTTTCTATTGTTTGTGACACTACTTCAGAGTCAAGGATATCTGGGTTGAATTGGTCGTTTAGGAATTGCGTTACGTCGGTGTCTATATCGCCTGGGTAATTTATTAATGATTCGGATTCGATTGCGTTTAATTGAATTCGGCTAAGGGCGTCAGCGTTAGTGTTTTGTTTCCCTTTTTTGTAGATTATTTCATAATCATACTCTTCAAGTTTTAGCCTCCAACGTACTAATTTCGAATTTGGTTCTTTGAGGTTAAATAACCATACTAATGGGCGATGGTCAGTATATATTTTAAATTTTTTGCCATAAAGGTAAGGTCTAAAGTATTTACATGCCCAAACGATTCCTAAAAGTTCTTTTTCAATCGTTGAGTATTTTTGTTCTGTTTCATTTAGAGTGCGCGACGCGAATGCTACAGGGTTGTCATTTGGCGGGTTGCCTTGAGAGAGAACAGCGCCTAGGGCTACATTTGAGGCATCTGTCGTAAGGACAAAAGGTTTTTCAAAATCAGGGTATTTTAGTATTGGAGCATTAATAAGCAATTCTTTTAAATGGTTAAAGGATTGAATAAAGGCTGGTGAGTGTTCAACTTTCGCTCCTTTTTTGAGACATAGTGTAAGGGGTTTCGTGATTTTTGCGAAGTCTTTGATGAATCTACGATAATATCCGGCTAGTCCTAAAAATGACTTAATGTCTTTTTGGGTTTTTGGTATGGGGAAATTTTTAACTGCGGTGACTTTATCAGGATTAGGTTTTACACCTTCGCTTGTAATTTTGTGACCTAAATAAGCAACTTCTTTGTGTAAAAATTCTGATTTGTCTAGCTGCACTTTTAAATTGGATTCTCTAAGTCTATCAAAAACGGATTTTAATCTATCGATGTGCTCTTGAAGTGACGTAGAGAAGATTATTATGTCATCAAGATATACAGAACAGATTTCATTTTGAAGTCCCCGAAGGACGTTGTTCATGACTCGCTGAAATGTAGAGGGCGCATTTTTTAAGCCAAAAGGCATGCGTCTAAATTCATAATGACCTGTATCGGTTGAGAAGGCTGTTTTAGGGATATCATTCGGTTCCATTTCTATTTGATGGAAACCGGTTGCTAGATCCAATGTGCTGAAATATTGAGATTTTCCAAGTTTATCGAGAATATCCGATATATTTGGTAAAGGAAATTTATCATCAATACTGCGTTCATTGATTTTACGGAAATCGCAAACGATACGCCATTTACGTTTACCGGACGCGTCCATCTTTTTTGGGACAATCCAAATTGGACTACTCCACGGTGACGTTGAGTTTTGAATGATACCGTTCTCTAACATTTTGTTAATTTGGGTTTTAACCTCTTTTTTATGAATTTCGGGATATCGATAAGTCTTTGTATATATAGGTGTGTCATCGGTTAGGTTTATCTTATGTTTAATTTGATTAGTAAATGTAAGTGCGATGCCCTCACAATAAAATATGTCACGATATTCGTAACACAAGTTTCGAATAGCTCTGTATTCTTCCTGATTACAATGTGACAGTCTTAAATTTTTTAAGTTTTGCTTTTGTGTATTATCCATATATTCATTTATTTCTGTATCGGTTTCCATTTTTTCTATGAAGTTGTTTTCTACTTCATTTATGGTTTCGATATCTATGGGATTAAATATTTTTATTTTAACTGGGTTTTCGCGACTATTCGTAATTATAGTTGTTGCGTAGGAGTCAATGACTTGTACTAAAGCTTCTGGCATCTCTGCGCAACCAAAATCTGTATATTTTAAAATACCTAAACCATTCGATTGATTTACAGGCAGTTTGATTCTTTGACATGTACGTGGGGGAATTATTATTTCGATAGTTTCAAAATTATGTAAATTTGATATATTATTTTGATAATATAAAGGCAATGTTACAAATTGAGTATCTAAAGAACAATGTTTTAAATTTATATTAGCTCCAATATGTGTTAGAAAATCAATTCCTAAAAGTCCGTCAAATTTAGGTGAAAAATCAAAAAGATAAAACTTATGATTACCTGTATGATTAAAACAAGGAAATATTGGTATATTAATTACTTCATTGTGAATGGACGTAGCGTGGGCTGTCCTTACTGAGAAAGGTTCCGAAAAAATGAAATTTGAATAAATTTTGTATGCTAAATTAGGCTTTATAAAACTTTTGCCACTACCTGTATCAATTAAAAATTTTGCTTTGATTTCGGGTATGAAAATTACTGGTAAATCTGAATTTGTATAATTATTTAAAAGTATTATGTTTGGTTGTTGGAAATTTGGTTCTCCTGAAAATTTTCTTCATTAAAATCAATTTGATTTTCATAAGGGTTATTTTCTAGACAAGAAAATTCGGTATTGGAGTCATTATACGAATATTGCGAATTATCGGTGTATTCCGGGTAATAATATTGAAATTCAGCATTGCTAGTTTGAAAATTTTCATTTTGATCATTATCGGTATTTATCGATTCGACTGATTGATTATATAGTTCTTCTACAACAATATTACGTTGTGAAGAATGTGGTTGTTGGTTTCTTCTAAGGATTGTGTTCCCTGAAGAAGTATCCATCGGCTCAGGCTTTTGTTGGCGTGATATTCCAGAAGAAGTTGGGCGTTGATTTTGGGGGTTAAAAGATGGTCTTGGGGTAAAAGTGTTTCTTTGCATAAAATTTTGATTTGGGAAATTCGATTGTCTAAAATTATTTGCGGGTTGCCTAAATTGTCCAAAGCCCATAAATTGATTATTTCCATTATTAAAATTTGGGATTGGTTGTTTATAAGAAGGCATAAAATTTGAAAATTGCTGAACGGGGTAATTCGAAAATATTGGTCTCACATTAGCAGGATAATGTGCTTGTGTAGGCAAATTTATTTTTGGTTTTTGTGAATTAAAATTTGGGTTTTTTGGTAATATGTTACTACGGTTCTTATAATACATAAAATTTTCTTCTTCCAAGGCACAGCTCATTGCCTCTTCTAAAGTAACTGGATTTTTTAATCTAACCACAAGTTGCATATGGTAGTTTAGACCGTTTATGAAGGTTTTTAATACTAAATTTCCGTATTCATTAATTTTTAAAAGTTTTAGAGCTTGCGTTTCATTGCTTAAATTTACTTTGGAAAATAACAAACTGCGAGCGTCTTGCAAACGCAGGCCAAATTGTTGCGGTGTTTCATTTTTTTCCGGTTTGGACGTTATTATATCTTGAATAATACAATCAATCGATCTATGATCTGAAAAAGTCGAAATTATTGCAGCTTTTACTGCGGGCCATGTATTTAATTCTATTCTAGAACAAATAATATCGGCTGCCCTACCTACAAGTTTACTTAATATAGTATCGTGTAAACATACATTTATAGGTGCATTATTGTCCGTTTTATTTCTATGATTATTATAAAAATTATCACAAGCATTAATAAATCTGTTTATTTGTTTTGGATTCCCATCAAATAAGGGAATATTGTCTGCCTGATATCTGACTAGTTGTAAATTAGGTTCAGTAGTCATTATTTTACTTATTTGAATTAAATTAGAAAAAGGTGTTAGATTTCTTTCACAATTTAAATTTCCAAAAGCTGATGTTAAATCTTCCAGTTTGCGGAATTACAAGAGACGTAAATATCAATATTTAAGATAGGATAAAAATAAAATGAAATAAGGAAAATTGAAAGGAAGCACTTACAGCAATGTACTGAAGATAATTCCAATTCTCATTCTTAAACTAGGGTCCAATAGGAGAGGCGATGTGGTCCTTTCCCTGGTTAGCAGCTATGAGGGTGGGACGATGTGTGTTCCCAAACTCGCACCAATAGGACGCTGGACGATGCTGTTCCAAATCCCTGGTCAATTTTTGAGTTTCTTAGTACACCCTGAAGATTTTTTAATTGTCCGATTTTTGCCACGAATCGTTGAGACGAAACCAGAAAATACGCACGATGCGCGACTGTTGGCAATAATCCTACCGACTGCGCCAGTTAACAACTCGAAACACGAGAAATTATTTTTAAAAAATCAATTTTATTTCATAAGCGTACAAAGAGAACTGACTACAAAATGCATTTTAGTTATATTTATAAGTTCAGTAATGCTTATGTTGCATGAGAACGAAAAGATAAAAGTCTAAGAATTGCAAGTGCATAAATGCAGAATTGCATTTCTCACGGGAACGTAACTCACCTTGATTTTTTGCCGTATGAGGCAATTCCATACTTTTTTAATACGTAGTCGAAATTTAAAAACTCTTTAAAAATGTATATGAATACTGAATATGCAGACATGTTACTTACTTATTTATGGACAGTGTAGACAGAATGCTCATTTGTTGTCCCAAACATATCAGGAAAGAAATCCTAACAGGAGGTGTCCTAATGACAGAACATTTGTGGCGGTAGTCATTTTCAGCATTTACTTTAAGTTTTATAAAATAGTTTTTTAGTGTGTGAATTACCTACCTAGTGCTATAAATTATTATGCTTGGTAAGTTCATATTCTTTATTAATTTTTGGAAACTAATAAACTTAATTGGGGTTGTGTATTTAAAAACTATACAAATAAATAATTTAAAAAGTTTTAATAACAGGTTTTTCCTAATTTTTAAACTCGCCGATATTATGCTAACAAACCACAATTTATAAAAAAATTGGTTCATACATTCCAAAAAAAAAATCAAAATAAAATAATTGAATCGTTTTCAAGGTTTTTGTTGACAAAACACAGCTGATGAGATTGTCATCACATTGATATCCAAGCAAATAGCAATGTTGCAATGTTGTCTTGGATTTAGTAGAAACCTCCAAAATTAAACATTTTAAAATTAAATATCTCGAAAACCCTTTCTAATTTACCGATGGTTTATGAGAATATTTTGTTTAAAATCGTTTATACTATCCTATGTTAAAATATGTTTAGTCAAACCCCTAACACTGTAGACAGTTAGTAGTAAAACTGCGCTGTATTTTATCGAGATTCTCAAAAGGAGTTATATACTCAGGTGACCATATTATTTCATCATATTCTAATTTGGCCCGAACGTGGGAGTTAAATAATAATTTAATACTTTAATATCATTAAAATCTCAGTATAATAAAACCATACATCTTTGAAGCTTCAGCAGTGATTTTGTTTATATGGGGAACAAAAAAAAATTTCGAATTTATAAAACCAAAATATCAAAAGTGAATATTTATACACTTCAAGTATTTTTGACTCCGTAAACGCTAAAAATAGGCTTATTTAAAACATTATGTTACTTACGTTATAAAGACTTTTTTAAGAGGACATTTCTTTCAAACTGCTAGAGTACTGTTCCGTCGGTTGGAGGTACAGGAATTACAGTGGAGCCCTGTTTAGATTATTTACGAACGACAAGGTTTTCCTAGCGATTGTATTAATTCAATTATTTCAGTACATCGCTGCCCAGAGAGAAATAATAAAAGTTGGGCATGTAGATGTTTCTATATATTATTTATAGTAATTAAATTAAAATTTTTTAATTTCATAGGATTTATAGGCGTCGACTCCATTGGGATGTGGGTGCGCAAGAATCTAGAGCAATTTTGTTCTAAAGCATACTTTGTAAAATTTTTCTCCCCAATAAAAAATAATTTGGATACCAGCTTTGTTAAAATAAATTCGAGATCATCTCTCTGTAAATCTTACATTTGAATAGTTAATATTCCTTAGCACTTTATTCTAAGCCATTGCTTCGCTTAACATAATACGCGTTTTTGTGGTTGACCAGGTCAAGAGATTTTGGTCATCGTTGGTCAATGGCCGATTATGTCTGGTCAACTTAGATTTTCCATTACATAAATGACACTATCGCTAAAACATTTTCCATTACATAAATGACACTATCGCTAAAACAAGTTTTTGAGACGTTTAATCTAATAGCCAGATTTCGTTTTGTGTTTTTATTATATTAGTGGAGTCAGTCTAACGCAGCTTATCGTGAAAAAGAACCTGCACATCCTCTAGTATTTTTCGTTTAAAATTATTATACTTATTAGCAACCAATAGAAGTATCCTCTCACAAATTTGTATCAAAATCAAATAGACAAGTAAAATTACGAAAAATATTCGAAAATTCTTCGTGTCATTCGGTTTTTGACTTTTTTTTTGTTTTGGACATAGACGTATAGTACAAAGCACCTGCAATTCTGAAAAGTAGGCGCGTATGAAGGAGTTGTACTACAAGTATCGAAATAGTCAATAATTAAAATAAAAAAAAACTCCTTAATAACCCAAATTTAAGTTTAAATAAAATTGAAAACCTTAAGTGACTCATATTCAACAAAACATTCATAAAAACAAGAAACTACACAGGGTGAAACAGCGTCATCAAAATGCAACTTAGACTTTATAAAGCAACATGTAACATTTTTCAAAAAAAAAACTGAGAAGTCATGAAATTTATTTAAGAGGAAATTTTGTAAGCACCAAAAAATCACCCCCCCCCCCCCAGGTTTTGTATATATTCCCGTTTTAGGGCCTCTGGTTGCCTGAAAATTTTTTTTTATTTCCGTCCATCATCTGCCTATTTGTGATCAGCATTTTATCCGATTAACTTTAAGCCCAAAATTCAAGAGTCATATGAGGATGAACTGGTAAAATGTTGATAAAAAGCCAATATGACTACAACTATGAAGTTGGTTAATAAATAAAAAACATTAGACTATTATTTATAATTGATAGAAAAAAAAATTTGGAAAACTTAAAATCTAGGAAAATTGGCATCTAATATGTTTGAAATATTATGTTTTAAGGTTTAGTGATATTTTAAATACATTTTGATAGTCCCTATTTTACATACGAAAACTAGCGATATTAATATAAATAAAATAAATTCTCACCTTTCCTATACCAGGTATGAAATCGATCCAAAATGTAATAATACTTATAACCCAAATAAAAATATGAACCCATACAGCAAAATGAACAGCAGATTTTGTATCTGGAATCTCATGATTTCCTTGTCTATCACGTCCTTGGCGATCACCTTCTACATTGAACGTTGAGGCAGTAACAGTTCTTGATATAGTATTGAGGAAAGAAGTTCCTATTACATTGGAAGGCGTCTAAAAATAATTGATAATAATGTGTATCTTTTTTATTTTAAATTCGTGTATACTGATGTAAGAGATTTTTAGGGTAATGCAATGATTTTTAGGGTAATGCAATGTGTAAAGCACTGTGAAATAAATGTGCCTTTATAGGATGTATGGAGTAAGATGAAATGTTTCTAAATAGTGAGTAAAATTAATAATACCTTAAGTACAATTACAATTAATACCAGCGTTTTGTTTTCGAGTTATACATCATCAACGCAATAACTTCTCTTATAGCAATGTAAATGTGAAAATTATAACATCTGCCTTCAAGAATTGGATTATATCATATATGCTGTTTCTATCGAAAAATTAAAAAGATATTCATGACTGTTTTGATGAAGTTAAGCAAAGTTTATATCCCTGATTTCAAAACAAGCGGTAAAACAACGATCTGTTAAAAATGAATGCGGAATTATCCTGACAGTTCTTGTTACAATCACTGGAATTTAAGTATTTTAACATTAAAATTAAAGTGGTAACCTCAATAACAGACCTGACTGATATTATAGTGACTTTTTGACTGAAGTCAAGAAAAAACATCATCATATTATAATCCTTTAAAAAAAAATAGCAAAAGAGCGGACAGTGTTTTAACGTGAAAAACAATGATCAGCACTGTTTTGGGTGGAGTTTAATAAGTCCATTATTCCCTGCTGAACATAATGTTAAGATAACAAATTCATATCCAAATCCATATCGAAATTAAAAGACATGAAATATTTTGAAATGTTGAATCAAATTTCTGTGAATGTGTATGAACTAAAGTGCGTATGAAGAAAAACAAAAAATTAAGGTATGAGATAGTTGGTCCACTACATTATACTTCTAAAAAACTTCCAATCCATGTAAATTAATTATTGATTACTAATGGTAAGAAAAATCGTTATTGTTGGATAAAGTCAATGTGATGGATGTTTAGCTTATTTTTATTCTAAAGAGAAGTTAGAAATGCACCAACGACATGATTATAATCATTTGTTTACAAAAATTGTATAATCTTTCTTATTTCATTAAATGTTCGTATAACAATTCTTTATCAGTAATTTGTTTACTGAATTCGTATCCCTTAACTTAAATATTATAGATCATTCGTTGGTTTTTAAGGATAATAAAAGCCCTTATTTTTTACAATGCCAACGTTTCGATCTTTATTTAAGGGCTATAATAAGAAATACAATATACAATATTGTATTTCTTATTACTTATACAATACTCTTTATAATATTTTACAATAGATTTAATTAAGAAAAAAGCAACACTTACAAAATTTAAAACAAACAAACTGGATTGTATAGTATGTGCAATACGTAAAATTTCTTAAAAATATTTTAAAATCTAACCTATAACACAGGCATGTCACCTAAAAATAAAAAAAAATGCCAGAAGGCATCCCAGTGAAAATTATCTGCTCTGCTTTAAAGGAATTTAATTTTATTATATTCTAATTTTCGATATTATATTGGGGTAAATACGACTAAGGTTCTCGGTGTCACTTTTCTTATTAAACGCATTTAAATCTTTTCTAAAACACATCAAAAACTATTTAGTCTCTTCGAACATCGAATATACTTTTCCGAATCGTAGGGGAGACTCAATTAAAGAATGGTAAACCATCTTAGTCACAGCAGAACCAATCTCGGATGAAACTAGGTGAACCGCATGACCTCCAGAAGCTACTCTCTTACTGAGATTTAAAATATGTCGGTCGAACTTAAGTTGGTTATGTACAGAAACACCTAGAAACTTTGTATACATTGTGTTGCTCAAGATGGACCCGTCAATTTCCAAGTTATCAAGGAAACATCTAAATGTCATCATACTAATTTTGCCAACGTTGAGACACAGATAGGTTTGTAATAGCTTTAACAATCAAATTAATAGTAATTGACTTTTCTCATATGATCACACTGTATTAAAAAGCTCTTAATAGTATACGAGTTTAAAATTACCTTTTATAGCTTAATACTGTTTGGTGATTATAATTTATTTTCGAACAGTAACTGTAACTAACTTCTGTAAGACTAGATATACATGATATAGGTAATTTAGCAATTGTTTTTATTATTGTATTTTAACTTAAATTGCAACACACTAACAATAACATACCAAGTTCTAAGCAAAATTCCATAATTCAATAAAATTTGGCGCCCTCTAGCGGCACTCCTAATCATACAAAGTAGTTTATACTTGGAATTTTTTTTAAGCGAGTGTTAGGGCAAATAAAATATCAAAAAATTATGAATTTTAGCGGAAACCACTTTATACGGTTTTGGTGCCCTCTCGTTTTGTTTGACGTCTTAGGTGGAATATACATTTACACGCTTACTTGTATTAATATATTTGACCATTCAAGAGGTAGTTTGAGGTTCCCAAAACTATCTTCATTTCTTTGTGTAAGCCACCCATTGCATTACATCATTTCTTTCACTGTCACACATAAAAACACGTCTAAAGTTTAGTATCTCTAAAATTTTAACATATTTTATTATATTAATATTCGTTAAAGCTCCTTGCGGAAATTTTATTTCACCCATTTCCCTTTTTATACAACCTTATAAATAAACTTGTTTCTTGGCACTCCATATCTTTGTTATAACATTCGGCTTCTTCTAGCAGTTGTCTCGATGTTCTGGTGTCATTACTAGCTTTGACTATTGCCATGGGGGATCTAAAAATAGCCCATAAGGTAAAAATTCACCAATTTGTTTAGAGGGTCTTATAATGTGGGTTCTTTATCATATTGCTTTTCACTGGTTGCTTTCAAACTCATTCCAAGCTTTGTATTTAAAGGATTTATACCGCCACCTCCCCTAAATTAATATTTTTTCAAATGTGTTCCCAGTCTGCAATATTTGCAACAAAGAACTATAAACCACACAGGATAGTTACTTCTCGTAATCATAACGTTCGCCAGTTTCCCGCCGACCACGAAGGTCAATGACCGGGTGTGTGATATACTCCGGCTCCCCCAGTCTAAAGAATTAGTATTAGTTACATTACTCGGGGCAAGTTTTGTTTACCTGAAATGGGTTATTTGGAAAAAAAATATTTGATTGCCTTCTAGAAGCCCTTCTTAACAACGGAAATGAAAAATTTTCCTGCGGAAATGCGTCATTTCCATTGTACACCCCTTTTTTTTTTAATTTAGAAGCTTGCGGGATCTTGGAGCGAATAGGGGTGCTGGGTGGGGTAAAAATACTTTAAAGGGAAAAGAAATCTTTTCTAGAAGTGTTTCTTAACAACGGAAATGAAAAAATTTATTGCAGAAACGCGTTATTTTCATTTTCATACACAGTTTAGTATACCTGAAATCAGTTACATGAAAACTTTGCTTGGCATCTCATCCCAAATGCTTTCCCAAGCACCAAAATGCCAAAATGTTACTGCGGAAATTTGTCGTTTTAATTTTCCGACAAAATTTTGTATAGTTTAGTTTACCTGAAATCAGTTACATAAAAAAGAAGCTTTGATTTATATTCTAAACTTTTTCCTCAAGATAAAAATGTAAAAATTTGTCTGCGGAAATTTGTCATTTACATTTTTCACGGAAATTTTGAGCGCTTTTCCAGGGCGCGGCACGATTGCGGACGAAACATTAGTATTCAGTTTTTCACAAAATGAAGTGAGGGCACGATTGCGGAATGTAAAAATAAGGGCTGAACGCATCGTATTGTCAGCGACATTTTATACCCGTATACGTGACAGCCCGAAATTTTTTTTAGATAATCTCAATAATTTGTCTGAGTCACGAAGTTTCATATAAGTATCTGTCTGCATATCTTTGAGAACTTCAAGGAATATAAACAAAGAAGGATGATCCTTTCTTGAGTCAGGCAATCGAACAAATATATACGAGCATTCCGCAATAATGCCATCGATTATTTTGCCTCCATCCGCAATCATGCCTTCGTTTTCGTTACTTAAAAAATGTAGAAGAATTTAGAATGTAAATCAAAGTTTTTTTTTGTGTAACTGATTTTAGATATTCTAAACTATACAAAATTTCCGCGGAAAATGAAAATGACAAATTTCCGCAGACACATTTTAACATTTTCGTGCTTGGGAAAGAGTTTGGGATGAGATGCAATGCAAAGTTTTCATGTAACTGATTTCAGGTATACTAAACTGTGCAGAACGGAAATGACGCATTTCCGCAGCAAAATTCTTATTTTCCGTTATTTAGAAAAGCTCCTAGAATATGTAAAACTAGATACTTTCCTTATAACCAATTTCAGGTAAACGAAACTTGAGCCCATTACTCTGTAATAGAAATTCGCTTCTTAAGGGAGAACTGCACGCAAAAAGTGAAAAACCAGCGAAAAGGTCTAGTCGAGTTGAAAGTAAGATGAAAAGGTACCTACGCATTAAAAAAAACTTCCTGCACGTCCGACCTCAAAAAAATGTGTTATGTATAGGTAATTTAAATTACACTTCGGTAAAAAATGGGTTCAAAAGGGTTCACGCGCTGCAGAAATACAAAGACATGAGTACGATTTACCATTTCAAATTTTGCACTTCACACAGACAAAGGATCAATGCAAGGCGGTAAAGAGACATTTTGTGGATACAAAAATTATATGCGACGGCATTTACGTCAAAAAGTGGTCAAAAAATGGTCGAAAATGGACAAATCTACTTTTATTTTATAACTCTAAATTTGATTTTTTCATAAAAATTCGCATTTAGCGCCCAACTATACATATTTCCCTATTAAAATCACATTGAGGCTAATACATATCTCTTATAGTTTTAACATAATATTGCAGCGGCGGAAGACTTGCAAATGATCCATATTACTGCGTGCAGTTCCCCCTTAAGCATTTTTTTTTTAAATATGCTTTAGTTTTTACAAGTGGTAATCAGTCACACAAGTCTGAAAAAGTGTTGTTCGTGCATAGTGAAACGTAATTAGCCAATGAAAGAATTAAAACTTTTTTTATAACTGATATGTTTACTTTTGCAGGAGTCTACATACTTGCCAGGTTATAGATATACGTGTTTTCTTTTAACATATAGCAGGTACGTTTAATGTTTTCTCTGGATTGTTGCTTTTTTAGTATTAATGCAAATCTCAACTTTGTTAATTAATCTGAAAGTTATTTATACTTATATATCAGAAGCTATGTCGTTATTGTGTTTTTTGGTTCCGTTTTTCTTGTAAAAGTGGTTATATTTAGGTATTTTTTGTAATCTCTAGAAAACATTATTTTTTAAATTAAAAAAAAATAAGCATGATTTTTACTTCTCTATTTAAGAATCACTTTACGTATTTGCTTTTTAAATTAATACATTTAGATACCTAAAATACGGAAAAATACTTATTTCTATTTAACGATTTGGGGCACCCTGCCATTAAAGAAAATATTATAACAAATTTTCATGAGAAGACACTCATAATATATATTTTTGTCTTAACATAATGTTTAAATTTTTTCCTAATAATTTATTTTATGTCCAAATATAAATTTCTAAAACATTTTGACGAATAACTGACCATTACTTATTGACCAAAATTCATATGGTAATGCTGCTCTATTAGTTTGATAAAATTTGTCGAAATTTATTGCACTGAAAACCAGAATAACACCATCAAAATGCTAAACCATATTATCCTCCTATAGAAACAACGTATGAAGCTTGTTTCGAGCGGGCCAGGCGACGTCACTGCAACAAAGATCGCTAAATTGAAATAAATCGCCGATGTAACTATCCTGTGTTATTTACGATTCTTGGTTGTAACCAGGAATCTGTCTATGTCTTGTTGGAAGTTCTGGAAATGATAAAACGAATTCCCGAGCGAAGTACGTTCTTACAGTACTTTAACATCCGAAAGGAACAATATTTGAAAATATGAATTAATATTCAAAGTCGCTACATTAACCAATATATGAATATTTAAGAAATTTGTTGTGGTTATTTTGATTATGTCAATGGCGAAAATTGTACGTCCCCCACGATATTAAACCAAATTAAGTTATTACAATTGATGATATTCCATGTCAGAATGGATTATTTTACATTTGAGAGACAAAAAAATATGGATCGGTTTTTTATTTTTCAAGGTTACTAATAAATTTTCAAAAGGGTTATATGTGAAAACACAAACCTCCAAATTATGTTACATGAAGATACTAGCTAGAGATCCATATATAATGACCACTATATGATGTATATGCCATATGAGCAATTTAGAGCACTGTGTCCAACACTGTTGGAAAGAAGATTATGGTTTTCGTGTAATTAATAAGGATTGTGACATAAATTCTGACAGATATAGAAATAAGAAACAAGTTATTGAACTTGTTTCATATATTTGATGGAAAAACAGTTAATCAGAGGGCTAGTTAAATCAAGAAGAGGAGGAAAAAATATCATAGTTTAAAATTAGAGAAAACTTATCAACCAATAACACAAGCATTACAACTGTTTACTTTAAAAAAGCTTTATTGACTCCAAAAAATATTACAGTATCTTATTCTTGGAATCAGCTATGAAATATAATAATACCAAAGTTATTTATCATTCTCGAAATAACAACTTATAACTAACTAACATGGTCATCAGTAATCGACAAAGAGTGATAACCATAAATTGATGCAATTTATAATTATCATGTAGAGGAATTAATAATTTAAGTCAGTGCCAAAAACTTTTTGATTAAATATTTTTATTTTAAATATGATGCGGAATTGCACTGTACAATTTGAATCCTAATAGTAAATAGAGTTTTAGCTTAGTTTTGACTTGAAAGATGATAAATGGAGATTATTGCCTTAGAATAAGAATGGATTGTATTGTTTACATGAAACATCACTATAAGACCGAGTCCTTGCTTTACTGTATTATATGGGGAATGCGCAATACAATTTTATATATATATATATATATATATATATATATATATATATATATTGAGGGTACCCGTGTGCCCTCAATTTACTTTAGCTCAAATAAAAACAAATAAAAAAGTGCTTTGCTGTGAAATAACTTTGAAATCTGTAAAAAAAACAAACGTAAACTGAATAAGCTGAAATATTCTTATTTTTTTTTTTGATTTTGATATTATTGACATTTGTTGGGCTGTGTTACCACTTACTGGCAATGGCTCCCATTTTTGGTCAATACTACCATATGCATCTACTGTGTTTATTTGCCTTTACTACATCATCGACCCCACATCAAGTGTCTTGCTGTTCATGCGAAGCTGCTTTCAAGGGACTCGTTCAGATCGGAATTGTTGTTGTTTGGAAACGAGAATGGAGCACGCAAAGTAGACCAAAGCCAAGGTGTCGTAAGAACATTAAGAAAAGTAAATATAACATTAACTGTGATCGAGATTGTAATAAATATTTTCACAAAGACAGTTGTGATATAACTGATGCTGAGTTTAGTGATTTTCAACACTGTAGAACAAAGCAAAAATGGGTCTGCAAAGACTGCACTAGGAAAAGCAGAACCCTTAGTATTTCTTCACTGGAGAGCAGCGAAGAGCAGTTCGAGGTAGAGAACTCCCATAGTTATGAGAAATCACATCCAGGAAGAGAATCAACCAACAACAAACATTTCTAAATGAGGATTTCAAGATGACAGGGGAAATGGAACCTTAGCATTAAATAGTGACATTATGAAATTTTTGATAGGTAAGGGTTAAGCACATTTGAGTAATCAATAAACTTTCAGAGTGACTGGCTGAGAGACTTGCAATCATCTATGAGGGAGTTGACCAGGGAAAACAAGAGTCTTCAAAAAGACAGTGAAAACTTGGAAAGAGGATACAAAAATTGGAAAGGGATTTCCCAAGAACACGAAAAGAATATAGTTGTTATTGGATTAGAAACTGAAAAAAATAAATGTAATAGAGATGTTCAGAAAGTACTTAACAAACTAGATGTAAATATTTAATCAGAAAATTATCAGACCAGAACACAAAGTTGGAAAAAAACAATTTTAGTTACTTTGATGGAGAAAACGGCAAGGGACAGAGTACTGGAAAGAAGAAAACAAGTGGGAACCTTGATAGTTGCTGAATGTGGACTGGGAGTAGACAATAGTATGGTTTATATAAATGAGGACTTACCATTAGAGGTGGGAACTCTATTTCAAAATGCCAAAAGATTGGCAGGCAAAAATTACAAATTTATATGAAGTAAGTAAGTAGAAGTAATAAATCAGAGGTGATCAGAGTCAGGATGAAAAACATGTTGACTTCTTGCTTCAACAGTAGTGGAAAACGAAGACATAACCATAGTAAGTAGGCTAAATACATATAATGTGCAATATGAAAATCGAACAAATAACCTTGTATGCTAAAAACCTAATATACTAATACATTAAGAATTAAATTAAATCAACTGAGAATCTTGGTACAACAATTTAAAATTAAAATACATGTGCTGACAGTATCAGCAACCTGGCTTGATCTAGGCGAGGAAGCTATTTCTACCTACCTGGATTTAATAGCAATTTTGTCAGCCAAGATAAGAGGTCAAATCATTACTAATTTATCTTTCCTAACTCTTAAAATACAACAACCTGACATTCACATTACAGCAATATATAGACCACCTAACTACAATATCAATGATTTTCTGATGAACTTTAACTCTGTTCTCAAAAGAGCAATGAAGCATACATCTGTTCTGATAGGAGGTATGAACCTAAATCTGCTGGAGCACTCTAATGCGTCTGGGCTATACAGTGACATGTTGGCGTCTTCTGGATTTTTTTGCTGCAATACTCAATATATTATGAGGCTTACAGACAACCATCTTCAATTGATTATGTGATCTCAAATACGAACAGGCACTTGAAAGTCTGTCTGCTTGATTACTTCAGATCATAGGCTACAGGTAGTATCAGTGCCTGTTGTTATGGATCCACCAAAAAACCAGAGACCAAGTATATTGTTACAAAAAAATTAAATGCAGATCTGGCAATGTGAAGACTGAATCTGTTGCATAAAAGGCTTGTCCTTTGCGCTGATGCTTTCCAATTATACAGTGATTCGGAGTCTGTCCTTACCGACTGTTACCATGTAATGGTAAAACAAATAAAGGAAATCAGAGGTAAGGAATAGAATAATGAAGAAATATCTTAATTTAAAAATGGACCTTTATTACAAAAAACATAAAAGAGATTTTAATAATGATTTTTACGTAAGACACACAAAAAAACAGCAGAAAAGTGGTAAAGTATATTAAAAAGCTAAAAAGTCAAATTACAACAATAGATTTTGTAAAGTAACTGGAAATTAAAAAAAAATGGAAGCCAGGGCATGAGATTATGTACAATAAAGGCAAACCTTTATTGTAGATATATACATACAGAATATACATTCTTTGGTTGTAGATGGAGTAGAGCTGACACAGTCAAGACAGATAGCTCAAGCCTTCAATGACTATTTTACTTAAGTAGACTCCGAGATATCTCGGAAGATATCTGATATTCCATTAAGCGATCCTGTGGGGAGAACAACTGTCCAAGAAGCAGAGCAAGTCATCAGTGGAATGGAAACTATGAAAGTCAATAAAATAGATGACATCAGTGTCAGCAATGTGAAGTGTATGAAGGTGCAATGTGTCCCATTCATAAGTAAACTTATCAATCTTTGCTTTTAAAGTGAATATGTACCAGACAAAGTAAAAGTATCTATAGTGTGTCCTTTGTTTAAAGGAGGTGACAGTCAGTCAGTCTCTCACTATCGACCGTTGTCAGTTCTTCCTGTTTTGTCCAAAATTATTGAGCAATGGGTAAATTTTAGGCTAAAAATAATCAACTTTCTTGGAGTTGGCCAGTATGGCTGTTGTTAGTTCAGTGACATAGAGATATCGACCTATTTCAGAATTACTGCATATGCTCTCTGGACTTATGAAAGAGATTCAGTATGGTTGACCACTCAATATTGCTGCAGAAGCTTGGTAATATGGGCATAAGTGGTACCCCAGATGTGTTGTTTGTTAACTACTTTAAAAATAGATAACCGTCTGTGTCAGTGAACAATGCACACAAGTCAGTAAGACCTGTCACAGGACAAATTAAAATTTGATTTGAAATATAATATTTTTGGTTTCTTTAAATGTTTTTGGAAAGATAACAAGACTGATGTGGCTATTTTTAAAGAGTTTTTATTTCGAAATTGTTTTCTTTGTAAAGTGATTTGTGTTTGGGAAAATACATGATGGAGACAACTAAGAATGATCGGTTTATCCGCTTCAGTAAAACCCAGGCAGGCTTTGTAAAATAAATGATAACATTTCATGTTACTAAGAAGCCGATTTTGACGTTTTAATTAACTTTCGTACATTTGTGTTGTTGTTAACAACTAAAAATAGCTCGTGGTAAAGCTGTTTCTGACGAAATAAGAAAAGTGATCATTCAATTGCATTTAAAAGGCTAAAATGCCTCCGAAATTGCTGACACTGTTAACAAATCGAGATATACAGTTTGAAATATTATTAAACTGTACAAACCCACTGGATCTCTGGGTCAAAAACCAAGAACTAGAAGTCATCTGCATTATCCCAATACCAACTTGAGAGCCCCAAAAATGATTATCAAGCACATCCGGCGTGCTAATAATAACGAATTGAAAATATTATGGAATCAGGCAACGGGAAAACATTTTTCAAGAGCAACTTGTCTCAGAACTGCCAAAAAACTCGGATTTAAAAGAAGCACAGTAAGCTTACATTATTATTTTTTTTTTTATTTTTAATTCAATATTTTATAGGCAAAAGAGAAGCCCTTACTGGCAAAGATTCAGAAAAAAACTGACTATCGTGGGCAAAGGAACACAAATTATGGCCTCTGAACCAATGAAATTCCATTATTTGGAGTAATGAAGCCAGATTTAAAGTATACGTTGGTGATAGTAGGAGTCGTGTCATATTAACTAAAGAAGTGTTTCAGAATTACTGCTTTAAAAAGAAATTTAAGTTTCTGGCTTCTATTATGATCTGGAGATCCATATCAGCTAGTGGAGTGAAAAACTTACACTTTGTGGAAGGTATTATGAATGCTGATAAGTACATCAGTGTGCTTCAAAATAACTTAACACCCCAACAAATGCTTTTAAATAATATCGAATGTATCTTCCAACAAGATGGTGCTACTTGTCATACGGCTAAAAAAGTAAAAGACACAATGTCAGAAAACACTATTTCACTTTTATAATAGTGGTCCAGTAGCCCAGATCTGCCGATTGAAACTTTGTGGCATATCTCGAAGAAAAAGCTTCGATTAAATTCCGCAAGAACCGTTCCAACATTACGAACCCATCTCCAAGACATTCGGAAGAGTTTTACATCAGATGACTACCAAACATTAGTTGACACTATATCAAGACGTACCGAAGCAGTAATCGGTCGAAAAGGCGATGTACAGCAGTGGTAATTGGCCGTTATTTGGTTTCGTTGATTTTTTCAATTGGTAAGATATTTTTTTCTACAAAAAATGTAGTATTTTAGACTCAAATTGAATAAATATATCATATATTATCAGAAATATATTATACTTTTTTCGTTAATATGGCATATTCCTTTAAAAAGCAGACAATGTCTAATAAACCATTAGAATAATACAAAATATGAGTTGAGAGTTTGAAGATGCTTTTTAACGCTTTATTTTGCAAAACAAGTATTGGATGTTATCTATTTGTTTTCTCGCGCCTACAAATGTTTTTGCATTATTATAGTAAATATGAGATACCTTACCGCGTCTAGAAATAAATCGTTTAAGACACTATATAAAACATTCTATTGTTAAATCTTCCACAACTTCTAAGTAAATAGCCTTAGTAGTCAAACAAATAATTCAACCCACGCCTTTGAAATTTTAGTACTTCACTTACTGCTTTGTTCTACACTGTGTTGCAAAATTTTGTTTTAATCTTATATTATAATCTTTTTTTGTATAAATATGTCTGTTTGTTTTTACTTGGTCTTATATTAATTTCATGTTTCTTGTTAGATTAAATTATTGTTTTAAGTTTTATTCATTAGTTATTAAGTTTTTATTCGTAACTATATTGTGACTAATTTCGAGCTTCGTCGACAGAATTTGAAATATGTATGACCAATTGTCTATATATAGAGTTAATTTATAGAAAGACAACCAGGTTACTAAAATTTCTAAATCACCCTTTATCAATGCTTTAATGTCCTTTTTTTATTGCCCCTATACATGAGAGTTGTATCATCTGCATACAATTTAATTTTACCATTTTAAGTTTAAACTAAATATGGAATTTACATAAATTAAAAACAGGGTTGGTTTTAAAATTGAGTCTTGGGGTACACCACAGTGAATTAATTCTTACTGACTTAGTGCTTGTTCACTGACACAGACCATACTGGCCAACTCTAAGAAAGTTGATTGTTTTTAGCCTAAAATTTACACATTGCTCAAAATTTTGGACAAAACAGGGAGAACTGACAATGGTCCAATTTTATTAACTTTCAAAGTTTCCATTCCACTGATGACTTGCTCGACTTCTTGGAGAGTTGTTCTCCCCACAGGATCGCCTAATGGAATATCAGATATCTTCCGAGATATCTCAGAGTCTACTTTGGTAAAATAGTCATTGAAGGCTTGAGCCATCTGTCTTGACTGCGTCAGCTCTACTCCATCTACATCCAAAGAATGAATAAAGTTTGCCTTTATTGTACATAATCTCATTAGCTAGCTTCCATTTTTTTTTAATTTCCAGTTACTTTACAAAATCTATTGTTGTAATATGACTTTTTAGCTTTTTTAATATACTTTACCACTTTTCTGCTGTTTTTTTGTGTGTCTTATGTAAAAATCATTATTAAAATCTCTTTTATGTTTTTTGTTATAAAGGTCCATTTTTAAACTAAGGTATTTCTTCATTATTCCATTCCTTACCTTTGATTTTCTTTATTTGTTTTACCATTACATGGTAACAGTCGGTAAGGACAGACTCCCAATCACTGTATAATTGGGAAGCATCTCCGCAAAGGACAAGCCTTTTATGCAACAGATTCATTCTTCACATTGCCAGATCTGCATTTAATTTTTTTGTAACAATATTCTTGGACTCTGGTTTTTTGGTGGGATCCATAACAACAGGCACTGTACTACCTGTAGCCTATGATCTGAAGTAATCAAGCAGACAGACTTTCAAGTGCCTGTTCATATTTGAGATCACATGATCAATTGAAGATGGTTGTCTGGTAGCCTCGTAACATATCGAGTATTACAGCATAAAAATCCAGAATACACCAACCTTTCACTATATAGCCCAGATGCATTAGAATGATCAAGCAGATTTAGGTTCATATCTCCTATCAGAACAGATGTATGCTTCACTGCTCTTTTGAGAACAGAGTTAAAGTTCATCAGAAAATCATTGATATTGTAGTTAGGTGGTCTATATATTGCAGTAATGTGAATGTCAGGTTGTTGTATTTTAAGAGTTAGAAAAGATAAATTAGTAATGATTTGATCTCTTATCTTGGCTGACAAAATTGCTATTAAATCCAGGTAGATTGAAATAGCTCCCTCACCTAGATCAAGCCAGGTTGCTGCAACTGTCAGTACATGTATTTTAATTTTAAATTGTTGTACCAAGATTCTCAGTTGATTTAATTTAATTCTTAATGTATTAGTATATTAAGTTTTTTGCATACAAGGTTATTTGTTCGGTTTTCATATTGCACATTATATGTATTTAGCCTACTTACTATGGTTATGTCTTCGTTTTCCACTACTATTGAAGCAAGAAGTCAACATGTTTTTCATCCTTGACTCTGATCACCTCTGATTTATCTTCCCTTCTTGCAAAAAGCTTTGAGTGCTTACTTCATATAAATTTGTAATTCTTGCCTGTCAATCTTTTGGCATTTTGAAATAGAGTTCCCACCTCTAATGGTAAGTCCTCATTTATATAAACCATACTATTGTCTACTCCCAGTCCACATTCAGCAACTATCAAGGTTCCCACTTGTTTTCTTCTTTCCAGTACTCTGTCCCTTGCCGTTTTCTCCATCAAAGTAACTAAAATTGTTTTTTTCCAACTTTGTGTTCTGGTCTGATAATTTTCTGATTAAATATTTACATCTAGTTTGTTAAGTACTTTCTGAACATCTCTATTACATTTATTTTTTTCAGTTTCTAATCCAATAACAACTATATTCTTTTCGTGTTCTTGGGAAATCCCTTTCCAATTTTTGTATCCTCTTTCCAAGTTTTCACTGTCTTTTTGAAGACTCTTGTTTTCTCTGGTCAACTCCCAGCCAGTCACTCTGAAAGTTTATTTTTATTTATTTATTTATTTATTTACAATAAATTTTACAATAAATTACAATTGAAAAAAAATTAAATTAGGACAGTTATTACTCAAAACCTTTGATGACACCTAAGTGCTAGATACACCTGCGTGTGTCAAATGATAGTGTCTAATCAAATGACAATGATTATTATCTAAAACATTTTTGCAACAGAGAATTACATGACAACACAACAAATAACTGAATGTATTCGTATTTATACTTGTTACAAAGTTTTTTGAATTTTTTCTTACTATGGATCACTTTGATTATGTTTGGTAGCAGATTATAGCTTTTAGGACCCAGGTAATTAATACATTTCAGATTTATGTTTTTATAATTGTTAGGTAGTACAAGATTTTTATTTTCTTTTGAGCGGGTACAATATGCATGATTGACATAATTTTTTTTCTCCTTGTGAAAATGAACAAACATACATATGGCTGTCAGATATATATTTCTAATATTACATGTTTCCTCTGTAAAAATCAAAGATGTTGGATACAATCTATTCTTTCTATAAATTGTGTTTAGTTTATATAAGGCATTATTATATAATCCTCCCCATACTAGAATTCCATAACTCAACAAAGATTCAACAAGAGCTTTATAAATCATAAAAAGAACTTTTTTGTTTAAAATTTCTCTAAGTATGTAAAATTTATAAATCAACTTTCGCACCCTATTTGACAAGTAGTCAATATGTGGTTGCCATTTAAGAAATTTGTCTATTATGATACCTAGATACTTTACGTTCGATACTTCGTTTATTTGTTTGTTTTCTAATTCCATATGTGAAAAATTTGGTCTGGTCGCTGTTGTCAGAGAAAAGGCAATATAATTTGTTTTAGTTAAATTAAGTGACAATTTATAAGTTTCCAGCCAGGTTTTTACTTTTTTCAAACCATTGATTACCATCTCTCTGACTTCAACCCAGTTCTCACCAGCAAAAATCAAGGCTGTATCATCGGCATAAGAAATCATCGACCCACCTATCTAATTTTAGAAGTGAGTTTATGTAAATGATAAATAGAATCGGGCCTAGGACTGTGCCTTTTGGCAGCCCAGTCTTAATAACCTCTTTATTGCTAAGTACACCGTTTATTCTTACAACCTGATGTCTGTCTGTTAGATAGCTATGTATTAACCCTAATACGAGTCCCCTCACTCCGAAACGTTCAAGAACTTCAAGGAGTTTATCATGGGGAACCTTATCAAAAGCCTTTGCCAAATCAATAAAAACTCCTATACATTTTTTACTGTCCTTCAGGCTGTTGGTTACTTCTGTTGTGAATCTGTGCAATGCATTTACAGTGCTGCTGCCCTGCAAAAACCCATACTGGTTTTGAGATAAAATATTGTTATTTTGAAAAAAAGAAATTAATTTACCTTTTAAGCATTTCTCAAATAGTTTTGCAAAACAAGTAATCAAACTTATAGGTCGATAATTTCCAACGACTGCCCTGTCGCCACTCTTATGTATAGGGCATACAACAAATATTTTAAAATCAGACGGAACTATACCTGTCTCAAAAATTTGATTTATTATGTAAAGTAGAAGAATTAAAATTTCTTCGTGGGTCTGTTTTACTATATTAGAAGTTACTCCATCATAACCCGGAGCACTATTATTGTTTAAAGTGGAGATGTAGTGTATTAATTCATTTTTTCAGTAATTTCATTAAGGAACAACATTGCAATTTGTTTTCAACAAGTTTTTATGGGTTACAAAAATGTCTACAGCAGCTGAGCTGAGTTCAAAATAACAACTAACTTGTGAGGAAGGAATATATTTAATGTGCCAGTGGCCCACCATAGTTAACAAAGAGCCAGTGAGTCATACAATATAAAAACCGGTGCATGTCATCAAACGATATTTGAGAGGACATGGTTGCCAGATTATCACAGAACTGTCAGAAACTGAGAAGTTACTATTGACAGAACCATTGTAATTGCCTTTATGCTGATCCAATGATTCCATCATAGTGGACTAGATGGAGCTAGTCCAAGCAAAGAGAACAGGAAAACGTAGGATTAATAAATTAGTAGCCACAAGTAAATTTAGATTTTATATTTTTGATATATGATTTAAATAGTTTCAAATATTCTGATTTATGTGGATATATAATAAAGAACTTTATTATAATGAAGAATTGTGTAATATGGAAATATGTACTTATATTGTATAATATTTTTTTTAAATTATATTTTAATTTAGCTTGCTTTTAAATTTTGTAACTTTTTTATTATAAATATATTGGAACAGAAAAAATAACTACATATTTATTACATTTCTAAAATTGTGTTCTTTACTACCACTTTAAATTAATTATGCTCGCTGATATACATATTTCCATACCAGCTCAACATCTCTTGCTCTATGCTGAACTCACAATCAAATAGACCAAGGCCAGTCAATACATTATTTAAATGGTTACAGCAAAAGTAAACAAAATTTAATTATTATTTTTTCCATTAATTTATTTATATATTTATTAATAAAATAGTTTATTCATGCTAAAATACACAAGTGTTCACATATGTAATATGGAATAATTTAATTGTCAACAACAGATATAAAATAATACATCAAATAAAATTTCTTAAAATGTTCTTTACAAAAACAATACATATTTAAGATGTTATATCAAAGAAACACTAATTTAGATGTTTTATCACGTTAGACAGCCAGCTTTAAAAACTTTCAGAGCTTGGCTCTTAATGTGAATTGGCTCCTGAACCATTTGCCGCTTTTCATGTTACTTGTTGGATATCTTTAATCAAGCTTTTCCTAAGCATTGGCTGAAATCCAGAAATGACACACAATAAAACCTGGCTTACAAAAGACTTATGGTTATTCGCTAAAAATTTACAGTCACTTAATGACCTGAAAATTTTTTTCAAGGGCACAAAATGTGTGTCAAATTACAATATAGTCAAAACAGCCAGTCTTGCAATTTAATGACAGACTTCAGGTTGATAAAAATTGGCAGAGGGAAAGTTGAGCTATCATTAATGATCTGTGCAACAAATCTAGTTGTTGAGATTGTAGAATTGACATAGAGGTTAATTTATTTAATAGCTGTTACTACAGTAATGCAGCTAAACTTATCCAGGACTTGCCCTCATCTGTAGATCCACTTTTTTAATTTGACGGTTTTTCTATTCCTGGGTCATTCTCTTTTTTTGAAACCAACTTACATGGTATTAAAAACAAAAAGTTGTCTCTCTTGTAATGGTGTACCTCTGTCTGAATCAAAGAGAGACTGTCTGAATTGGTAAGCATTTCATTATGTGAATCATAGAGTGTTGCTGCTGAAGCTTGAATTTTATGGATTTAGAGGTATTGCTCTTGCCTCGTTCGAGTTTTGCCTCTCCGGCCTCAGTCAGTCAGTTGTTTTTGGTAACATTCCTCAAGGATCGGTGCTTGGACCTGTCATATTTTTGTTGCAATTGCAGAAGATTATGTACAACTAAGAAATAATATTTCATCTGATATTAATAGTACAAAACTATGTTGTGACTCAAACTGACTTTCCTTTAATGTTATAAAGATAAACATGGTCGGATTTAGGTGTGACCTGCAAGGCTTAAATCTGGATGGCAATCCTCATGAAGAGGAATATATTTCTAAATATTTGGGGCTATTCATAGACAGTGATCTTCACTTTGAGGACCACATTTTACAGTATTGAAATTAAAGAATAATGGGAGACTTACATTAGCTGGTTTTGCAATTAAGATTGCTAGAAATTAACTCTGCCCTTATTAGCATGATCAGTCTATTTTGCATTATTTGAATTGCATGTTTGGTTTGACATTCCATTTTGGGGCACCAGTAACCAGAATCTTTTAAATATCATTTTTTTATTGCAGAAAAAGATTGTTCCTTTCATCACTAAATTGGGGTTTCGAAGAAAATATAACTTCAGTATCCTCGATAAATCCATCTTTATTACAAGCATGAAGTATATTGAATCTATAATTAAAACTTTTGCATAGGTAATTATTCTATAGCTTACCATTTACCATCAACCCTAATATTTTTTACATTGTCTTTATTATCATCCTGCCATGAACGACCTATGGTACCAGCCTGAAAAATCCATGTTTCATAAGGATAACAAATTTTCTCTTCTCCTCTCATGAAAATAAACTATACATTTTCTTTGATATATGATCTTAAAAAATCAACTCGCTTTAGAGCAATATTGAGAAGTATCATAAGTCCTAGCCTCAGCTTGGAACATCTTTTTTTCCATTCAAACCATAAATTGGTTACTCTTTGAAAGGGCATATTACTATGTCAACGAATACCTCTCAGATCAGTTCGTGAACTCTCCTGTATAAGGACTCCTATTTATTTCTGTCTGTTGGTTCAATACCATTAAATGTATAATTGTTTTATTAGTATAGTTAATACTTGTTGCCCACCACTAGTTAGGTTTACTTCAAATGACACAATGACGTTCTATTCTTGGGTTAGAAGTACTTACTGGAATGATACATTTTCTGTTTAGAAGAGTTAAGCTTTTTAGGGGATTTTAAAATTTCATTATCTTGTAAAATATCACTCACAGTGAACACACTTAACTTTAGTGCTACAACTACAAAATATATTTAGAATATATTCCAATTACTTCCCTAACAGCCATTAAGGCAATGGACCATTATCTTTTCGTTCTTGTTCAACTTAGCATATCAAAGATGCTACCAGTTCTTAGAAGTAACAGTTTAACTACTTTAGCTCTTTAAGAAATTGTAAATATAACACTATAATTTTCCTAAAAAGAACAATTTCTTGATTGCCAGATAAAAGTAAACCTCTAAAAATGAAATGTCAAAAAATAAAACATGCCAACATCAAATTTTCTGCCAATTTCATAACTACATCTGTATTTGTTTTTCTTGTTGCCCCGATTCCATTGCAGTTACATTTGTACAGTGGTATTACTGCAACCACTTAAATGCATTGTCAATGACTTGCAACGGTTTTTATTTTGTATGACCAATAGTACTTACCACTTCATAATCAGGAGCAAGGTATCTGTCTAATAAAGTAAAAAATGCAGCAAACAAAGTTAAACTAAAAATATATAACCCAGTCCAAATACTATGTGTTTTCCATGACCAAGAATTTCCATCATCAGTTACTTGTTTTCTATCATATCCTCGGCACACAAATTCATCACATAAGCCATAGTCAACTGCTATAAATAGTCCTACAATGACTGTTGTGGTTGAAAATATTCTGTGAAGTCCCATTACTGAAAAATAATAATACCTCATCTTAGAAAAAATAACTGGAAATTGTATATGCATTATTAAAATAGTTCATCAGTTAAAAAAATTATATACTCACAGTTCCTACAGAAGAAAAAATAATACAATAAAGCAAAAACCAAGACAATTCCCTTGATAGGATCTTGCAAGTGGCATAGTACTCTGTTTCTGTCTGATCCATACAAGTACAAATAGCCACAGCAAACATAAATACAAGTTAGTTGGAGAAGCCTCCAAAAATGGATTGGAATATTCAATAAACGCTGATTTTTAAAATTGTTACATAAAAATTTCATTGAAATTAATGTAACTGACAAAATGATTGTTGAGAGGGGAATATTAAATGCTATAAGGGAATAAACATTTCCCTGAACGTTAATTGCATTAATATATAGAGGTAAAACAATTAATAAAATTACAGAGGAGACAATGAGCAACACCAGAACAAAAAAGAATTCTGATTTTGTATGTGCAAAGAATTTTAGAGGCATAAAATACCGATCATCAGGCTTCTCTACGGGGCAACATTGGTCCTCAGTTTCTGAGAGAGACTCCTCATCCGTAGTATATGGCAATAATTCTTCATGGTCATCTTCCATAGCGAAAGAAAAACACGGGATTACAATTTTTGTTACTAATATAATTTAGGTATATATTTTACCCTACAAACTGCGGTAGTATCAAAATTGATTTATATCAATTTTTAACTTTGATGAGGTATTTACACTTTGTTGACAAAATAGAGATGACAAATAGTTAATGTCAAACATTGTAGAGATAGCTAGGGAGTGAGTGATTCGGTTCGCGTGATCCGATCTTTAATTTTAATGAATCACTCGAGCCATTTATCTTAAAATCACTCGAGTCCTGCATCTCAAACGATTGCTAAGTTCACTTTCTACGTACACTCTGACTCCTGTTTCAGCTCACGTTACTCTTTACAGCGGAACAATGTGTGAATCGTTCTTTGTTCTATGCCTGGCAGTCGATCCCGGATGAATTAAATATTATTTAATTGTCAATATTTTTACATAACCGATAGACGGAAGAGGTTTTTCATCCGCTTATAATTGATTATAAATTAGTATAATTCATACTTACACTTTAGACTTTCAGATAATAATAGAATAAAGATAATACATTATAAATAAAATATAATGACGATTAGAACATTACAAAATATATTTATTTAAGTATTTATAATTTACAAAACCAAACAAAACCTATAACTCCTTAATACGAGTAAAGAATTCCCACACTGCATTCGTTTGTTTTCTAATCTTGACATTTAATTTTCAAAATATTATCCAAGGACACACAATAATTGCGAATAATACCAATGATTAAAATATCATATCAACTAAACTCATCTACGCAGTACTCAGAATCCGGAGAATTACTAGTCTTAATAACCTAATAACCATTAACCAAACATGCATAAAATTCCAGAATGTTCATCAAAATGCGTCATCTGCTAGTTAGGAGCAAAACTAATGTTATCCGTCCGCATGCAAACCAAATTGAAACCTGTAAATTCGAGGGATTCACTGAGCATCCAACGAGTGGTAAGCAGTACGCCGCCGCTCGCGGCCAGCAAGAAGTCACAGGTACACTCTGAACTCCGCTCCGATAAATGACTCGATGACTCGAGTCAGTGACGTGATTCATTTAATGCTGATAACTTGACTGATTTGACTCAATAAAAAGACCCGCTTTTGCCATCTCTAAAACATTGCCGAAAAATCTCAACCACACGCATCATCAATTTCCTGTCAAATGGAATACGAATAGTAGGATAACTTAAAGCTTGGCAAATGGCAACAGTGTGGTGTCATTTACATTTTGAAGTGAACTTTAGCGATGCACGATCCACTCCCAAGTATCGATATTTCGGATCGATCCAGATCGGTGATTAAAGTATCGGCCTTGTTTATAGATAGAGTATCTGAAAATCGTACTAAAAAGAATCGATACTCGAAGTATCGATGCATTTTCGATCCGGAGTATTGTAATTTTCTAACAGTGATATACGATCTAGGGAATTGTTCGATTGTCCTTAGTTCTAGAGAGAATTTGTAATAATTACTGCGCCCAGGGAAGTAGGGTGATGCTAGGGATTTTTATCCTTCTATGCTTATTTACTACTTAATCGGAGAATATACCTTGGTTGGTATAGTGCGCACCAATAAAAAATAACAGAAAAGTCATATTGAACCTCTAGCATGTCAAATGTTCTTTAGGTAATTGCAACATCAGCACTGGCCGAAATATTTGACTTTCCGAATATCATAGCCGGGGAACTACAAACATGTTATGTATTTGTTTAGGTGTGAATTGTTAGAAAGATAGTATTTTTGGTGGTAATATAGGTAAAAACAAAAAACCCAATCAACTGGACAGTAGAGATGTGTAACTCTAACTAGCTCAAAGAATCAGCTTAGTTAAGTCACTGAAGCAGCTCCGCGGTAAGATCTTTTTCGATTCTGAATCACCTCTCACTTACAGTATAACGGAGCGGGAACGACTTGCGACGATGAAGAGCTGCAAAGTCAGCGACCACCGAAAGAGTCGAATTGCATTGACTGTGCGACTTAGCGGTCTTAACTCTTTAGGTTTTATCTTTTTATTTCGGCTGTTTAGATGTAAAATAAATATAAATATAGATATTAGATGTGGTTAGAACTGCCTATTGGTAAATACGCATACAAAATAAGGCAATTTACTATTTAAGAAAATAATGTAGGTTGAAAAATACAATAAACTTAAATATTATTTATACTAAAATTATGAAAAAGAACATATGATGCCTTTTTTTTAGACAATATCGTGAAATCATTTTTAATAATAATTATAAAAAAAAAGTTTTAATACCTATCATAAAAGAAATAAATAAGAGCCTAATTTATTTGAAAAATTTCGAACAGAAATTCTGCATAGTCAGACTGTATAACGTTAAAAATTAAAACACTAAACTTGACCAATTCGTCGCGGTGATTCTACGACGTACTAGCCGAGCACAATATCCCGTCCACTGTCCTTTACAACTACGAGCCCCCAGGATGGCAGAACCGTGGTCCGGGAGTCAATTCATGAGTTGGGAGCCTTGTCAAACGACGTTAGAAGTGTATTCGCTCCTTCGTTTCGCAGCTCAATTGAGCCGACCCAGTGAGCTAACTCAGTAAAGTGAACCAGAGTCAGTGAGGCGCATCATTAAAATGAGTTACATGTCCCATCTCTACTGGACAGGGAAGTTTTAAATGGTGTTGTCATTAACGACATCAAAAAAATCATCCCGAAAAGAGGTCCAGCCATCCAAAATAAAAAGTGATTTACCCGGAACCCCAGATTATCCTGGAATTGCAGATTATACCGAACTATAGATAAAAGATTATTAAAATCATTGATTCCCCTCATATAGTAATATTGAAGATTGAGGAAAGTCATCGTATTATTAAAAGCATTAAATTGTTGCAATTTAAATGTTGTAGTTCATTAGCTACTTGTGTGTGTTTTTACTTATTATCCGAAATTATATCTGTGGAATAGTAGGAACTTTTCAGTTAAAATGTTTGGGGAATTGTAGAGATTTTTGCTATAACATCTAGTTACTTTCAACTGTGTCCATTTAACTTCACTGTTTTCTAAATAAAAGTAAGCTGTAAATTGAACCTAGCGAGATGATTAAATTCAGTCGGTGTTACACTGTTTTAACAGTAAATCTACTGTTTTTAGCTTCCACTTACTGTTCTACTGTTTTCACGTCAAAATCTCCTGTTGAAATTCTTTATTACAACATACGAAAAAAAACTCTAGCAACCCCAATTTTGCCATCTATACACACTGAACTATGCACACTGAAGATGTGAAAATATTTGCTCTGCTTTTTATTGTCGATTTAAATCCATGAAAAATATCGTTAAAAAAGTACCGATGTACTAAATATAGAACTTGTAAAACATCAATATAAAAATATGGATATTTTCAGTTGATATACCGACGTTTCATAAACATCTGAAAACGTGCATCCTTAGTCGCCGCTAAATTGGCTTGACGCCCCCTGATTTTGTTGGTTGAGATTCCCCGACGGCTTATTACCAAAATATTCGGTATTCCCGGTAGACAGACTACAATGCGTTCTAGTGCGTGTGTTTTAATATTTGTTTTGCTGTTTTTTTTTTCGCAATTTAGCTGAAGAAGAGTAGATAATTAGTTTAGGTTATCTTTTAAAGTAGAGTTAAAGTTAAATTGTTAATTGTTTACTTGTTTCCTAGTTTTAGCTCTAAGGCAAGGGCTAGTTCTGACAGCTACGAAAAGTTTTTCTTGCTGAGTTATTCTGGTTGGTCAAAGTACCGATTTTGACATAAATCTGGCCTATCAGATCAATTTCGTAAAAAAAATATTCTTATTATTAAGTTTAAGGGTATAGGTTATCACTTATGTTTCAGAAGTTCCGGTTTTCTTGTTTTTCAGTATATTTTGTTTATTTTATGAAAAAAAACGCGTTAAATAAAAACCTACTGTTCAGACAGGCCAATCTATTATTTTTTTTGGTCCTGTCCTACTGTTGACAGAAAAATCCATCTGGCAACACTGAATTCAGTATTTTTTAAGAAATCTGGGATAATGGAATCACCTTGATTTTAAACGAAGCAAGCAGAGTATTTATATCAGAAGATATTTTTTCAAACAGTTACTTTTTTCCGCCATAAAACTAGCTTGAATTTTATAGCATTTTAAAAACCGGTAAAATTTGAAAATTTAAATTTCGGCACTTTAAAAATATCAAAGTTGAAATTTATAAACACTTGTAATTGTAAAAATTTTGCTTACTTGTAACTCTCATAGACATATGTATTTTGCAATTTAATACGAGATTTTTTAATAGCCAGCCAGAATTTGGATTTTACGCTGGATGACTCCGGAAGCTAAATATTAATATTATGGATCGAATGGTATATACAGCAATTTGCACCGATACAGAGGATGTATCATATTAAAAATATCTATACAAAATATCGGGTATCGGGGAAAAAGTACCGATATTCTAGAATATCGTACAGTATCGTGCATGCATCCCTATTGCACTTCCTGCACTTCAAAGTTGACTTCGGACCGAAGCAAGCAGCTTGCGGATGGCATTCAATAACTGTTTAATTTTTAATATTTTTACACATTCAACTATTCCAGGAATATAAGTGTTTTTTTACCGCTATAATGAAAAAAACCTTTAATTTAGCTTAAAGCTCCATTTACATTCACTCCGAAGTCTAACTTGAAATTGACATTTCGTGAAACTAAAAGTGCATTTATAGTGGAAATGATTTTCCTGAACCTCTGTCTGACCTGGTTTTGTATTTAGTTTTAATGTTTTTCTAAGATATTGCTGCGAATTTAACCCTTGTTATGGGTTTGTTAAGTTTTAGGGGAATTTATTTAATATTTCTTATTTTAATGAAGTAGACCTTAATTTTTATGTGTCCAGGTAGCACTAAAGTAGCTACAACTGTTTCCACTACTACTCTTTAAGAGTTTTTACGTATTTATTACTAATAATCCTACTATATACCAACAAACACTTTGGGTTACACGTTTTTAAGTATTATATATGTATTTGTTACTGCGAATAATACTTTAAAGTAAATTTCCATGTAAACTAATTATATAATAACTACTGCCAAACCACTACTTAAGGAATTGACTCCAAGGTCGTCTTTTCTTTTCCGTGACATAATAGTAATTATTCAAAGTTACTATTTCTAATATGTTTTCTAAATTACGACTTTTAAGTATTCCTTCTTGAACTTTGCAGAGACTACTCCATTATGTTCAAATGTACTCCTATAACATATTACTATAAAGTTAAACGAGTCGTTGCCGAGTAGAAAAAGTTACCGTCTACTGCTACTTTAAACTGCCTATTACCAGTCGTTATTCTCCTGTTGCAACTTAGAAGTAAGAATTAGTGTAATTATTTACTACAAGTAAACTATTACCTCTTGTACTTGAGGTTTCGGAGATAGGGGCGCTGGTACAAGATTTGATCGGTGATTTTATAAGGAGTATAAAGTAGCCAATTTTTGATTGGTTCGGCCATATTGCTGCTAAAATCGCTTTGTTTACTTTTCACCTACGTGGGTTTCTTATGAGATTTGTTGTTTTAGTGCCTCATTGTATTGGTTTTGGGATTATTAAAATGAATATTGATTCAAACAAGAAGTTCTCAATCATTGGTCATATAGAGAAATGGGGGCCGATAAACTATCCTGACAGGCGATTTTTGCATATTTTATTTTTTTTCCAGAAAGTACCCTATTACATTTCAAAAATAAAAATTGTGGGATATGCAAGTTTTCCTAAAAAAAAATTAATTAAGTCACACTCCGTCACAATTTGACAGCCTTAAAACGAAAAATTTAGCAATGTTGCCAGATTTTAGATTTACCAATTTGTTAGAGGAAATGAAATCACCAATTGAAAATTATTTGGACAACAGAATTGTAATTATTTATTGTTATTATTATAGTTTTAATGAAGGTTTTATTGACGAACCTGGGCTAACCTAACGTTAGCGGGACAGATTCACCTAACAATATAGTTTTTGATACAGAAACATCCCGCTTTCAATATAGACTCGGAATTCCTAATCCTAACCTAACCTAATCCGCGTTTTTATTAATTATAAGTTTTGTTATAAAAAAATTTAGTTTTACGTGTATCATAACTTATAGGTATTTCTTTAATTATGAATATGGCAACATCGCACATCAAATTATAAACAAGCATGGTGATGGCAACCAGTGCTGCCAATGTGCGGGTAAGAATTTCCGTGCGAGTAAAAGCGGGTAATTCAGGAATCTAAGTCACAAGCAAAAATTCGAGATTTAATTTTGTGAAGCCAGATTCTCTTTTCAGATACCCATTGCAACGTCGAAATGCACTGTTGTCGTCAGTTGTACTCATCGACGTAAATCTCTAGACTGCTAGAAAAGGTCACTCTCTGCCTCTGTTGCGTACCTTAGTATCTAATGCCTTTTCCTTTTCCATCTCTTTCTACACTCAAAAGATGCGCGTATGCGGCATAGGTAAGACTATAAGCATTCTAGAGATGTTTCTCTATTGTTGTACTTCAACTCAAAAGTTAAAAACATTAATTTGATTTGAAGGCTGATGGTTTCTTTTCTTTATTAATACCATTAATACCTACTAACGTTGAAACAAAATGTAAATGGTGTAAGGATTTCGTGATGTCGTGCTTATAAATCCTATTCATATTTGATTAATTTTTTATAATGTATTCGTCACGTTTATGTTGTAGTAATCATGGATAAATGGCTAATATAAATACTTAGGTATTTAGGTGCTCGGATGATTTATTTTAATTCTTCATAAGCTTTTCGTATTTTCAATATGTACCTGCTGCTGCTGCGTGAACAAAATATATTTTTAAGTATATAAAACAATGTTTTTTTATTAAAATAAAAATTTCTTTTATTTGTTCAATTATTTTTGAGATACACAAAATAGGTTTATACTATCATGTTCATGTACCTTGGTATCCTATCCCTAATTTGGCAACGTTGGTGTGGTCCGTACAAATTAACCTTTCGTTTTTCGGTCATCCTACCGGAACTCAAAACGACATCGACTATAAAAGTTCGTTCGAAATTGGTATTTATATTTTTATTATTATCAATGAATTAATCAAGTCTCTTGAATCGCCCCGTAGAAGACAAACCTCTGTGTTTTTAACATAAGTGGTTCCACGTGTCCGGTGTTGCTGTGTTGTTTCGAGGAAATGCAAGAGACTCAAACGCTCAGAGTGGAAACTAACGACCCCGCAATAAAGGGATCAGATCCTGTGGCGGGAGTAGGAGGGGTACAGGGATGATTTGAAAGAATGGGTCATCTCGTGATACCAGTAGTACTTCTTTAAGGAGCAACCTGTGGAAGCCAAGATGCATTAGAACAAGATTAATTAACTTTCCTACTAAACATAATTTTGCATTCAGTGGACAGAACCACGTGTTCTACCAGTTCCCTGGATGCACCCCAGGATGAGCTGATAAATTGTTCCACCCGGAACAGAGTCAATAATCCAATTACCATACCATACCATCAATGAATTAATCAAATTTTATTATTTCATCAATTTCATACTTTAAATTCTAATTTCATTCATGTGGGTAAAATTGCGAGTAATTAGATATTAGGCTGCGGGTAAAAGTGGGTAATTTACAAACACATCGTGTACAATCTGGAATTTGAGATTGGCAGCACTGATGGCAACAGTCAGAAAGATGTTTAAAATCAAAATTACCTTCGATTTGTATAACAATTACATCTTAAAGTAATTTTTGAGTGCTGATGAGAGTTTTCCACACATTTTCTCAATTTGGGCTGCTAGAATGGTAGATAAAAACAAAAAGAAACAAAAATAAACGAGATTTAAGAGTGTCAACATAGTTTACCGAAACCGAGAAATGTATTTAAGCCTGGTTCACCTGCTTTTTGCTTGTATTTATAGTGTTTGTGATGAATGTGTAAATGACTATGACCGTAAATAATTTAAGTTTAAGTTTACTCCAAGAAAAGTTATTAAATATTGTACATTATTATATTTTGGTTTTATTTTGTTGTAAAAGACAATGTTTTTATATCTTAGCGTATGTTTTACTTCATTCAGCACCTCAATTTGAGCTAGAAGCCCTCTAAGATTAGCATAAAAGGAACTTTATTTTGTAGGTCTTCAGTACATATTACATTACTAAATTTACTTGGCAGACAGTTCTAATAGATTATTAAAGTAAAACATTAACATAACCCTACATTTACAACAGACGCCGACAGAGGTTGTCAATATAAAAGTAGATTAATTTAGCCATATTTTGCGAAAAAATTAACGATAATATGGGTGCCCCCATTTAAACCTTTAGAAATTTTGGGGTCTTGTAAACAATTAAACCCACGGAATTTGATAATTTTTTAATATAAAATAGAAAGTTTACCTTCATTTAACTGTTTTAAGAAAATAAAATAAATGGATGAACCACTTTTTCTATTAAAAAACCAAAAAGAAATTCGATATTTTCACTGTATTCCAATGCGTCATATTCGTTAATATGACAATTTGAAGAAAGGCTATCTTGCATTGTTGCCAAACTTACATTATTGTATGGAGCTTAAATTTCTCATGTGTGTCTTCCTACAGTAACGCATTTGGACCCCTGTGCCGATCCCAAATATTAGACTTTCGCCAGTGATGCACTTTGCTGTCGTTCTCCTTTTATATTAGGGCTTTAATGATGATGCCTACGGCGTCTAACCTGGTGATAACCCGGTACCAATCTACCTAGTGCGGTCAACACTAATCAACAGGCGGGTGCATCACTGGCGGAAGCCTAACATTCGACATCGGCCCTCTGGGCTGGGATGTTACACTTTCGCCAGTGATGCCCTGCGCTGTTGTTCGTCTTTTAGGGCTTTAACGATGACGCCTACGGCGCCTAACCTGGTGCTAACCCGGTACCAATCCACCTAGTGCCTTCGCTATCCTGCTGGTACTGATCCACAACCCACAAATGCATTTTGTTTTTCTTATATAATTTATATAGATCATATATAAAATAAACTTGGCAACGTAGCATCCCCAGCACACTGGATTTCCGTCCAACAGACGACACTCTCGCTCTCTCTTTATTTAGCAGCTGTAATTATGTTTAAAACGTTTAATAATGTCCAATATAATAATTACTTCTAACTTTTAGTTACAAATAATGATTTTTGTGTTATAAAGCATTATAATATAATTAGTCTTTTACGTAGTTCATAAATTAAGTTTGTGAAAAATATGTTTTTAGCGATACGCCAAAAACAAGTTCAGTGCAACCTTCCGAAATCTTAGTTTTTTTTGGATATAATTTGAAAAAGTGCCTCATCCATAAATTTTTATGTATAGGAATTATTTAAAGAAGGTAATCTTTCAAATGTATGTTTTAAATTTGTTAAATTCCATGGGTAAAATTCTTTACAAGAGCCGAAATTTCGCATCAATTTGGCGGGTGGGCTTCTATTGTCGCCACTGTTGTCCTTGTTCTTACAAAGTCATTGTAATTCGGTCTACAGCTATTAATTTGTTGTGTATGTGTTGTGTAAGTTATCGTCTACAAGTAACAAGTTAAAATAGTTCACAATGGCTTCACATACCATAAGAAAAAATAGTAGCTTTCGTCACTCAGCCACGTTTTATAGAACATCATAAATATCACAACTTGATTATGTGATACTAAACAAAACAACTTAAGCGGTATTTGTTGTTAGTTTGTTATATGGCTCTGCTGCAAGGCAATTCGCCAGATTGCTCTCCGCCCGGGGCTCAGAGTCGTTAAATCGGCGACCCACGAAGTCGAACCTGCACCTTATTCCAGTTTGGAGACGTTATAGGTAGGATATCCGGATGGCGAGCTCTAAACTCCCGGATATCCTGAATCTTTCCAATACTTCTTGATTTTTCCTCTTTTAATTTCTGAAATGCATCTTGGTTTCCACTAGGTGCCCCTTGAGAGTACTACTGATATCACGAGATGACCCTTTCTTTCAAGCTATCCCCTTACCCCTCCCACTCCCGCCACGTAGCGGCCGTTACGCTAATATTCTATGTAGAACTGCGGCAGACGAATGGGATAGAATGCAGGAACAACTAGGCCTCACACGTTCACAGCGTCTGCTCCCTTTCTAGCGGGGTCGTTAGTTTCCACACTGAGCGTTTGAGTCTCCCGTTTCCCCCCGAAATAAAGCAGCAAAACCGAACACGTGGCACCACTTATGTTAACAACACAGAGGTCTGCATTCGACGAGACGAACCGGAAGACTGAAAGCGGTATTCGAGTATGAATAAATTTACAAATATCTTTAAGAAGTATTATATCACTGATCTCTTTTGGTTATGAGTGGAGCCGAGGGAGAGGGCGGAAACGCCTTCTCCCAAGATAAAATTAAAGAAATTATAGGTATACAACAAAATGGCGCTATTAAAAAAAAAAAAGTTGGGTGATGACTCGAATTCTAATAAAAAAGTAATTAAATATGCTGAGGAAGATATTGCGCCTTTTATTGTTTATATCGAATCTAATGAACAAACTAAAAATAATATAGATAGGTTTAATAACTTAAAAATTGCTAGAGAAATTTTTAATTTAAATCTCGATGCAATTAAAAAAATTAATAATAAAGGTCTTAATAGATTAGCAATAGAATTTAAAAATTTCCAGGCGGCCAACAACTTCGTAGATAATAAATCATTAATAGACAAAGGATATAAAATTTACATTCCTTTTAATTTCGTAACATGCAAAGGTTTGATTAGAGCAATTGATTTAGATTTGGAAGTAGAGGACCTTAAAAAAGTTTGTAAGTCTGACATAGAAATTCTCGACTTAAAAAGAATGAATAGAAAAATCATAAACAAAGAGGGTAAAGTAGAATATAAGCCGACAGGGACAAATGTCTATTATTGTAACTTACCAGTACCAGTAACTGTATATATACCCCCAGTAACCCAGTGTTATAAATGCCTCTTATATGGACACACAAAAAATAATTGTAAAGGAAAGGAAAAATGCCAAAATTGTGGAGAACTAAAACATGCAACAGAAGGGGAGCCATTAGAATGTAACACTAGATGTTATTTTTGTAAAAACGAGCACAAAGCGACAAATAGAATTTGTGCAGAGTATGAACGTCAAAAAAACATTAAACGTCTTATGGCTTTTAATAATTTCACTTATGTGGATGCGGAAATACTTTGTAAAAAAAACTACATAATAAGTGAATATAATCCTAACCCCAGAGACTTCCCTCCCTTACAAGGAAAAAATAATAATAAAGAAAACTTTCAACATAATGGTGACATAACTACAACTTCACAACGACGCACAACCGACTTCACAACAGGAATAAAAAGATCTTATCAGCAAACTGTAGCAAAAGAGCAAAACAAAAGAAGAAATACTTCACAAAACACAAATCAAGGTTACGATAGAATCCAACATGAACAAGCACTATTCTTCCCAAATTCTAGACCAAATAAAGACCCTTTACCTAGTATACAGCATCCTACCACAACAAACAGACATGTACAGGACAGACAGGAAAGATACCAACCAAACACACAAATACAAGACATAGAAATGCCTCATTGTGCCTCGCAAGTTTCAGACGAGATTATGATCTCGCACACTCAGGACTCACCCTCAGATATTAATAAATTAATGGATTATTTCTATAACTCATCATATTATGAACAAAATCGAATAAAAAATCTTATTCTCTCACATCTTAAACTAGCCTCCTATATGGAGATAGATAACTATAACTAAAAAAGATAAGGATTTTCAATCAAACTAATAAGACTAAAATAAGAATCAAAATTATGCAATGGAATATAAGAAGTGTTAATGCTAATAGGGCTAATCTCATTACACTTATTAGAAAACATGACCCTGATATAGTTTTGCTTAATGAAACCTGGTTAAAAACTTCTCATAATTTTTTTATAAAATCATATAACATTATCAGACAAGATAGGGAAGATGGATATGGGGGGTAGCTACCCTCGTAAGAGCAAATATTGTATATGAGCATATAATAAACTATAATGATAATAACATACAATTCATCATAATAAAAGTAAATAACTTAAGTATCACAAACCATTACTCTAATAATAACATAAACATATCTCAACAAATACTTGAAAATATTAAAAACAATTCTTGTGAAAAACTCCTCATTATGGGTGACTTTAACTCACACCACCCAATATGGGATAACTGTACCCCCAATAATGGAGGTACAGTGATTAGTGATTTTATCTTGGAAAATGAGCTTGTTGTGCTTAACAATGGGACTCCTACGCTTTTGCAGCCTCCTGGAAAAAATAACAGTGCTGTAGATATTACAATAATAAGCAATGATCTAGAATATATAACTGAATGGGGCACTATCCCAGACTGTGGAAATAGTAACCATTTCCCCACTTATGTAGATATGAACTTCAAAAAAAATACAGTACATGAAAAATGTTTTTCTCAAGTATATAAAACCCGTGATTTTAAAAATGCAGATTGGAAACAATTTTACGATGAAGTATTGATTGCAATGCCACCACATAACAATACATTAGACTTTGAAGAATTGAACAACATAATTAATACAGCGGCCATTACCACAATACCTTATAAAAATAACAATAAACCCCACAAAGTAAATAACCCGTGCTGGGATGAACGATGCTCAATTATTCTACAAGATAGAAAATCACACCTAAAAAATTTTAAAGAATATCCAACAATAGATAAATATATTAAGGCAAAACGTGTAATTGCCAAGTCTAAACTAACATTTAAAAGAATAAAAAAACAAAAGTTTAAAACTTTCTGTGAGTCTTTAAACAGAAACACTAATACAACATACATTTGGAATAATATAAAAAAATTTTCAGGTAAAAATAAAAAACTAAACAAAGTTAATATTGTGGATGACATAAGAATAGAGCTAATAAATAATATGGCTATATATAATGTTGACCCGGACTTCACTGTCTATCCAACACCTCAACATATCAAACCCTTTACGCTCCATGAAATGGAATTAGGATTATCTGGCAAAAAACTGTCCTCTACTGGACTGGACGATGTAGCATACAAGATGTTATATAATCTACCATCTCAAGCCAAAAGGGAACTTCTCAACACCTACAATAAATGCCTCAAAGGGGAGAAATTGCCCAATTCATGGAAAAAATATAATATTTTAGCTATCCTGAAATCAAACAAAAACCCACAAACTACAGACAGTTTTAGACCAATTGTATTATCATCATGTTACCTTAAACTTATGGAAATAATGATAAAAAACAGAATAGACTGGACTCTGGAAAATGCACAAACCTTTTCCAACTATCAAGTTGGATATAGAAAGGGTATGGGAGTTAATAATAGTGTAGCTATCCTGACTTCAGAAATTAATCTAGCTTTTCAAGAAAATAATAACATATTGGCAATATTCTTAGATATAAAATCCGCCTATGATAGGATTAACCTACAAAAACTATATAGTAAACTTATTCACTTAAATATTGATACAGAACTTACAAATCTAATCTATAAAATCCTTGAAAACAGACAACTTTTTACTAGAAAAAATGATGCCTCCCTTTATGGCCCAGTACTTGCAACTACTGGTCTTCGCCACTTAGTACTATTCTTTTTAATGTATATGTAGCAGAACTCTTTAATATAATACCAAAAAATTGTACGCTTATCGGTTACGCAGATGATCTAGTCCTCTTTTGTAAAGACAAAAATATTGTAAATGCTGTAGAAAAAATGAACACTACACTACATAAAATTCATACTTGGCTTGAGGATAACAACCTAAGTGTATCTCAAGACAAATGTGAAGCTATGTGGTTCACTAAGGGCCCACGTAAAACAAGACCTCCTAACATGAAAATAGATAATCACATAATCCCATATAAAAATCAAGTAAAATATCTTGGTATCATCATTAATAAACATTTAAAATGGGATGCCCATATTCTGCACATCATAAACAAAGTTAAAAAAGGTATAAATATTTTAAAGACCTTTAGCAGGGTATGGTGGGGAAGTGATCCGCGAATTCTTCTAACTGCTTTCAATGCACTAATAAAAAGTGGATTATGGAGCATTCTTCATTAAACCGACTTCGAAGGAGAACCTTAGCAAACTAGATAGGATCTTTTATGAGGGACTAAGGATTTGTTTGGGGTATATGAAATCTACACCTACCCTTGCACTTATGGCCGAAAGCAACTGAAATGACATTAGAATTTAGAAGAATATGGCTAGCAGTCAAATTCCTATCAAAACCTATTACCATTGATAACCATCCACTAATAAACATCTTAAAAAAACTGCGTGCGTTGCAAAATAATAATATCGGAGAATGGAGAAATAACAATAGGACATACCTTACACAAGCCCTGGAAAAATATGATCCGTACTTTAAAAAGATATATAAAAATAGTACATTTCCATGTTACAAAACAGAATTTGAAAACCAAATCATGCCAATAAAAATAATGGAACTTAATCTAAAAAAAAATGAACGGGACACTAGAGAACAGTTTTTGGAAAAAACAGAAAATTATCGACAACAATTTACCTTTGTATTCACAGATGCTTCTAAAATTAAGGACAAGGTGGGTTTTGGGATATATATACCAGAAGTAAATTATAAATTTTCATCAAAAATCCCTGGGGAACTATGTATATGCACAGCTGAAATTGTTGCAATAAATGAGGGTGTCACAACTATTTTAAAGAAAAATATAAATAATGCAATTATATTTACAGATTCTCTTAGCGCAATTTTTAAACTAAAAAACTCTTGTATTGACACTACAACAGATTACATCACTTTACTGACTAGAAGACTTATTATAGAAGCAAATTCAAATAACAATATCTATATAGCCTGGATCCCAGGTCACTCTGGAATTGCAGGTAATAACACTGCAGACTTACTAGCAAATATAGGGAGAACCTTAAATATCCCTAAAAACCTAAAAATAGACAAATCAGACATTACAAACCTAATTACAAAAATATAAGAGAAGAATTTGAAAATAAATGGAAACTAGATATACAAACAAAAGGTAAACAATATTCTAAAATACAAACTACTTTCCCTCCTAGAAAATGGTTTCTATGTTGTACATACAAAAATAGGAGACACGTCACCTCCATAATTAGAATGCGTACAGGTCATTGTCTAACTGGAGAACACTTGCACAGGATGGGGCTCAGAAATGACCCTTACTGTAAATGTGGGCAGGTTGAAACCCAGGACCACATTTTCTTTGAATGCCCTATAAATAAAATTCCTAATATAGATCTATATCAAATATTTAGAAACAAAGGAGTAAAAACTCCATTTAATATTTATATTATATTATCCACGATTAATAATGAGATTAGTGATATAATTAACACTTTTTTAAACTATAATAAAATAAAACTTTAATAAATAGTATTATATGTACAAATTTATTAGACCCGGAAAAAGGAAAAAAAAACATACCTACACAAAGGTTTGTAAACCGACTCAGGTCCTGTGTGAAATGCTCCTCCCCTTAGCGGGAGCGGGAAGAGTCTTATACCTTTGTCTGTGATGTTTACTAACATCCCATAAAAAGTATTAGTTAATATCTTATACTTCAGCCTTATGTGTACATACCCATAGGGAACATACAACAGTATATAATAATACTCCTATGAGTACACACTCACAGGAAGGGAAATGAAGTTCCAGAGTTCCCAGGGGTAACAGTTCCCGACAATCTGAGAACTCTATCGTAAAGTGCTGGCAAGTTGCGAAGTGCAGTGCCAAAAACATAGATTGGAATCGGAAAGCGGTATTTTAAGGAAACAAAAAATTAAAACGGAACAAAGGGTTATGATTATGATAGATGGCAGAATTATAGTAGTGACTCAAGTACCGCAACTCTCCGCATGCTACGACCCAAGGCATTAAATTTTAAAGAACCGGCGGAATGTTCCAAAATCGTAACCGCTTGGTAATAATATATAGTATGAGATTAATGGGAACTTTGTAGATAACTAGTAGACTTCAAAGTAATTGGGTATAAGTGACAGTTGCGTATTTAAAGAATCCAAAACTATAAGAGCGTATGGGGGCAGTGGTAAACACTTGATGTTAAGTAATTTTCTCGGTAAAGAAATGCAGCCAACCTGAAAGTAAAAGTCCAATACAACGCCACTGTTTATTTTCATCTAACCTATAAATATTTAGCTATGATGTTTGTTTTTGAGTATAAAAAATTAAAATGCATACAAATTAAACATTACGTTACAAAAAGAATCACTGTTTATAATAGATATTTAATGATAATTACTATTTAGACCAAGGTCCAATATTACATTTTTGAAATTTAAATTAATCAATATATTTGACCAAAATGTATTGAGAAGTAACGAATTTTAAAGGCGCGTAATTTTTTCACGACTATCATCATCATATTCACCAGAGAAATTGCCCTGCGTTTTAACTTTAGGTAGGGATGCACGATACGATCCGATATTATAGGATATCGATACTTTTGCCTCCGATACTCGATATTTTGTATTGATACTTTTGATACGATACTTGCCATGTATCGATACATAGGACTGTATATCGATATCATTCGATCCGAACTATCCCTAGTATTTATTTCTTATATTAATAGTGGCGTCATCTCGCATAAGAGCGTAAAATTTAAATTCTGGCTGGGGATTGCAGATTTCTATGAGAGTTACAAGTTTGGAAAATTGTGAAACTATAGATATGGTTGATAGGTGGATGGGCGGATGGGGATTTACAGTGACAGACCACTCTAATTGATATCCGGGAATCCCAAATCGTATTTCTTTGTTTTACAAATTTGATAGTGATGTTTTTTTAGATTTGAACTTGAACGTGTGTAAATACTGAAAATTGTGATTATACTCTAAAAATACATTTATTCCTCCTGTGCCTGTGAATGATCCTAGTAAAAGCATTGATTTTATAACTGTAATTTGTATAAGCAATTATTAGTACAGGTATTTTATTGTAAATAGTATCAAGGGTTGTTATATTGTTAAGTGTTTTCAACCAATTTTACTTACCATGCCACCTGTAAGAAGCAGTGTATGGAATTTATTTATTAAAACAAAGTCAGGAGGAAAATGTAAATTGTGTCAGTGTGATGTGAAAACAGCCGGAAACACAACAAATTTAAAAAAACATTTTCAAAGAAGACATCCAAATTATTCGAATGAAGGTAGACAGAATGAAGAAGAAAATATGGTAATTTGATTTTTATGAATAATAAGTGCTGCTTTAATTAATTAGCCAAAAAAAAATGTTTAAATTTATAACTTTAAATATGTATAGCCAATTTAAAATAAAAATAATAATGATTTTAGCCAATCAAGAACATAATAAATAAGGACAGTAGTGAAAACCAGCAGTCCGTGGCTTCAACTTCAGCAGATTCTGTAGTTTGTTTAATTGACGAACCAACGCCATCAACCTCTTCTAGCCGGTGCTCCCTAAGCCCCTCAAGTACTTGTCAGTCTTCAGTCAGTGAATCATTTTCAACTACTGAACCAATGCCATCAACCTCTTTTAGCCGGAGCTCTATACGCCCCTCAAGTTCTCGTCAGTCTTCAATTACTGAATCATTTTCAACTATTAAGTCATTTTCAGGTAATTTTTTTATCTACAATTATCATTTTAATTAGCTAATTATGTATTTGGAATATACACAAGGTTAAACATTTTCATAGCCCCCTAAGTATAATTTTTGCTGTTTTAGATTTGATTTATTCGGCAACTTTTAGAAAGTATTAAAGATAATCATATCAGAACAATTAACAAAAAATTATTTCTTATCATCAATATTATTTTTACATCTATATTAGTGTGATGTGTGACCTGTCTAGCTAAAATTTGCGCAAAAACCACAAATTTATAAACTTAAAAGTTTATTTTGAAATTAAAATAAAGGCTAAGCTACAGTACAGTTTTTTTTTAGATGGTGGTACTAAAGCAGGAAAGATCACCAATGCTATAACGTTTATGATAGCGAAGGACAATTTACCCCTAAATAGCTCTGAAAAGGAAGGTTTTATATATTTTATGAAAACTGTTGCACCATTATACCAGGTTCCCGGACGAAACAAAATTTCTACTCTTGTTGTTGAAAAATATGATGTTTTATCAGGTATGTTTAAGCAGAAACTTACACAAATAGATAATATCACCCTTACGGCAGATATATGGACTGAGGCTATGAATACAACAAGCTTTTTAGGGATAACAAGTCATTTTTTGCTGAAAAATAAATTAACATCTCTTACTATAGGAGTATTCGAATTAGAAGAAAGACATACCTCTGAATATCTAGTGCAGTGCATGTCCACAATTTTAGAAGAATGGAATATTACCACTTCCAAAGTTATTGCAGTCGTGACAGATAATGGGGCGAATATTGTAAAGGTGGTTAACGATATGTTTGGAAAAAACAAGCACCTCCCCTGCTTTGCTCATACCCTAGATCTAGTAGCGTCAAGAATTATGGATGATATTGAGGATATAAAAATTATTGTAGGTAAAGTAAAATCCATTGTTACCTATTTTAAGCAGAGTGTTTTGGCTGCTGATCAACTTAGGAAAGCGCAGCAAGCTGATAATATTTTAAAGCTAATACAGTCTGTGCCAACTAGATGGAACTCCCAATTTTATATGTTGGAACGGTTTGTTAAACTGTACGAACACATAGCACCAATTCTGCTGAAAAACCCAAAATCACCAACTATGATTGACGCTACTGATTTAGAAAAAATAAAAGATGTTTTATATATTTTATCTCCCATTGAAGCTATTTCAAAAGAAATATGTGGAGAAAAATACTTAACCAGTAGCAAAATTATTCCAATAATAAACTGTCTGGTTAAAAAAATTGAAAATGTATCCCCTTCAACTGAGGAAACATTAAGTCTAAAAGCAAACACTTTAAATGAACTTTCAAAACGATTTGGAGCCATAGAACAAAATAAATTACTAGCTGTTTCAACAATTTTAGACCCACGCTTTAAGAGGCTACATTTTAACGATCCGTTATCATGTGCTAATGCTGTTAATTTTATAAACCAGTCTATTAATCAGTTATGTGAATTAAAAAAGAATCATAATGATGATAATCCACAGAGACAAACTCAAGCTCAACTAACCAATGCTGAAAGTGTGTGGGCTTACCATGAAGAACTGGCAGCAAGTTATGCAGAAAAACATGTTGATACGAATACCAAAGGCAACCTCAATTATGATTTCAAAATGTATTTAAATGGTCCAACAATTAATATACAGGTAGATCCATTTAGTTATTGGAATACTACTAACTCTTGCATATTAAAAGAACTGGCCAAAAAATATTTGCCAATCGTTGGAACATCAGTTCCTTCGGAAAGGCTTTTTTCCAAAGCGGGAAGTATTTTAACTCCCAGTAATATTCGACTTAGTGGGGCTAGATTGACAAAACTTTTGTTTTTAAAATCACTGGATTTTGAATATTGGGACTTATAAAATATTAAGGTCGAATTATTTTTCTTTTAATATTCATTAGGTATCTAGTTTTTTTATAGAATAGAACTATTCCGTGTTTAAATATGATCCTTTGATATAAAAACAAGAAGATTCCAATGTTCCTCGTTTCTGTTCTTTTGTTATACTTAGTACTTATAGTATTAGCATTTTTATAGATTTGTTTATGGTTTTTATAAAAACTATTTTTTTTAAGTAGTTCCTATGTTAAGGTAAATAAATAAGGAAAAAATTCAAATATTTGATAGACTTACATATTTTCTGCTTCTGTTACCTGTAAATTTAGGTTATGGGTTATGTTATGTTATATAGAAAATAAATAATAAAATCCAGATATTAATCCATGATTGTATTTTTTATTTGTGTTTAAATATGATCCTTTGATATAAAAACAAGAAGATTCCATTATCATTATATCGAAATTTTTAAAAATTGCAGAATGCAGACATTTCTAACCTAACATTTTTATTTACAAAATTATAATAGTCCGGATCAAAAATATATTGATATTTTGAGTATCGATTCTTTCTTAGTCGATTTTTTACTGTACCGATACTTTGTTGACCGATCCGGATCGATCCGAAATATCGATACTTGCGAGCGGATCGTGCATCCCTAACTTTAGGTGTTTAGCATAGCCAGAAAACTAAATAAAACGCATATAAATAAATAAATACCAATAACGTATTCTATACGCTCTACACCATATTCTCAATTTGAGTGTTTGTTGTCGCCATAACAGTTTTGCTTGTATTAAAACGAACCATACACATTTTTAAAACGGATTAAATAAAGACAGAAATAAGGAAGTGACAAATAGGGTAAATTATTACTATTTGGCTACTAAAATGGAACTACACAATTCCGTACTATCTACGTTATACTCAAAGTCACAGTTACACGTTATTCACGAAATAGTTACCCTAAAATAGTTCCCCATTTTGGTACTGACTATGTAGTATCAGCTTAAACAGAACGTGGCGACACCAGGTTCCGGTTACTTCAGTGAAAATACTTGTGATAACAATGACGTATTTATGTCTAAAAGTGCTACTTGGGACTATGATAGTGTCAAAAATCCTTCTTGAATGTTCTGTTAGGCTTAATTCTTTTCAACCTGTAGTATTTAGATTATTCTAGAATTTTCTAGATCATTCCATCCTTCCCTAAAGGTCATATAAGCACGCCGCAAGGCAACATTTTGATTCAGTTTAGTTTGAGATTTCCAACCAATTGTTAAAAACATTAACAAACCTTAGTTACGAGTGTTAGGTACAACCAGTCTTCAATTGTCCTACTTGTAAACTGTGTTTTGAATAAAAGGAATACATTCAGAAATTACGTGTTTGATTACCGACGAATCTGGAAAAATATTAATATAAAATAGACTGAATTGGAGCAATAAGATTATATAGAAATGGGTTTTACTCTATTTGGTTCTGGTTTTAGGAGTTTCTGTCTACCCTAGTCTTGGCTATGCCTTCAGAATTAGCCCAAAAATGTTCGATCCAAGGTTTTTTTCGTTATAGCGATAAAAAAAACACATATTTTTTAAATAGTTGGATATGTGTACAAATATTAACAATTTTGTTAAATACAATTAAAATTATATTCTAAAAATTTGACATTTACTGAATTTTTGCTTGCCATCTGCAAGCTTCTTGCTTCAATCCGAAGTCAACTTTAAAGAGCACTTCGAATTTTGTCTAATGTAAATGACACCACTCTGCTGCCATTTGGCAAGCAAGCTAATTTCGTAACAAATTTGAGTTGAAATTAAATGTAAATGTACCTTTAATGTTAAAGTTTTCCCTCAGAATTTTTTTATTTTAGTGCACACCTAACCAATCCTAACCTAACCTAATCCGCATTTTTATTTATTACTATGTTTTTGTCCAAGAATCGTAAACCACGCAAGATAGTTACATCGGCGATTTATTTCCGTCAGTTTTGCGTAAGCGAGCGTGTTTGCAGTGACGTGACCTGGCCCGCTCGAAGCAAATTTCATACGTTATTTCTATAGAAGGATAATATGGTTTAGCCTTTTGATACTGTTATTTTGGTTTTTAATGCAATACATTTCGACAAATTTTATATCAAACTAATAGCGCAGCATTACTATATGAATTTCGGTCAATAAGCAATAGTCAATTGCTCATCAAAATGGTTTAAAAATTTATATTTAGACATAAAGATAAATTATTAGGACAAAATTTAAAGATAATGTTAAAACAAATATATATATTATGAATACCTTCTTATAAAATTTTGTTCTTTTATGACAGGATGCCCCAAATCGTTAAATGAAAATAAGAACTTTTCCGTAATTTAGGTATCTAAAAGTATTAATTTAAAAAGCAAATAGATAAAGTGATTCTCAAATAGGAATGTAAAAAAACATGATATTACGATTTTTTTAATAATTCTTATTATTGTTATAGATTTTTTTTTCAAAAAATTCAAAAATAGTGTTTTCTAGAGATTACAAAAAACACCTGAATATAACCAATCCAAGTATATCTATAACCTGGCAAGTGATTTTTGTAACTATTTTTGCAATTATACACAACACCCATATTCCCTGGTATTGTTTTTTGTTATGTAGACTCCTGCAAAAGTAAATATATCAGTTCTAAAATAAGTTTTAATTCTTTTGTTGGCTAATTACGTTTCACTATGCACGAAAAACACTTTTTCAAATTTGTGTCACACAAACTAAAGAATATTGAAAAAACAATGCTTAAAAGGCGCATCTTTATTACAGAGCAATGTAACTAATACTAAATCTTTTAGTGATGAGTGATATTTCACGAACTGTGATTTTTTCACTGATACTAAAATTTCACACTCAGTCACAGTTACTATTTGATAATCTAAACCGTGACGTGATCACTGCTACAGCGCGTTACCGGTTCAGTAACAGAACAGAATACGTCTAATCCTTTTATTCTATATTATTCATTGATCACTCTTTTCCCTGAATGTGACTTAATACGGCACCTTATATTAATAAGGTCGACTTTAGTTTATAATCGTAAGAATATAAAGGGGTTTAAGCGTCATCGTGTCTTATGTTCTTAAGGTGATTTCCGCTTGACACCATCACATGTACATGGACAGCACGGAAAATTGTGCCTTATTGCCTTTTTGTCGGCTGGGGAAGATAATAGTTTCGGAAAAGAGTATTTCACAGTTTATTAAATATGTTATATCGGTACTTTGAAAAGAACACGTTGCGTAGAAGACATTAAAATAAATTAGATAGAGATGAAAGTATATTTATTCATTTTAGTAACCCAATATACAACATTTGAAAAGTAGAGTTCTAAATGACTTTTGGCCTAGCCGAATCAGGAAAACCAAAAATAGTTAGCGGGATAAAACTTGATGAAAATGGCATCCATTTCTAAGAAAGAAAAGAGAGAGATGTGGAAATATTTTACGTCGATTGACTATAAAATATAAAGCGTTCATTTTTTAATTCAATTTGTTAGTTGATTTTTTGTTTTATTTTTCCAGTTAATATTTATAATAACTGATAATAACGCATATTTAGGTTTTTATTAATATTATTTTCATAACGGTATTTTTCGTTTATAAAAAAATGTCATCCCTTGCGAAAACTTTAATACCTTTCTCCAGTCTGCGAAGATCAAGAAACTGCTAATTCAATATAAAACATTATAACTCTTTAACAGATTACTCAAAACCGTGATCACGTCACGCTTTATATTCACTGATACCAAAAAATCACGATATCAAATAACACTACTACTACAAAATCACGATATCGCTCATCACTAAAATCTTTAGACTGAGAGATTCGGAGTATGTCACGCACCCGGTCATTGACCTTAGTGGTCTGCGAGAAACTGGCGAACATTAGGCTTACAAGAAGTTACTATTCTGTGGTTTTGGTTTTTGTCGTGGATACTAGTCCATTTCCCAGATTGCTCTTCGTTCGGGGCTCAGTGAGGGCTGGGGGGACCCTCTCAGATGATTTACAGCCTGTGTGCCCAGATCGTGAACTCTAAGCTTCCAAAACACCCCAATTCTTACAATTATTTTTTTAAACTATTCCTCCTATTTTAAATTTTTGAAATGCATCTCGGCTTCCATTAGGTGCCCCTCGAGAGTACTACTGCTACCACTTGATGATCTTTTCTTTCAAGCTATCCCCTCACCCCTCCTACTCACTTCCCTTTGCGGCCATTACTCTATTATTCTATGTAGAACTGGGCAGACAAACAGGATAGAATGCAGGAACACAGGGCTCACACGTTCAGATCGTCTGCTCCCTTTCTAGCGAGGTCGTTAGTTTCCACACTGAGCAGTTGAATCTCACGACTCCCCCCGAAAAAGCAGCAAATCCGAACACGTGGAACCACTTATGTTAAAAACACAGAGGCTATCCTCCACGAGACGATTCAAAAGACTCATATTTTTATTATTTATTAGTTTTGTTTAAAAAAAACTTAAATGAGTCAAGAACCAGTCCGGGAGCAGGACCTTTGCGGTTTGCGTTGCTAAAACATGGATATTACGTCATTCGTTTCCGTCCAAACTTTATTTTCCTTTGTGCATATTTCAACGCTTTGTTATATATTTTTTTGAGATATAGATTATCTGCTGCTGCTGCTTTTGCTTGTGGGCTCGTAAACCTGTACATTTACCTATATTCTAATTGTTCGTGGATGTTCGGAACTGAATGGGTAACGTGACCCTGCCCGAACATCCAATTGTTACAGATAGTACACTTTTTGTTCAGACAAGTACATATAGAAGGAATGGAAGGGTGCGCGGAAAGGGGGACCAAAATCACCCTTCAAGGATGGGGGAAGGAATTTACGTCTGGGGAATGTCAGCCAGACGGGCCCTACAGTTTATCGAGGAGTCCGAACCACGGGGCTCTCCATCTGAGAGGGTGTGTGAGGGCGGGAAGTGTGAATTTACCCCCAAACTACCACGAGAACATCCGGTTCCCCCAGGCTTGGTTACCGGCGTGAATGGTAGCGTGGACAGTGAAATTCATTTTACACTCTTTCCTGTTGGATTTTTAACCACTAATATTAGCTGCAGACTTGAACATATAACCGTTTATAACTTATATTTCAAGAAAGTATTTAACAGAACACCGAAAAATACAGAAAGAAAAATTAAATTTGACATAAATGGACGAAAACGATAATGTAATTTCCATTGTGTTTCACGCTTAATGGCTTAATACTTTGCCGAAATAAACCTAAAAGAATGGTTCCACAGTTACGAAATAACTAATCATTTAAACGCGTTTATACGATACAAACCATCGAGCTATAAATTCAAATACTTTAATAGAACCTAGGATAAGCTACACCCAGGATTGTTTATTCATCATAATTCATCTTATACATAGGCTAATAGCCTTGTTTATGGCTCGACCACTTATAGTCACCATTGATCTGTTAAATATAAAAGGCATTTAATGCTCTTGAATAAGTGAAATATTTTGGTTGTCTCATTACCATTTGGTGGGCTAAGAGTATGTTATGATTTATTTTATCAGTGTAACGGATTTTGGGTTTTTGGTTTACGGATATTCGGTTATGTGTACCGTTATCGGGTTAGCGCCGGATCGCGACAGCACAAAAGCACCAACGTTAAAGCCGTAATACTAAAATTCCGTTATCTGATATCCCGTCTAAAAGCCGTTTCTATAATTCTTAGTACAATTATATATTTTCAATTTCTTCTTTTGGTTAACTTAGTGAATTTAATTAGTACGACTGTTAAAGTACACCAGAAACGGTACAAACTGACTACTTAAGCTACATAGTAAATTTATGTAGTTCCATAATGATTACTAAAATAAAATATCTAGTTTAGTTCGTATCGAAACACGAATTGAGAAATATACTATGTTCCTAACCACAGATTTAAAGAAGCGGGAAAAGTTCTAGAGGAGCACGAAACGTGAACTCCTGAAACGTGGATAATTGCCATTTTCATACCGTTCTTTGAATAAGTATTCAAACAACGCTTACCCTTTATAGTCCTCCTCTGGTTAAGTATAAATAGTTTAGTTTTTTATGATATCACCGTTTTTCTCCCTCTTAAAAAAATGCATTTGGGAAAAGAACTGAAAAGGTTTTTGATTTGTAAAAAAGTGTGAATTATTGAATAGACCTCTGGTGACGTCATATCGATGCTTTCATATTTTTTTAGCAATTTTGCCAATAGTCTTCTTTATACATAAGAGGATTCGTTACTTGATTCAAACAACATTTGATTTTTGCCAGCTATTTGGCAGGTTCAACAATGGTTATGATACTGATTGGTTTCAATATGTACAAGAAGTTCGGATCGCTTATCAGTAGTACGATAGCACAATTGGTTACAGCAATGGGCAGGAGATCCAGAAGTGCGGGTTCGATTCCCGCTCGTACCATAACATTGGCTGTTAATTAAATATTAAAAAAAATATATTTTATAGTTTAAAAGCAAAACTCATAAAATACTTCTATTCAAAATTTGGGTTTTACGGGCATAACGTAAAAATTCTAAATTTACTAATATGTATGGTACCTAACAGCGATGTCAGATTTGACGTCCACTCAGGAACGCCGCGCCGTAAGGTTAGAATATTTGGCAGGATCAACAATGGTTATGATACTGGTGGGTTAGAATATGTACCAGTTCTAACGAATTGCTTGTCAGTGGTACGATAGCGCAATTGGTAAGAGCAATGGACTAGTGATGCAGAGGTGCGGATTCGATTCCCGCTCGAACTATAATTTTTGCTGATGCCAGAGTAATCAGCAATAGTTTAGTATGCTTTCGTATAGTTTCGAGTGCTCCGCTTTTTTTCCGTTTTTCGCGTGTACATTTTGTGATATTAATGTTGTGTTTGGTACTGTTATATGCGTAAAAATCTGACGAATTTTTTAATCTATATGTCGTAAAAATCCGCCGTAGAGTTGGCAAGCAATAATATAAAACAAAGAAACTATCTGGCTCTCCAAAAAGAGAACAATAGGTCTCAAAAAGAGAGAAAGAAAAAAAAAAAAAAAAACAATTTCTTTGTTCATTTCTTTGGCTGAAGCCTTAAATATAAATAAATAAATTAAATATAGTTTAAATTTATTCAATTTCGGAATAAATCGAAAGTTTTTTAGCACAACGGGAGTTTTGGCACGACCATTCGCTAATTTACCGTAATTACCGATTTTCATAAATAAGTTTATTATAGGATTCTCATATAGAAAGTGTATTTTTTTTTTTCTTTCTTTTAAGGTTTTTGTTTCTGATATGTAAATATTCCTCTTGTTTTAGCCTCATGTTTTCCCAACCCTCTCCCAGGACCCACCTGTATTTGTTTTAAAGAAATGTCCTGATAGGTCCCAGGACGAGAAGTGTGTGTCCTTTGTCTTGTATTCCTTTTTGAATTTGTTTACAAAACCATCAAAACCGACTGCGTTCCAGAATCAGTGTTAGAAATAATTGAAATTAGTGAAATTTTCCATTAATACAGGACCCTTAGAACATAAAAATAACACATTTTAAAATCGACAGTATTTAATCCCGACATTATTTAATTTTAACATCCCTCGAAAAAATGCAAAGAAACTTCAAATGCTGCAAAAACAAAGATTTTTTGAACTATTGTTGCATAAATTGTTCAGCTGTCTATCATCCCAGCTGCCTTGAAAGAAGCACAGAAGCTGTAAAAATTGGAGGATACAAAATTTATTGTTCTGAAGAATGCCAAAATAAAGTAAATAAGGATGACAGAGAACAAAAATTTATAAACGAAATAGAAAACTTAAATAATGATTTAAAAAATAGAGATAAACATATAAAACGTATGAAACGTAACAGTCAGGTCTTTGAGGATGAAGTTTTACTGGCAGAAAGTAAATTTACTAAAGAATTGGATAAACAGAACCAGTTCATTGCTGACCTTAAAAATTAGATCAAGAAATTGCGATCCAGAAACGACGACCTCATAAAGGACTCAGAAAACTATAAGAAATCTGAAACGATATTGAGTTCTAAAATGGCTGAACTAGTTCAGCTTAATCAGAGCATGGTAATCACAATCAAGACATTGGAGTGTGACAATAATAAGTATTCAAAGGATGTTATAAGTTTAAAACAGGATCTTCTGAGGCTAAAGGAAACTGAGTTTCAACAAACTACAGAAAAATATAATGGGCGATCTCTTTCTCCACCAATTAATGACATACCCAGGAGTTCGACTTATACCCAAACAACCTCTATCTCTAGAACAACAGGCACTATGACAGATTATGACGTTGACATATACTATGAGGCATTACTGTGTGAGGCAATCAAGAACATCTATGTAACAAAAGAAACACAAACTGAGCACTTGGAATGTAGTATAGAGTCTGGTCAAAATGATGTTGCTCCCTCCATACCTGTCCCCAGCACTAAACCTCAAATATTGATAGTGGGTGACTGTTGTATCACACAAGGATCTGGTCTTATGATAAAGAAATACACAAATTCTGAGTTTGATATAAATTGTCAACAAGGGAAAAATCTATCACCAGAAAACCTGGTTGAAATTGTAGACACTTATCGCAGGCATAGTGGAATTAACGACTATATAGTCATCTTTATGGGCCCAGAAGACCTCCTAAAGAATCCCCTTAAAAATTACACTTTAGACAGATTATACAGACTATCACATATAACAAACATTGTGATTGTTGAATCACCATTAGCACCACCATGGAAGAGGGCACTGAATAAGTTGATTAAAGACCAGAATAGAAAACTCAAAGACTATTTTCAAACAAAAACAACTGGAGTAACGATTATTGAGTTACCTTCCTATATTTCATTTATAAGAGAAAAGTATGGGTGGCAAATTGAGTACAACTGTAAGAAACGTTTTATAAAACACCTCTGCGATAATCACATAAAACATCCCAGACATTGGCAGATTATCAACACAGAACACAGAAGCAGATTACAGTCGCTTCTTGCTAGTGAAGTGGATGGTGGTAGAGGATCTGAGCAAAGAAAAAATCAACCGAATCCCCTTCGGAGTGAAACAACGTTTTTTCGTGAAATCTGCTCGCCCAGAGCCTAACCGAATGAAAAAATCAAGTAATGGAAATTCTGCTTCTATCTTACATGCTAACGTACAATGTCTTCGCAATAAGACTTCCGATATTGAGGTACTCCTAAAAGAGAAGTCAATAGATTGTTTCTGTGCAAACGAGCACTGGTTAAATTCGGTAGAGTTTAGTGTAACAAATTTGGAAGGTTATATTGCGGCTGCCTGTTTCTGTAGGGACATAAAAATACATGGTGGTGTTGCCATCTATCTAAAATCAAACATTCAATCTAACACAATAAATTTTGATAAATTGTGCTCTGAACAACACTGTGAGGCTGCCGGAGTGTATCTTAATAAATGTGAGATACAGATTATATCAATTTATAGATCTCCCAATGGAGATTTTGATAAGTTTATGACAATTTTGGCCTTAATTTTAAATAAACTTGACATCTCCAAACATATTGTTGTAACAGGAGACTTCAATGTTCATTTTAATACCCAGGATCCCAAAGCTCTTGAGTTATCTAACCTTTTTCGAACTTTCAATCTGCATGGGGTTGTCTCTTTTAACACACGAGGGGAAAATTGTCTTGACAACATTTTCACTAATATGCCAATGATGTGCAGCTTGATAAATCTTCGCTACCTATCTGACCATGATGGTATTTTGGGAGTTTGCCATATACTCAAAAAATGTAAAAGTGGTAGCAGAGTAAATTACAGGCCAATTACTGAGGAAGGGCTTTTTGCTCTTTATAACAAAATAGAGAGTGAATCGTGGGACTATATTTCTGATATGACCATCGACATTGAACTGAAGTTCAAGAGATTTGTTGACACTATCATTGATGCGGTTGGGGTTTGTTTTCCCCAAAGTCTAAACTAATTAATACAGCCAGCAATAAATCTAAAGTCATTTGGTTCAATAATAACTTAAGAGATATGCGTGAGCGATTGCGACTTCTTGTGGATTTGAACAGGCAAAATCCAAATTTAGTTCCCGCGGAAACAGTGAGGAAGTACAAGAAGACATACCGCAATGAGATTTCAAGATCCAAAGTAACTGCTCACGATAACTTCATTACTACCGCAGCAAATCCTCAGTCTGCCATGTGGCAGGTTATTAAAAACAATCAGCCATCCATCCCTTTTACTTCTTCAGAAAGCTTGAATGCTCAAGCAATCAACAACTATTTTTCTGATGTTGCTAATTTGCTTGTTCAGTCTTTACCAGCCTCCAATAACCATTTCTCACAATACCTTCAACAATGTAGAGAAAATTGTTCTTTTAATTTCAATCAAATTACCTATAATGAAGTTAGACAGGTAATTGGTGACTTAAGAAATACTAGAGCTACGGATTGCTACAACATAAATACTGGAATAATAAAAACCTTAAAAAATGTGATAATATATCCCTTTACCAGGCTTATAAACCAAGCCATAACACTTCAGGTTTTCCCCAAAGTACTTAAAAAAGCAAAAGTTGTCTCTATCTTTAAAAATAAGGGCTCTCCAGACGATCTCACTAATTATCGCCCCATCTCATTACTACCCATTCTATCCAAGGTGTTTGAGTCCATCTTGAAAACACAGATTACAAAACACTTCGAGTCAAATAACCTCTTTTTCCAACAGCAGTTTGGTTTCCGTAACAAAAGGACCACTGCTCATGCTATTGACTGCCTTGTAAGGCATGTAATTGAGGGTTTTGAGAATGGCCGCGATACTTATGCCTGCTGCTTAGATCTTACAAAGGCATTTGATTGTGTTTCTCACAACATCCTGCTGAAGAAACTTCCTTATTATGGTTTTCAGCCAAAGAGCATAGCTCTCCTAAAATCATATTTATATGATCGAAGCCAGTTTGTCTCTTACAATCAAGTCACATCCATGGGTAGTGCAGTCAAGTGCGGTGTGCCCCAGGGCTCTGTGCTTGGTCCTGTGCTCTTTTTGATTTACATTAACGACCTTGCCAATTTCCAATCAGGGGGAAACCTAATTTTGTTTGCTGATGATACCACCACTTTCACCTCTTATCTTCCTTCGCAGATTGAAAACTCATGCATCTCTGAAACTGCATCACACATTGAAGATTGGTTTGTCACTAATAGACTGTGTATGAATGCTGGCAAAACCCAGTCAATTAATTTCACTTTGGGTAAAGGGAGAAATGATCATGGACTTTTGGGAGATTGCTCTAAGGAGGTGAATTTTCTGGGGGTAACTCTAGATACTGTTCTGTCATGGAAAAACCATGTGATGCACCTTGGTGGGAAACTATCAAGGTCCACATACTTGATCAGGAACCTGAGTAAGTGTGTATCTACTGGGACTCTTCTGGCAGCCTACCATGGCTACTTTGGCTCTCTCATGTCTTATGCATTACTAGAGTGGGGTCATTCTCCACATGCTAAGTTAATTTTTAAACAACAAAGAAGATGTGTAAGGCTTGTAGCAGGGCTGAAGTACCGGGATGACTGTCGGCAGAGTTTTATTACATATAGGTTAATGACTCTTCCTTGCATTTACATCTTGCAGTGTCTTTTGCATGTCAGACAAAACCTCCAGTTTTTCGCCTCACATCACGATGTTCATGACTATCCGACACGGCATGGCACTAATCTCGTAATTAGCCATCTCCGCCTCACTAGGGCCAGGGTGGGCACTAACTATTATGGTCCAAGGTTTTTCAATTGCTTACCCTCTCATATAAGAGCCTTAGAGGTGAACACCTTTAAGTACACCTTGAAAAAATATCTATTGGTGAACGCTTTTTATACTTTTGAGGAGTATTTCAATAGTGGCTTCCACTTTTAGTTTTTAGTTTTTGTATTCTTATTACTTTTTTTTATAAATGTCTGTTTCTAATTGTAATTTATTAAGATAGGTACATTTAAAACTTTTTAACTACTGACTGCTGTACATCAGTTTTCTACTTTTTTTGTTAATTGTTAGGAAGTGTTATTGCATTTTGCCTTTAGAAAAAATTGTTTTTGTGTTGTTTGTTTTTTTTATTTTTTTTTTTCTTTTATTTTACTATATTATTTTTAAGGATGTTTTAGATAAATTTTATATAGTACTGTGTTTAAATCAATATGTTTCTTTTATAATAGTTTATCCTTTATTTGTATTTTGACTTGTTTAAATGCAATTTTATTGTGTATTTACATCAATAAAGATCTATCTATCTATCTATGATGATTAAATATTTCCAAAAAAAATAATAATAATGCAGAATAACCCGAATAAATCTTTACAAACTTAATAAAAAGTTTTGATTATTCTTTTTATTTTAAATTACTTGTTATACACTTTGACATTGATGACAGTTGCCAATATATAAATAACGGTAAGTACTACTTTATGACACTGATTTGGTGGAGATAAGTACGTTTTACCGTAAATACTTACTTCTCTAGAGAGGTAAGTGAATTGAATTGACAAAATTTGATTTGACTGACAAAGTGATTCTCCAAATCTGTCATACAAACAAATTTTTTTGAGTATTGGAAATCCAGAGCAGAAAAAATATAATACACAACTCGGGAGGTTGGATTCTTGATTTGACTTCAGAAGTGCTGAAAGTGTAGTTTAAATTGGATTTATAATATGATGATTTCATAGGTTTTACAAACTTTTTGTCGAATATTTTCTTTTACCTATGGAACTAACTTCTGAGTCAGTTATACCTTTATATACATACATATAAGATCTTTGATACATTCCACACTGTATTGTTTAGTGTTTAGAACTTTTCTTTAAAGAATTATAAAAAAATATCTTACGGTCACCGATAGATATATAAAATAGTTATATATAGCTTCAGAAAACACACTTTACATATCCTCTGTTAACTTAAGGCTTAAAATTATTTGTGTGTGGTGTTGGGCGTCACTTAAGTCACTTACTAAACGTGACCGTATAAGTCACCTTAAATGACCGGGGTACTTTCATATATAACCGATCATTTTCGGCCAATTTTTGCAAATGACTGCATAAATGATCTAAAACGACCGACTATTTACTTATAAGTGATCGGTAGAGAAAATTTTTGCATAAATGTCCTAAAAATGACTTGCCATTTACCTTCATAACTAACTATATTTAACAGATCAACTTTTCTGGAGTTAGATGAAAGTTTAAAATAAAATCAACTTTTTAGGCACAAGACAAGTTTCTCTCAAAAAACTCTATAAAACTTGATTACCAATTAATCCATCCGGTTGAATAAAATGTTACCTGGGTAACCAGGGCTAACCAAAAATACACTCTGATATTTAAACCCCGATTACACACAAAATTATAGATTTTTGTAGGAAAAAAATTGAAAAAAAAAATTCGCGGGTCTGAAATGGAACGCAAAACTTTTTCAAAGCAAATCAAATCCTTTACTACAGAGCTAGGAAAACTTAACGAACTTTGATTATCCATTCTAATTTTACTTGAAAAGAGGGCACTGTAGTCGTAAGAATTACCCGTTTCACCAGAAGCGTGATTTTAGTTTCTGATACAGATGTTTTTATATAGACCCGGGACCGGGTTAGCGCGTTGTGCTTTCCTTACAGCAAACCTAACCCATCCTAACGTAACCTAATCCGCATTCGGGATTCGAACACATATCGCTGAATCGAAAGCCGAGTATCTTACCGACGGCCTAGGAAGCACATGTCATATGTTCAACAGAAATTATTTATACACTGTGTTTCACCAGCAACCAATCAAACCACAGGATTTAATTTGCTTTTACAACTGTATCAGAAACTGAAATGTAGCTCTCTAAAATGGTAGCTGTCATGACAAATTTTTTTGCCGTTTGTATATGTTTTTAGCATAAATACTATCTCATTTGCCAGATATTGCTTTTAGACCGGGACTTAGTCAAAGCTGGGGCGACACACCCAGATGATTTAACCTTATTCCGGTTTGGAGGCATTAGCGATGGGATGTCCGAATGGTGAGCTCTAAGCTCCCGATACACCCTGATTCCTTCAAATATCTTTTTAAGATGTTCTCTTTTTAAATCTTTTTAATGCATTTTGGTTTCCACTATGTGCCCCTTGAGACTACTACTGGTATCACGAGATTACCTTTTTCTTTTAAGCTCACTCCCGCCCAAGAATCGTAAACTGCACAAGATAGTTACATCGGCGATGACCTGCTCGAAACAACTTTTATGCGTTATTTTTATAGGAGTATAATATAGTTTAGCCTTTTGATGATTTTAATGCAATAATACATTTTGACAAATTTTATAATATACTAATAGAGCAGCATTACCGTATACATTTCGGTCAATAAGCAATGATCAATTGCTCATCAAAATGTTTTAGAAATTAATATTTGGACATAAAAATAAATTATTAGGAAATAATTTAAACATTATGTCAAGATAAAAATATATTATTATCGGTGTCTTCTTAATTTATGAAATTTTGTTATATTATGTTCTTTTAAGACAGGATGCCCCAAATCGTTAACTAGAAATAAGCACTTTTCCGTAATTTAGGTATCTAAATGTATTAATTTAAAAAGCAAATAGGTAAAGTGATTCTCAAATAGGAAAGTAAAAATCATGGTATTAGGATTTTTTAATAATTGTTATTATTGTCATACATTTTTTTTTCAACATTAAAAAATAATTTAGGTATTCTAAAGATTACAAAAGTACCTAAATATAACAACTTCTGACGGAACGGAAACGCAAAAAAATACAATAACTACAGAAGCTTCTGTCTGATACCCTAAGTATATATCTATATATATATATATATATATATATATATATATATATATATATATATATATGTACAACTTTGTTATTTAACCTATATTATATATATATATATATATATATATATATATATATATATATATATATATATATATATATATATATATATATATATATATATATATATATATATATATATATATATATTATATATATATATATATATATATATATATATATATATATATATATTGATGCATTGATACTAAAAAAGCAACTATTGAGTGCAAAAATTAAAATTAAAAGTGTCTGCTATATGTTAAAAGAAAACACATTTGCCTGAAAAAATCCAAGTCTATCTATAGCTAACATTTTTTACTGCACTGGTGTACCCACTGCTTCTTCATAATAATTGATTTCGGAAACCTATGAGAAAGTTACACCTGGCAAGTGATTTTTATACACAGCACATATATTCCCCGACGTTGTTTTTTGCTATATAGACTTCTGCAAAAGTAAATATATTAGTTATAAAAAAAGTTTTAACACTTTTTCAAACGTGTGTGACTTATTACCACTTGCAACAACTAAAGAATACTGACAAAACAATGCTTAAAAGGTGAATTTCTATTACAGAGCAATGTGACTAATATTAAATCTTCAGACTGTGAGAGCCGGAGTACGTCACGCACCTGGTCATTGACCTTTGTGTTCGGCGAGAACTAGCGAACGTTACGTTTGCGAGAAGTAACAATCCTGTGTGGTTTATAATTCTTGACTCCCGCCACATAGCGGTCATTACGCTAATATTCTATGTTGAACTGGGCAGACGAACATGATAGAATGCACTAACAACTAGACCTCACACGTTCACAGCATCTGCTGCTGCCTTTCTAGCGGGGTTGTTAAATTCCACACTAAACAGTTGTGTCTCTCGCTCCCGTCTGCCCCCAAAACAATGCAGCAAAACCGAACACGTGGAAACACTTATGTAAAAAACACAGAGGCCTGCCTTACACAACATCATTCGAAAGCCTTTTCACAAAAAAACCTTGAATCCTAGAGACTGTCCTTGGGAGCCCGCCAATAATAACACTTTAAAGTGTGTCCATAGTTCAGTTCTGATGTTTTGAGGTGTGATTCTAGGGCTTTAATGGTGGTTTATGCTTTTAATGATGGTTTTATTAACAAACCTGAGCTAATCTAACCCTTACGGGACAGATCCACCTAAAAGTATAGATTATGTTAAAAAAAATTTCTTTTTTCTTTAAAAAATATCCTGAACTGGGATTCGAACACACAAGCGCCGCATCGAAAGCCAAGTATTCTTTCCTAAGCTAGGAAGCCTATGCTGAACATTCAATAAAATCTGTTTATACTTCGTGGAAATAAACTGCAAATCAATAGAAAGCACATTGGACAATCTGTGTTGTGATTGTTGGGCGTCTATGAGATTTAAAGCCTTATCTTGTCACAATCTTCAAGTTGTAATTAGTTATAGTTATTGCACCAAAATTGTTTGCAGATTTACCGAACGTTGTTCAAGCAATGTTCCAACCAGTTCCAACGTTTCATATTCCCACGTTATCTGCCCGCTTGCCAACGTCAAGTTAAATTTTGGAAGTTTACTAAATATTACTATTAACTGGTATAATTGATGTTCTGTGGCAAGCCAACGTTGAAAGATTTTTCATATACTACGTTGCATTTTGCATTGGTGTTCGACTAATACCGGACGTTGGTACCTGTAATGGTGATCTTTAGGTGGTGGAAGCGGAGCTGTGCTACTTTTGTCTTATGACATTAGCTCCAAAGACGCTATCTAAATACTATAATGATCAATACCAATTTCGGTCTTAGTACAAAATAAGTATGTAGATGAAAAAATGTCACTTTAGGGGTGGGTTCTTATTTCAACTTAAAAATTTTTAAAATAGAATAATTGTAATTTTTTACTTTACATCAAGATACATAAAATAAAATTATTTTATGCGTTTCAATAGCATATATCCGAGTGAAGTTAGTAGTTTCAGAAGGACTGAGTAATAGATTGAAGAAATTAGGAACTAGGCAATCGTTTCTTATTTACAATGTTTATAATTCTTGTGCAACACCTACGATTATAAACAAATAATCGTTGAGGCTATACAGGTCAACTGATTTCACCACATTTCGGTTCCATTAATTGTCGATCTTAAATGGCCTACAACTGATCTGACAAACGATTACGTATTTAGCCATAGGGTAAATGCAGTACTACTTTTTTATTGCTAGAACTGTGGTTGCGTCTTTATAAGTGTTTCCTACATGTTCTGTTTCTCCTAACCGTTGGTTCCAAACGGTTAGCATATTTGAAAACACGGGAACCAGGAGCATGGCGTTAAACATAAACAATGAACTGCGATTGGCCTATAGCAAAACCTACTCCTATATTATCGAAGTCTAAAATTTGTACATTTTCACGTAAGGCATCGTAGCGTAGTGAAGGAGCTTTAGATTAATGCTTTGAAGATCTGCGGTTCAGTCTGCGTGTGGATACATTTTTTCTATATGCTAATTATGTTAACATTTTTGATTTCGTATGGTTCCTATTTCAATTTTTTTTTTAAAAGGAAGACGTTTTTATTGCAGTTCATGAAGAATGTTTTGTTGAGAACTGGTGCCAGACGGGGCGTGACATCTCGCGGGTACTAGGTGAACCGATACTGATTTAGGTGCGGGCATCATCGCCATAACATAAAGACTATAATCTAACTCAACTTTTTCATGAAAACCCTTTTAAATCTTCTTTCAGTTGAATCGAAGGACAGTGCTTAGTACCATGCTTCTGAGACGCTTACCGATTACGAATATTTTGAGTACACTAAAAGCAGAGATTCATACTCACGTTCGGCTTTTAATAAATATGGGCTGGAACACATTGGTGTTAACCGAACCAAATATGTGTAAGTCGGCATTGTCTGCAACTTTATATTGTATTCTATTACTTTTAGTTCTTCTTTTATTTATTAAATTAAAGAATTTGAAATTTAGGCCGGAAAAAACTATAAAGAATAAGCGTGACAGAAACAATAAATCTGGCCTCACTCACCATCAGAATAACTTAGGTGCTTGACGTTTTGGTTTACTGGAACGCTTTAATGATTAGCAAATTGTTCCCGAGTAACTTTAACACGCTTAAAATGAGACACTGGCAAACGGCTCTGGAATCCTGTGTATATTTAAACGATTACGATTTGTCTATCAAACAGTGCCCAAGGGTGCCCCACTTGAAATATGCAAATATGTATATTACATATATTTATTATGGTTTTGCTCCCTCTTAGACAAAACCTTACTTTCCTCCGGTTCTGCTTTTTGGGTTACATTTGTTTTTTACAAATGAATTATGTCATGCTTTTATCAATTATTTTTGAATAATGTTGGCCTTCCTGGAAATTGATATTGAACAGTTTACTAAATAAAAACATATACAAAACACGCTATATTCTGAAATGTAACCACGATCATGGGTAGCAATTTGGCAGGACGGTTTTGGAACTGTTAAGCCGGTGACGCGGCTACTTACTTGTACCGTGAATTCTTGCAGATAGAAACAGTCAGTGGAACCAGAGAATGGTGAAAGAACGCTATGTATACCTGACATGGTTAGCGGTTTGATAAACTAGTTTTGGAACCGTTAAGTCTAGGATGTCACAACTTGGAGCGTTCTAACTAAAACCGTTACAAATGACCTATTTCTTAAAAGTATGTTACCAAACCGAAAGCATTCATGAATCACGTTTTCTTCATCTATACAGTTTTTGAGTGTTAAAAAATGGGGAGGTGGCATACATTTAGTTTGATACACTCTGGTACATCAAGTGCGTTTTTGTGAGAAAAATAAGCTTTTTTTTGCTTAAAGTGATATTGTAATTCTTCTTCGGTTTTTTGTTGTTTTGAACAATTAATAATTCTTTTATTTAATACTATATTTAGGCAACAAAAGAACGTAAGTATCTAACAATGAATAATCGTCACACAACTCTTACGTCATATAGACAGGAAATGTTAGCGTATACTATTTCAGAGCCAATCAGGTGCTTGCATTGGAAACAAACTTCTTATTTATAAAAAATAGCACTTAAATGCAAAATACACTACAATGTGCTTCATAGAACACAAACATGAAAGAGTTAATACCGTCCGTTTACGAAAATAAATGAATAAACCAATGCACTATAAATCAAATAAATCAAGGCCGTCACTCTGGGGCGCATTATGTTTCTATAGATACGCTTTTTTACATCAAACCAAAAAAAGGTCTAACCAGGGCTAACTAAAACCACAGTGCGGTATAAGATGCTCTATGCAGTGAAACGCAAAATCTCATCCGCGGAGCTATATAGCTTACAACGAAAAATAAACAACATAGTTTTATACTCTTCTATTTTCAATGAGGTCATCAATGTTACTTTAATGAAAATGCAGAAGTAAATTAGTTAAGATTATAACTGTGCCTCCTGCGCCATTTAAATATGTTTTATTATAGGCCAATAAACAAGATTTGTTGAATATTTAGTGTAAACAAATTGGCTTTAGCCAGTGGTGTAAGCTTCCTGGCTAGGGATGAAAAACAATATCGGTACCTTTGCTTTGTATCGATTATATATTGTAACCGATTTTTTAAACGATGCCGTGTTGGTATCGGTTAGAGGTGAGCGATCCTATGAATTTTCGTTAATGTCATTATCAGTTACCGTGATTACTTAATCACCAATAATTATAAACAGTGACCATGATCACGGTTTGTCTAATATCAAAATATCATTTTGATACTGATTCTAGTAACAGATTACAATTAGTGCTGTATTAAAGGAATTTTACTGTCACCGAAAAATATTTTTTTGTTTCTGCCATGGAGAATAAAGATGTATCGTAATTTAGATCCTTAGGCGCTTTTACTATATATATATATATATATATATATATATATATATATATATATATATATATATATATATATATATATATATATATATATATATATATATATATATATATATATATATATATATATATATATATATATATATATATATACAGTGTGTATCAGCCAAATGGAATAAATTCGATAATAAATAAATGGGGGTGTGTTCGGAAAAACGCTTGGACCCGTCGATTGGTATTTTTAGTTGCTCATTTTCTCCAATAAAAACTTTTTATACAGGGTGTGTCCTGTAACAGTGGTCAATGCCAACTTTCTTATTTCAAATGCAACACCCCGGATATTATTTAATTTTTGGATTCTTTAGGAGATTCTAAACATATTTTATGTTCAATGTCCTATACCTATCTTCAACTATTTCGGCAATATTAAGTGTTTTCAAATTTATTTTTATTTTATTTATTTCGAATTTATTATTATTCATGAAAGTGGCTCTGGTTACTGAACTATTTATTTGATTACAAAAATTCGCTACAACACACTCAATACTTATTTACCATTTAGGTCTTCATATTAAGAATGTAAGCAAAAACCATTTTAGCGTTCCTTTTTATTGATATGGAACAAAAAGAGCCAGTTTTGTTTACTTTTAAGTTTTGTTTACTTTTGTGTAAAATGCCTGGCCTTTCTCTTTGCAAGACAGTAGTTGTCAGTGTCAGTGTCATAGTCTTTTGAATTTCGTTAACTGCATAATACCTAATATCAGAAAAATGGTTCATTTAACAGAAATGCATAAAATAACAATTCTACAAATGATTGGTTATGGAGATAACACACGAACACAAGTGGAAGTTGCCGCTTATTTCATGAAAAATTTCCGAATTTGCCGCATATATCCCAAGGGACAATTAGTAAAATAGAAAAGCAGTTTCGCGAGCTTGGACATGTGAGGCAGATAAAAAAAGCAGCTGCCAATTCAATAAATGATGATACTAAATTATATATTATGCTTGAGTTTGAGAAAAACCCACATATTTCTAGTCGACAAGCCGCCGCAATGTTCGATATTAGCCATTCGTCGATTATTCGAACATTAAAAGAAAATAAAATGCATCCCTATAAAGTGATACCAACTCAGGAGCTCATGGAAGACGATTATGATAGGAGAACTTATTTTTGTGAACAAATGATGGCTATGTTAGATATATTTATTATACAAATTTGTATCCGGATCCAGCAAACCCACAAGTTCCAGCGAATATGATATGGTTTCAGCAAGATGGAGCATCGCCCCATTACCAAATTAATGTCCGGCAGTACCTCAACGGAATATTTCCAAATCGGTGGATAGGGAGACGAGGATCGATAGAATGGCCAGCGCGATCCCCTGATCTGACGCCATTAGACTTTTTCTTATGGGGACATATTAAAAATGTTGTATACAAAACTAAACCCCTCGACTTAGCTGACTTAAGAAGACGAATAACGCTTGCGATTAGATCGGTCACGCCTGAGATGCTAAATAACGTTAGAAGAAATTTCTATTTAAGATTAGGAATTTGCCAAGACGTTCGCGGCGAGCATATTCAACAGTTCTTAAATTAACTTTTTACTTTTGTTTATACATTATGAAGAAATAAATAATTTTATTTTTTTAATCTTAATTTTTGCAATAAATTTGAAAACACTTAATATTGCCGAAATAGTTGAAGATAGGTATAGGACATTGAACATAAAATATGTTTAGAATCTCCTAAAGAATCCAAAAATTAAATAATATCCGGGGTGTTGCATTTGAAATAAGAAAGTTGGCATTGACCACTGTTACAGGACACACCCTGTATAAAAAGTTTTTATTGGAGAAAATGAGCAACTAAAAATACCAATCGACGGGTCCAAGCGTTTTTCCGAACACGCCCCCATTTATTTATTATCGAATTTATTCCATTTGGCTGATACACACTGTATATATATTATTAAGGAACATGAAAGCATAATGTTATTCTAGCATTATTGTTATTGAGGAATCGTAAAATTTTTAGGTTTTTTAGAAAAAGTACGATTTGCACGTAACAAAGAATAATTTTATTAATTTAAAAAACAATAATAAGTATTTACAATATTTGTTGTTGGAATTTAAAAATAACATTTTAATTTTATTACCATTTAAAAGGGATCGAGGTTCACTTACTTTGTCCCGCCTTTGAGAATAACCTCTCACAAGAAACGGAGGTAGCCAAAGTACACATTTTTCTTGAGCTATGACTAAAAGTTTCGGATATTTTAATTTGTTATTACGTCACCGTTCTAGAGAATCTGATTTTCGAGCAATTAAATCATCTTCCAAATACCTCTGAACTTCTATGACCGCTCTGGATTTTGACATCCCTACAGGTTGCTGTTTAGAGATAAATGAATCAAATGAACCCCATATTGAAACGTGATTTCTTTTCGATGGCAATTTTGTAGATTTTGAAAGAAAATATATATACCTACATTTTTATTACTATTGATTTTTTTCATAGAGAATTAGAATTGTCAGATTCTGAATAATAAGTTTTGTTCTTATATATTTTTTTATATTTAAATGTTTTAAATAAATTTAAGAAATCTACTGATATTTTTGTAAATTTTCCGTTGTTGTGTGAAACTACAGCAGTGCAGTGCAGACCAGGATTGACGAGACTGCTGATTGCATCGTTCTCCGATCGTCGACGCCGGTACAATAATTGAGTACTGATTATTTAAAAGTATGAAAAAATGAAATCACGGTTTACCGACCGCCGCTACTTCAGCATCTTGGTCACTGTAGTTACCCGTGATTTTCAAATCAGGGTGATTAAATCACCGGCAGGGAAGTATCGCTCACCTAGAGTATCGATATCTTTTTCTTGGTACTTGGTAATTGGTATTGACTAAATGACTAATGGGTTTTTCAGAATTGTGTTTCTGTGAATTACCGATTACGAAACGTTTGTCAACCGTTCAGTCAGTCAACCAAAATCAGATAAATTTTAAAACATTGAGATATTTGCTATATAGATTTTTCTTTCTGATAACAAAGAAATTTTATTAATTGTGGTTAAATTTAAGTAATCAAATAAATTTAAGATAGGCTTTGTTGCTATATTGAAGTAATTTAAAAAGGCTAATTGATTAATAATTAACTTCAGTTTATGTGATAAGAAAATATTTTTTGAGGCTGAGCTCGTATGTATCCAAAAAATTGAAGTTTCTGTTGTTCAGATAAGATGTAACCAGTAAGGCAAAACAAATAATAGTTGGTTTATATTCAGTGTTACATTTTTTATTAGTATTTATCCAGGGTTACATTTTTTGATTTTTAATAATTTTCAATAATTTTTACAGATTTAATTTTTAAACCTTCTTTCTTCAAATTATTCTTTGATAAATTACGCTTAGAGTAAATTTTAGAGAGTTTTATTCTCCGTTTAACTGTTGATACTTAAAATACTTAATACGGTATCGGGTAATTCGGGTAGCAACTTTACCGTTTTAGATAACACTTCCTAGTTCAAAGTACCGATACTTTGTTGTATTTTTGCTTCCCTGTTCCTGGCTCAGTGATAAGATCTTCGGCTTTGGATCACGGACGTCATAAATAAACATGGACCGCTAACCGCTATAACCCTTATATTAATTTTTGGTCGGAGTATACGCACCACCAATTGTGCTAACCAGTTTTGACAGCACCCTGAATCAGCGCGGGATTTCTGTTTCTGGTACAGTTATTTTTAGATAGACTCCGAATCGTGTTGGCGCTACTCCGTTTTCGTAAAAAAAGTAATTCGTCTGAACGGGGATTCGAACACATATCTCCGAATCCAAAGCTGATTATGCTAACGACGCCCTAAGAAGGACATGTCAAATGTTCGACAAAAATAGACTTATTTATACACTGTCTTTCTCCAACAGCAACAATAAATCAAAACCGGATTTAATTTGCTTTTGCAACTGTATCAGAAACTAAAAGTGTTGCCAATCGTATGTTTAAATCGTATTTATACGATTTCTTGGGTTTCCTTACAACACACGATCGCAACGAATTAGTCTTTTGTACTATTCATTTTAGTGAACGCGATCGAAAGGTGGAAATCAGTAAAATAATTTAAACTTCCCAGCTTTAGCCGAATTTTCTACTCTGCATTTTGGTTAAACCAGTTTGAATTTTGCCATGTTTGGCACAATTTGAATTATGGTTGCCGCATCTCAGCACTGATGTAGCCAACACTCCATAAAATATTTCCCTGATATGGTAATGATGCTAATGTTATTAAGTAATTACCCTTTATGTATTTTTATAATGCCACTTGTCCTATTTTAAATGGGATGTTTAATTTTAAGGGCTTTGGAAATATAAGATCGGTTATAAGGACCACATTGCTCTTAAATATTTATTTAATGAGAATAGTTTTGAAGAACATTTGCGTCATTTCAAAAATTCCGCTTTCATACATCAAGCATGCGCCGGCTTGTCAAAAAAAATCTGTTTCCTATTTCTTATACGAACAAAGGAAGAGAACTTTCCGTTCCTGTTTACATAACAGAGATAGAGAATGACGCTTTTGTCGGAACTTGTATCGAAATTAGTTTATTTATTCCCGAAAAAAAGCGGAACGTCGGCAAGATCATTCAACAACTGAGTTCGACAGGAAGAAATAACAGCAAGGTGAGGTAGCGGTTTTAACATCTTCCACCGGCCCGAACACCACCATGGCTGAAGCGGAGCAACAACAACAACCCGAAGATCAAGCAAAGACTCCACCGAAACAGAAAGAAGTTATCGGTAAGAAAATTGTACATTTCAAGATATTTTTTATCGGTTAGAAAATAGGAAGCGTCACCGGGCGTCCATCTTCTTTCGAGCACATGGCCAACTATTCGGAAATCTTAGTCCGTGCGTGTTGGTTTGGTGTCATGAGGCACCCGTTTTAGTTTATGATTCTTAAGTAGATAAAACATTATGTTAGTTCTTTAAAAACATTGTTTATTTCGGTTTTTGGTTTAAATGCGTTCTTAGCATTGTCCGCCATTTCTGTGAAGCTTTGTAAATTCCTGATAATTTTAGTCACTTCCAATTTAACTTCGTGCGTTTTTCTGTGTACTTACTTAATCGTATCTATATAATACAAAAATACGTTAAATTAATAAGTATTCTAATGTTTTACAAATATTTGTTTGTGGTTTTTCAAGCCAGAAAAATGTATTTTGTGCGTTGGTGGTTTTTTCATAAGAAACAAGTAAAAACTTTATTTTCAGCAAAAAAGTCAGGTAGCCAATACTTGGTTAACAGATTTGTTCTTGATATTTATGTTTGCTTAGAAAAAGCTGAACAAAGAAATTGGTGTACTAAAAGAAGCTGCCTTTCTTTATTTAACCCATAATCAGCCACCAGAAAAAAAATTTAGCCTGGCATACCTACTTAAAACATTTAAATAAACAATACCTACTTAAAACATTTAGATAAACAATAACTATTGTTAAAAAAAACATTTTAAAAAATACATAAAGCTGCGAATACACAATTACACCCAACTGATAAAAATAAGTTAAATTTATATATTGATAACAAAAAATAGATAATGCTTTAAAAAAAAGGTAATTATTTATTTTTTATCCCAGCACCCCGATTTTGATTTTTGGTATAGAGGTAGGTTTTAGATCATGAATCAAGTCAAATTAATTTCGTCATTTCATTTTTGAGATCCTCAAAGTTCATAGATATTCTAATCCCAATTTCCACTTTTTTCTACCTTTTTCATGAAAATTGACTGGTTTTTATAAAACTACTACATACAATAATAAATCACTTAAAAAACTGTCTTTTTTGGTTTTATTGCCTTATTTGAACTAAAATGTAAAAAAAATAGAATACTTGAAGTATCCATACCTACTTCATACTTTCGAGACTAGTAATTTTTTTCTTACGTTGGCGGCATCATGACATGAAAAACAAATTAAGTGATACAGGTAATTATGGATATTATATTATATACATAGGCGGATCATTAACGGGTTAGAATTAGTTTAGGAGCCGTAGGCATCATCATTAAAGTATTAGTACAAAAGATGGTCAACAAAGAAGTGCATTACTGTCAGAAGAGTAAAATTCAGGGTTGATGCTGATGATAACAATGTACCTATATAAAATTTAGTGAAATGTGGAGGAATTATAATTAATAAAACTTATCTAACTCAATTATACAGTAATTTTATTTTTTAAAAAATAAATGGTTAATCGTAGAAAAGGTTCCATGATGTTTAAAAGTTATTTACATCAGGTCAAAAAAAGCCTTACCTGCGCTAATCAAATGCAGTCTGATACTTAAAACACTTTTACATAAAAAATGCATTTTTGGTCAGCTCAAATTAGATTTTTTTTTGTTTTAATGAAAAAAGCTTGAGTATGAATTATGGTTGTTTTTGAGAGTTTTTCTTTTTCACCTTTTTAGTTAAAAAATGCAAAGCAAAGTTACCTTTTTTTAAATGGTGTATATTGTTGCATTTTTGGATTCTACAGGAAATGTATATCTAACATGAAACATTGCTGTTTGAAAATTAAATAATATGAGAAATAAGGTCGCTCAAACATGTGTAATGAAACAAACTAAATAACACAAAGAAAGTTTTTGTGTTTTTATTATTGTTTATAGCAGTTTCTTATGCTTATGCTTATATATGTAGTTCAAAAATGAGGTGACCAAATATATTTGAAAATTGGCATTAGTGCAAAACAGCAAATAAAAATTACCAAATATCAATGGGTGTGTTTTTATTTATATTCACCACCTTGGTGTGGATTTAAAAACAATTTGGTGGAATATTGTGTGTCATTTTTGTTGTTTTTCTTCATTAATTCTAAATGTCTGTATTAAATTTCTATATTTGTCATATAGGTCAACAGAACTCAGTTTGTACCCATCTTTTTGGCGATTTCTTTCCCACAATTTAATTTATTTTTCAAATGGGATTTATAAACTTATTCACACTTATAAACTCCATTGTTACAAAAGTACAACTCACAACGAATTAAGAAAAAATATTAATAATTTGTCGATACATTTCCTTTGTTTTGACATTTCTCCTACTTCCGTAATCATCCACCAAATCAACTATATCCCAAAGCAGGTCGAAATTTTGAATTTATGGTGGACCCACCACACACAGTTTATGAATATAAAAACACTGGTGGCATCAGAAATCAACCAGCATAAATATAAAAACACTTTGGTGCCTCTGGTGGGTCCACCATTGAATATAAAAAAGCCCAATTGCAAGCATTTTTTTTAAAAATAAATATGAATTTTTTTTTTAATTAACATATCTACACCACAGAGCCAATGTGTCCAATTTCCATCAGCAGAGGATTGTATTATATGTTGAAACATAAAGTCCTATAATTCTAAAAAATAGTATAGTTATTGTGGGTATATATACACACCATACTTATCTCAGCATAATAGGGATTATACATCCCACATGTCATGTGTTGTACTGTGTTGTGGACTTTCTGCACATTCTCTGAGAGTGTTTGCAGTCCAGAGTGGGGATGGGTAATATTAGATTTTACCTCATCTCGCTTTCACTGGCATATCTGGAAGATTTACTTTGTGGGTGATACCTCGGGGAGTAGGGGAGGTGGGGATTTGCAGGGCAATTTCAGGGGGAAACTGGTATGAATAAAAATCTGGTTGATTCTAACAAATTAGCTATAAATTTAAACAAAACCTAATGTATTATTTTGTAAGGGAGAACCACTAGAACTAAAAATAAATATGGTAGAACTTAGCAGGGTTACTGATTATGATTTTTGACTGTGGACTGCAACTTAAAATGGGATAATATTATTAACATGCTCTTAAAAAAAATTGTATCTTCTCTCTTGCATTGAGAACGGTTACTCTGGAACTGGATAGCTTGCAGATTTCATCTGAAGTATATCATGCTCTTTTTGAGTCTCATTTGTGATATTACATAACATTCTGGGATGCGACAACTTAGTCATACTGATTTCCTTCTCTTACTGTAGAAGAGAGCTGTAACAATCATAAGTAAACAGGGTTATCTAGCACAATGCAGACTGCTATTTAAAAACTTGGGCATTCTGACCCTTTATGATCTCGTTTATGTAACAGTCACTTATGTTCATAGACAACGGTTTCAGATAAGATTTTTACAACAAAATTTTTCCAGTAGAGGTTTGAGAATTATCTCTTACAAAATTTAAGCTAACTGTTAATCAACATCTTTCATCACTTTATAATTATGGCTTAACTATATGCTAGTGTTTGAATGTTTTGCTGGTATTCCTTTATTGGATGGTGTTCAACATTTAATTGTGATGGACTTGATGATTTCTGTCATTATACATTATCTATTTTAATGGTTCTACTTGGATATTGTTTTGTTGTGAATGACATTTTTTTTCCTTCCCTCAAACTTCTAAATATTTAGGGATAGACCATAGTTTCTATTTACATATTCTGCACTAAGGTTGACTATTTTTAATTTTTGTGTTTTAGATTAAGAAAGATATTTTACATGTATTAGATTAAGAAATATTTTGCTTTTATTAATAAACTGAATTGAATTGGTTATATCTATAGGTGATAGTGTATCACCTATCTATATATTTTATTTATCAATATGTTAATATTTATTGACCTTGCTGATCCTAACTATAAAGGAAAAGGTCAGATGGTGCATAAATTTTGCATTTTGCATAAATTTCTTCTAAATATGTATTGGGTTATACCATAACTATTGATGTTCTCAGCTACCTGTTGATATTATCAGTTACCTATTGACAATATTGATATATCAATATTTTTTTTGTTTACCTATTGATATTCAATATGTCGTTGACCTATCGATATATAGATAAAGCGCCCATCCCTAGTCTAGAGGCAATGTTTTGAGTTCTTGCTGATTTGGGATACAGAGAAAGATGCGATGATCTTAAAATCCTCACTTTAACTTGCATTTACATTTTGGCTTGCAAAGAAAATTTAATTAATTACATTCATAATAATTGTGACATTCATTAATATGACACTTGAGCAAGAATTGTATGTATATTTTATTTTTTTTAAGTGTTACGTTTGTTTTCATTTTTTTTTATCTCATTGACATCAAAAATGTGTACCTACCCCTTAGTTGAACTGTTAAATTTTTAGATTTAAGACTTTCCAGTTATGTCTACGCTTGACCATCTTGCTCTGTTGAATGAGCTCAGCAGGCAATATGCTGATGAATACACCAAACGTGAATTAAAAAATTACAAAATCAAATACCAATAAGCAACTAAAGAAGCTAAAATCTTAGCTAATGATAGTGAACCTTGCAGTATAACCCCTAATAACTTTAACGAGTTTTTTTATAAATATTCAAATCATCAAATGCTAATGAATTGGCCCATAAGATTCTGGCATTAAACCGAGATTCAGTCAGTCTCATAAAAAATATAGTGTCTCCTCAGATCTCTCCTTCATTAGGACAGGCCACCTTCATAGAGAAGTGGAGTGAGGTGGGTAGGACTGGGGTTAGCGAAAAGGACCTTTTAGGCCTAGTTGTTGTGCTTGTCCACCCACCTTACTACTACTACTACTACTACTACTATTACCTATGATGGAGCCCTCTGTTAAGTTCACCCTCTTTGCTAATGATACACCCATCTCTGTTACTGTAGAAACTTTTATTTATTTATTTAACAAATGGATACACCCAATAGTACAATATACTAATGCCTATAACTAAAATTGAAGAAGACTTGAATGTATTTCAAGGACTGCAGGCAAACACTGAGCTGTGGTTTACTCTAAACAACTTACATTTAAACATTGAAAAAACAAATAGGTTAATTTTCTCAATGTGAGATATTGGCACCTCAAACAATATACAATGTACAACATTTTTAGGAGTGTACCTTGTTTCCAGACTACTGTGGGATATGCATTTTAATGTAATAATTGCTAAGGGACTGAAAAGCTGCATATTTGTATTAAACAATTCTTCTTCTTAAAAACAGTGTATTTCAAACATTGCAAGCTACTAATTTTGGTCTTTCCCACTGTAAAATATCCTACGCAATATAGAGAAGGGCTGTAAGATTGGTCACTTGATTGGGATATAGGGATGCCTGTAGGGGGGCTTTCAGGATATTGAAAATTTTAACTATACCATCCTTGTACATTTTGCAGTGTCTTTTGCACATAAAAGGTAATATAACTTAACATCAATGAATATCTGACATACTCAGAATTATTCATATCTAAATGGTCGCTTAAGAGATACTGGGTGTTTTTACTTTTATTAATTTCCCTTGTAACGTTACACTTTTACGGTAACTAATTATGATTTTGCTAATTATATTTTGTCATTTACCAAGATGTCAGGAACTAAGTTTTTGGAAGTTATTTAGATTCTTTGACTATTTTCATTATTATAAGTACTTAATATTGTATAACTGACAGCTTGGTATATTATATACATTTTATGTTTTATATTTACAGATGCTGAGGGTCTGGTTGTTGAAGCTTTCTTTAATGCCCACATATAAAAGGGCCATATTTTTATAATAATTTCATTATTAGATGTTCATTCACCTATAGTTTTTCTATTATCTTACCTTGACATAATTTTGATCAGAAACAAGTCCGTTATAAAAAACCTAGTTGGGTATGAGCTGTTGTGATACAAACTAAACAAGATATTTCCAATATTTCCATTGTAGCCTGGTAACGCTACATAAATTAGAAACATTTGGTATATACCTCCGATTTCGTTTGTCGCCTTTTAAATCTCGTTCAGTTCATTAAATGATTTGTCCTTTTGATAAAATGTAGTTTAGGATGTTACCTATATTGTTAAATGTCCGGTAAACACATGTCAGGGGTTCATTAAACAAGGGTGTGTTATTTATTTAAGTAGTTCTCCATATGGTTGGTTTAAAAAGCCTTGTTTATTTTCGTTTTATAAATTGGGTTAAGTGACAACAAAGTTTGACGTTTTACTGTGTGCGGCGACGCTAAAATCCTTGCTTTGGCCTTTTCCATGAATGACTAAAAGCCATACGATTCCGTCCGACCACTTTACTTTCATTTTTATAAAAACCTAACATTTTAAAGATTTAATTATTTAGGACGAGGCTTACGTAAAGATTAGAGGAAAATATTAAAAAATAACAACATAAATTATTCAAAAATAAATATTTAAATTGAATGTATATTAAGATTTATTGTAATAAATAATGTATTCTGAGTTGCCTATCTTTTTAAAAATCTTTTATTTTTGTCAAATAAATAAGGGGGAAAGAGACAAAATATAGGGACATTAAAATCAAGTTTTGCATGGAGCACTTTCAACAGTTTAGTTTTTTGGCCAAATTCCTACCTTTTTTTTAAACCTTTTTTCTTACTAAACCTTAGCTGAAAATCGTCTTGGAACGAGATCGAGCTATTTCGTTTTGACTGTGGCCGTAAAACTACCTTTAAAAAGGCTGGTCCTGTTTTATAGTTATTTTAAATTTTGTGTTAAACAGTGGTCAAATAACAGCCAGGTAATTATTATTTTAATTTATTTAGCAAGGTTCTTTCATTTAATTTTAATTTAAACAATAGGTTACAATGGATTTTTTCTCTTTTTTACAGCTCAGCGGCCACATAGCAAATAGCAATTTTAGCACATTGAACTTATTAGCACATAGCACATTGCTATTAAAACCTTGCATCTTAGGGCATGTTTGCTTTTTATAGCCTTTAAAGCATTTTTGCACCCACATGATTGTGAGGTACTTTTCACGAGAAACAATTGGTTGAAGCAAATAACCCTAAAGGTTGGGGTTACCTTTGAAGTTGAAGCAGTAATTCTACATTAAGAAAGAGCCCCCTCTTTACCGAAGAGGTATTGGAATTTTACCTCTAGCCCAACAACCAGGCCCCAGTAACTCCTTTTCCTGCCAGTTGGTGAGATTTTTAAAAAAGCTTTATATTACAGTAGTACCTTTTATTGATCAATTTATCTTTTTCAAATTACCACACATATTTCTATTTATAAACAATTTAAACTACATTCTCTCATAAACAGGTATTTTTTTTTAAATAAAGCAAATCATAATATTAAATAGTGTTTTACTGGTTGTTTCAGTACCTTTACGAACACACGGGTAAGGGGTGTATGAAGGCGGTGCAGTAAGTTCTGTTTTACGTGTGTTGGCGCCCTTCTTTCATATTTATAATTTTCACTTGCCTCCTTCATACACCAAAGAAAAGGATTGAAAATTTTGAACTCCCCCAAAGCCGAACTACCGTATAAGCTAGCCAACGGGTCGTAAGTGCAAACTTTTATTATTGCACTTACGTAAGAACTCTTTATAACGTGGCTTTTATAACACCAGAATTTACGTTATACCCTCAATATGTGACAATTTTTTACTTTTGTTTATTGTATGTAATTTAAACTTTTCATCGAAAGCATAACTCAATACAAATGTTTGGTGTATGTTGAATGTGTTTTATTTTTAATAAAACTTCATTTATGCTCTGCTAATTTCTGTTTAAAAGTTCTCCCAGTCTGGCCTATATGCACTTTTGGGCGTGATCCACAGTTCAATTTATAAACCACGGATTTATTATTTTTATTTGTTTTGTCTTTGTTATTTTTTATAAATATACTTAGATTATTATTTGTTTTAAATGCAATTTTAATGTTCTTTTTATGGAGTATAGAAGCCACCTTTTCTGTAGGTTACTGTTATAACCAAGTATCTTATATTTATTCTTTGGGTGGTACAGGGTAAATTTCTGAAAGTGTTTTTTTTTAAATAGTTTTTTGATTTAAAATATTGTCAATTATTTTGGCATTATATCTATTAACTGCTATTTGTTTAATTAGGTTTAATTTTTTTGGAAAATTATCTTTGTTTAAAGGTATAATAATTAATCTATGTATCATGCTATGAAATCCTGCTACTTTATGTGCTAATGTTGTGTCTATATGTGTAGGTTTGTGAAAAATTGGAAATTCGTGTTTATATGCTACCTTTGTTATGTTCAAATCTAAAAATTTTATAGAGTTGTATAGTGTATTTAGTTTTATTTACATTGTTGATAAGGGATTTTCATCAAGTAACGATCCGGTCAATCAAGTAAATAAAGATTATTAAAAAAAGAAATCCAAAATTTTCATACACTCCCATTGATTTCAATACCTTGTCACAGGCTGTATCTATTTTATATTATTTGGTAAACAAACACCACTTTTACAATAATATTTTGGTAACAAAAGAGGAAATGTAAATGTAACACCAAATATAGGCAGTTAATTAACTTATCAACACTTATTAATTACAAATAGGTGGAAATGTTTTAAAATTAGATACAAAATTTAGACCCAGACAGACGGACGGACAGAGAGAAATACAAGTAATGTTGTAGGGAATTGACTATTTTAGATGATCTGGGTACAAAAGTAATAGAGCTGTAGTTACTAAGTTGCTCCTAGAAAAAAAAACTTGTTTTTTGTTATTCTTAGTATTGTTTAAAAATATTGCTAATTTTTTAAACTGTTGAGGTACATAGAGGTAATGAATAACATTATTTAACAATAAAACATTACAAATTATAATAACATAATGAAATGGCTTTCAAGACATAGGTAGGTTACAGTTATGAGTTACATTATTCCGTATTGAGCACATTTTATGAATTGTTGACATATGAGGTTTGTATATCACTTGGCAAGTAAAAATAATTTTAGACTGAATTTGAATGTCGAGGTACAATAAAATTAAGCTGATTCAACAGAAGAAGACTGAGAACACCACCACTGATAAATATGTGTAAAAACGATCACTTGACTTTTCTAAAAAATCTTAAGTTAAATACTGTCTTGAGAGTAGAGTTGTCTATCATCCTATTTCACCCTCTCTGAATGCTAAGTACTTTAAATATTTTCTTTGAATGTGCTCCGAAATGTTTGTATAATTGTCATGGTGACCATAATAAAGAGCCATATTTTTTTAGTTGAAAATCAATATCATCCTAACAAGTGTTTCTTTTTATACAGCAACAAAAGTTACTGGTACGGTGAAGTGGTTTAATGTCAAAAGTGGATATGGTTTCATCAACCGTAACGACACTAAAGAAGATGTTTTTGTTCATCAAGTAAGTTTATATTTTTAAGTGTTGATGTACTTATTCGCACACTCCTTAGATCCATCTCTGATGTCATAGGAGATGCTTGAGTCATAAGTGTGCAAGATTACTATAACTCCACTTAATAACTTTCTCCATGAAATCACTGTTAATGTGAATTAATTAGTTATTGGCGGGGAACATTTCAGACTTATGCTTAGTTATACAATTATATAACTGAAATTTTTATATACCCACTTTGCTAGGATAAGAACCATAGCATCAGTGGATGGTTTGAACCAATTTTATTAAATTTTGTTTTATTTGTGGGGATATGATGAATTCCATCATTTAATGCTGTTCAGTGTTCTTAAGGATGCGAACAGAAAAAGGTAGGTTGTCAGTTTTTGCTACCATTTTTCCAAACTGCAAATTGTCATGTTTATTTGATTCGGAGTAATAGTGTCTCACCCTTATAACTTTTTTCTTTTGAAGATATTCAATTGACATTATGGGAGATTTAGGTGGCAGTCACACAGGATCTGAATAATGGTTGCTAGCATATATATAAGTGCTGTCGACTAGAAGTTCATGCTTTAAAAAAATTGGCACATTGCACTGTGTGCAACCAGTCATTTAACATTGGCTAATTTTGAGATTGGAATTCAAAGTTCAATGCCAAATTATAAAAAATGCATCATGCCCTCTTTAATACATATTACTCCTTAACTCTTTTTTGGCAATCTGAACCCAAAACAAATTCCTTGTTTGGAAGCCTTGGTTAGGCTCATCTTAATATGATAACTAGAACATGGCAAAAATTTTATACTTCCAAAATGGGAGAAATTGTGCTAATTTAAACATTTGCATCAGTTGTACTTTATGTAATCATTTTTTTTTATAAAACTAACTTTTTTATTAATATATTATAATTATAAAAATTTTTTAAATTTTAGTCAGCCATAAGTAAGAACAATCCAAAGAAGGCCGTTCGTTCTGTAGGGGACGGAGAAACAGTGGAATTTAATGTAGTAGTGGGAGAAAAAGGAAATGAGGCCGCCAATGTGACAGGCCCCAATGGAGAACCTGTACGTGGTTCACCCTATGCCGCCGATAGACGCCGTTACCGTTCATGGTAAGGATATTATTGGATATTATTTCTTATAGCAATAATTTAATATGTTGTACCTTAGTTACGTAATCTTAAAGTAATATTAAGCTTTTTCATTAGACGACCATTTAAAATAATGGATGTTACCTGTTTTAATCAATTTTAGGTAGGTATAGTTATTTGTAGATTCTATTTTAAAATTCGTAAGATAAAAGTATATTATGCTTGGTATTCAGATTTTGCACGAGATAATGTCCACATTCTTTCAATATTCTATTTGTTTGAATGTATCCAAAATTGTGCTAAATTAATTGACAAGTATAGGCGTTTCTTTTTAGTTATTCATGCTGAAAAAGGGTAGATTTGTCATACAACTACATGACAGTGTTGTCTGTTGCTGCTTATGCTTTTTTGGACTTATGAAATTTACATTGGTAGTATATTAATATGCCGTTAAATAGTTGATGTAGTAAATGCCAAAATTATTTTTAGGTATTATCCCCGTGGACGTGGCGGTAGAGGCGGACCACCGCGACGTCCTCGCGATAGTCAAAGCGAGGGCGAAAAGGATGGCGGTCAATCAGGAGGTGAAGGAGGACCACAGGGGCCCCAGCGTCGCTATAGACCACGGCGTGGACGCGGTGGATACAGAGGCGGGTACATAAGAGGGGGTTACATGGGTCCCCCTCGGGGTATGTGTAAGTATTTTTTCATGTCTTTCATAATCCAATATTTACAGGTGTTAAATAAGTCATTTAGGCTATTAAAAATTACAATTTCAATAAAATAATATAAATTTGTTTTTATTAAAAAGAAATCTTAAGTGGCAAAATAGAAATATAAATTCTTGCAAAAACGAAAATCTGACATTTCTTTATTTAATTGAAACAAGTTTTATATCTTTTTTGGACAATTTATTAAAACACTTCTACGTTTTGTCCCTGGTTAGTGTCATCTTCAAGGCTAGATTATTATGACTGGAGAGTTCTTGTTTGTTCGCTTAGTACAATAATATTCTCGTATGCTGGGATTAAGAACTCTCCAGTCATAATAACCTAGCCTTGAATATGACACTAATCAGTGTCAGAATGTAGGTATTTCATTTGAATGTTTTAATAAATTGTCCAAAAAAGCTGTAAAACTTGTTTCAATTGAATCACATTGTGGACGTGAACTAAAAAATTCTAATTTGATTGCTTGTACCGGGCCTTTCCGCATATATTGACCCCCCCCTAGAAGAGTTATTTTAAGAGATACAAAAAAATATCAAATACAAGAGTTTTAAGGGATTTCCTTGAAATTTTTGAATCTGATGTAAAAAATTTTTTTTTTCATCCGTAAATGTCAAATTTTGACAAATGGTCATTTTTTTCTTATGGAACACCCTGTATACGAATTGACAGTTAAAAAGAGCATTAAAATTTTCTGATTTCAAATATATATATATGTTTAATATGTTTAAATAAGGCGTTATTGAAATATCGGGCTCTAAACATCAAAATAATAACACATTCAAAATATCATGGTAGGAGCTGCATTGTGAATATTTGACATTTATTAAAAAGCAATTGAATCAGACGCCATTATTATTTACTGTTAGTTGGCTTTTAATTGTCAAAAAATGCCGTACAGCGAGGAAGAAAAGTGCGATATAATTCGTTTATATTATAAAAATAATAATAATGCCAATGCCGCAAGGGCGGAATATCATCGCACGTTTCCTTTACGCCTCACTCCAGCAAAGAATACTTTTAACGTGGAACAAGCATTGCGCACAAGAAAGACTTTAGTAAGAAAACGTCGGACAGTTGTGGCCAATCAAGACGAAGAACTAAACATTTTATTATATTTCAAAGGTTAGATCTTTTTCTTTCTCAAATTTCATATCAAAAAAAATTTATTTCTTTCTAGAAAACCCTAATAATTCAATAGAACATGCCAAAAATTTCTTCGGTCGGTCTGCCAAAAAAATTTACTCAACTTTAAAAAAGTATAAGTATTATGCTTATAGAACATTGCCTGTTCAATATTTAAGTGAAGAGCAAAAAAATAAAAGAGTGGCATTTTGTCAAGAGATGCTAGTGTTGAAGGGAGAAGATAGAAATTTTTTTAAGAAAGTTCTGTGGTTCGATGAGTGCACTTTTACAACGGCAGGGGTATATAACCGCAAAAATGTTAGGTATTGGGCTACAACTAACCCCCGAATAACCAGGGAAATTAAATTTCAAGGACGGCAGTCCCTTCATGTATGGTGTGGTATTTTAAGTGACCAAATTATTGGCCCTATTTTTTACGATGAAAACCTCTCCGGGCAAAAATATTTGGAGATGCTCACCATGATGAAGAGAGGCTGGACGATCTACCCCTAAGGCAGTATAATCAAATAGTATGGCATCAAGATGGCGCCCCACCACATGATGTATTGCCAGTCATAAGATTTTTAAATCAAAAATATAATTTATGGATTGGACGTACTGGGCCAATTCGTTGGCCACCAAACAGCCCAGACCTGACGCCTCTGGATTCGTTTCTGTGGGGTTACCTTCAAAACAAGGTTTATGAGCGGGGAAATGAAAACGTCGAGATGCTCCGCAGAAAAATCATCGCCGCTATAAATGATCTCAATTTTAATAATATACAGTTTATAGTTAATACTATACAAAAAATTGAACAAGACTATACAAATTGCATTAATAATAATGGAGGTCATGTTGAGAACCTATAAAGTATAATTATTAAATTTGAAGTTAATTAACAGGAAACTTTTTTGTTGTTATTGTTATTGTATTTGTTTGTTGTTTATATTAATTTGTTATAAAATATATAATTTCTTCCTCCCTGTACGGCATTTTTTGACAAGTAAGACCCACTAACAGTAAATAATAATGGTGTCTGATTCAATTGTTTTTTAATAAATGTCAAATATTCACAATGCAGCGTCTACCATGATATTTTGAATGTGTTATTATTTTGATGTTTAGAGCCCGATATTTCAATAACGCCTTATTTAAACATATTAAACATATATATATATATATATATATATATATATATATATATATATATATTGAAATCAGAAAATTTCGCTCTTTTTAACTGTCAATTCGTATACAGGGTGTTCCATATAAGAAAAAATGACCATCTGTCAAAATTTGACATTTACGGATGAAAAAAAAAATTTTTGACATCAGATTCAAAAATTTCAAGGAAATCCCTAAAACTTTTGTATTTGATATTTTTTGTATCTCTTAAAATAACTCTTCTAGGGGGGGTCAATATATGAGGAAAGACCCTGTACATACATTGTTCTAACAATAATAAACTATCTTTGTTGGTGAATACATAAACAACACTCAAAAATAGCTATATTATTACAAGAACAATAACATTGATGAAGCTTAATATTCAATCTAGACCTCAAAAGAAAATTATATAGAATTTAAGATGTAATAGATTAAGTGAAATATATAAAAATTATAAGACAGATATTAATTATATATGACATAGTAGACATTGTTTTGTAAATTTTAATTGATTTGGTTGGCAATTAAAGTAAGTTTGAAGGAGTTTTTACTTTTTTCCCTTTAAAAATTGGGATATCAAAAACTAACCTATTTAAAAATCGTAAAAGTTAAGTGTCGTACTATGGTCCAAAGCCGAAAAACCAGCGCAAATTCTCAGGTTTCTTAAATTGGCAAATTATATATCAGGTTTTGGAAAACATATCTAAAGTAATTTTTATCATCTTGTCTTCAAACATACAAGAAATCATGGTCCTTCAGATTAGACCTTGTCAAATTTGAATTACTTTTACATTTTGCCTTCGATTATATAAGGTATCTTCAGTGATCGTTTTTCCAAGATATGAACTGGGACTTCAGATTCAACTACTTCTGCACAAGTTAATGTCCACATTCTTACAACATTCAGTAAGTTTGAATGTATCCAAAACTGTGCTAAAGCATGTGATGAATACAGGCGTTCTTTTTAGTATCTTGTACTGAAAAAGGGAAGATTTATCAAACATTTGTTCTATTCTTAGTTTTTAGTATTTATTACTTATAAAGGATATCTCTTACTGGGAATTAAGTAATAAAAAGAAGACTAAATAAGGTTAGCTAGTGTGATTTAATATTTTGACAATTTTATACCCAATTTTTAAATTTAAATTTAATTAACTTAGTTTTTTTAATTGATTTCTAGTTGCCATTTAATTAATCATCAGTGATAATTTTAGTGTTTGTTTTGGCATATTTGCTTATTTAATCCTAATTATTTTATTTGTTTTGACCATGCATTACATAGTATACTTAAAAATCAATTGAATAAATAAAAAATTACATGCATTTGACTATATGGAATATCTTACTTTCATACTCCATAGTCAAGGGTATATTTAATGTATTTTTGAAATAATAAAGATAACTCTGAATTTTTGATATGATAATAATGATAATCTTTCTTAAGAAATAGTATATTGCAAAACAAGTTTTGAAAAGAGCACTTTTCAAAGAATTGTGATAGTTTGAAGAGCTGTAAGTTAGTGTCATAAGTGGCATGTGTGGTGCACACTTAAATTCACTGTTACTCTTTATTTTTTACAAAGTAAAGTTAATTTTTAACAATATAAAATTATTTCAATTTTTGACACATCAGCCATATATTGGTATAATAATAAAATATAACGAGAATGTAGTTTGCACAAGGGAGCTGACCAAAGATGAAGCAGTATGCGAAATTAATCATTTTCTAGTCTTGCTGGTTGTGTCTTTCTTGTTCATTTTCAAAGGAGTAGTAGAAAAATATCTTTAAAGCTGCACTGTTGTTACATTGTTAAAAATTCAATAGTAACCTAAAAAACCTCATAATGGAGTATATAATAGGGGAGGTGACTGACAATTTTGCTTTTTGTCTTTACAATGACTAAGGCTGAAAATGTCACAAACAGTAGATGGTGTGATTTAAAAAATGCCCGCGTAAGTCTGGCAGTCGAAACCTGGGGGAAAGCTGTCAGGGTGCAATAGTACCATAATAGAGAATGAAAAAAGTCAAATATTTCTTTTTTCAGATTTTGTTTTTTGAGGTTGTATTTTTTCTGCGTTTTTATGTATATGGTATTGACTGATTTGAATTATCTTATTTTAAATAGAACAACCTATATATTATTAAAGATTATAATAGTGTGTTTAGAAACCAGTTCAACTTAAAAAGCTTTATTGTCTAAAAACATCATTGACTAATCTAATTATAGAAGAAATATTAGAAAGATAAGCTACCATAAAAATATGAACAGATATAAACTGCCTTGCCCACTTTATTGAGTATAACAAAAGATCAAACACTAATAATTTTTAAATGAATACAATGAACATTAAATTTAAAATGCATATAAACTTACAGAGAAGGTATATGGTAGACAAAAACACTTAGTGGAAATACAGTCAAGGTTTATCTGTAAAATATACGTCAATTGTATAATAGGCATTTCCAGTTAAAAGTTTTATGGTTGGTATAGGTTTGTAATTCAACATTTCGAATTTATTGGCTTTTATGTGTTTTTGATCTATAAATATAAAAATTCAAAGTTTTCGTTGATTTTAGTCAATTAAACTTTTGTTAACATAATCACCAAGAAGACCAAAAGAGTGCAAGCTGTTTCATGAAAAACTTGCTGAAGAAGATCATCAATAAGTATGAAACTGAGAGTCGTTGACTCATATTGTTAAATATGGCTGAAATCATTTAGTGCTTATTTGAATTTTATTATATTATATGCCAGGTTGCATTAAAAAAAAATTGAAACAATGCGACATTGTAACTTTTTTTTAAAGAGCGACAAAATGATTTTAAATGTCATATAAATTTATTAAGTGATTAAAAGTTTTGTACAACCTGCTAATAGACTTTTATTCCTGTATTCACTAAAAATGTTTAAATTTGGACCAGGCCTAACTTGACAGTTAGGTTTAAGAAGACTATGATATTTGCAGCAATTGAACATATAATATTTCTAATTGTCGCAATTGCGAAATGACAGTCACATAAGCGAAAAATAGTTGTCGAATTAAGTTTTGTTTGCCACGACAATCACATCAGGTTTAACTCTTAAACCTTTTTAGAGAATCCGGGAGTTATAGGTCTTTAACACCCATATTCACTAAAGAAGTTTTAATTTAGACCAGATCTAACTTGACAGTTATAGGTTTAAAATGATATAAGCTAGAAATGAACAAATAATTTTTCTACATGTCACAATTACAAAATGACAGTGATATAAGCAAAACATAACTGTTGAACTAAAAGTTTTAAGTACCATGGCAACTAGACCTGGTCTATCTCTTAAACCTTTTTAGTGAATACAGGGGTAAGAGGCTGTAACGTCCATATGGTTTGAGTTAAGGCAAATATTTTTTTATTTAACTCATTTGTCACATAACAGAACATAATTTCACTTAGATCTCCAGATATGTTTTCAATTTTGTGTAATAGGTATAAGTTTAACTAAAAATCACTTTTGATTTTTCTTCTAAAATATTAACTGGCTGAATTTTTGAAGTATCTATATGATCTCCCACTCAAAAAATATTATCTTCAGTATATTCTGATTTTTAATATCTTCGAACATCATTTGTGGTAAATTTTGTTTTTAATTTAAAATCTGTTTCATAATATTGTTTAGCCATTCTTATTGCATAGTGACAATGATATGTTGCTTTTATACCATTTTTATATATTTGTAGTAAAGATAAAGGTAAATAACTACGAAATTGTAGTGGCGGATTCATGGTTTAAAACTATTTTTTTGGTTTTTCCGCCTTAGAAAATTAGAAAAAAATAAAAAATAAAATATAATTACCCTATAAATTGAATAGATAGTCTTAAGTTCTGGGTCCACTATGAGGTACCCGAGGAACGACACTGAAAAATGTTTGTTTTCTGGACGTTTCGAGGGAAAGTCTACCCCCGTCTTCAGCAAACCTACAAATAAAATACTAAAAGCAGAATATGTCTTATGTTTCGTATCAGAAATATAACCAGAATGGCTAATCTCTGACAAAATGTACCTTCATAGTGGACCCAGAACTTAAGACTATCTATTCAATTTATAGGGTAATTATATTTTATTTTTAATTTTTTTCCAATTTTCTAAGGCGGAAAAACCCAAAAAATAGTTTTAAAGATAAAGGTGTTGATAAACAGAGAAAATCAGGGCAGTTTGCAAATGATTATTTCTGAAATTTTCATTGCTTTGGATTTTATTTGATTGAAGATTTGACCGTAAGGAAAGTAGGTGGCTCTGACGAAATACCTACCATGTTCTGAAATATGGAAGCTGGTTTTGAAACTTGTCCTACTATTGAAACCAATTAGGTTAGCTTCACTGAGCTATTTTGAGTATATTTAAAAGGTTTGATTATACGACAGTTTATCTCAACTTATGAGAAATTTAGAGGGATTAACGAGATTCCTATTTAGTTCAAGTCTGCTCTCCTTAAAAACTAATGGTTTAAGATAGTGACAGTAGTTGACGGATGTATTGGCGTTTCATTATAGTTTGATTCCACATTAAATGTTGTCAAATTGATATTTGTTAAATTATAACCCTTGTTCCCTATAAGAAGCGGTGTTGAGCAATGTATTCCGGTATCTGGGTCTATCCATTACTTCAGGAATAGTTTTGTTACTTAAATGTCTCTCTTGTGCAGGGGAATATTATAATTTGGGAAATAATCCATTGGATCATGGGAGTCCTACCTTCCCTACTAGGTCTTCACTGAAGTTCGGATATCAGCCCCTTTATGAAATTTGAGAGCCTTGGGAACTCTATTGAGGGATGAGGTCGTTGGGTTCATAAAAATTCGTACTGTGAGTTACATAGCAAATTTGACTTGAATCTGCCTAAGTATGCTCTTAAGATTTCAATCCTAATCATGATTAGACAAAGGTTTTCGAAAGCTGTGAAAATTGGTAAAATTGAAAAATTAGATTGTTTGATTTGTATGTAATCTGGAGGAATTTGGAAAAAGATTACTTTACTCGAGTTTTTGGATGTTTCATCCTCCCACGAGTTTTTTACTTACTGCACCCATATGAAATTTGCCCAAACGAGGGCGTCAGCCTGAGATTTGGGTAACCATATAAGTGCGCCTATGTGTATTTCATGCCTAGAAAATTTTATCCACGAGCGCGCAATAACAAAAATTCGTCATCCGTTTTTTCTTTATTTTGGAATTAGTGACATAACAATAGTTGGTTTTTGCAACCAGTTTTTCTGATAACAGTGTGCAGTAATTGAAAATATGAGTGATGCGGTAATTTACTTCATAATCTAGTGCAAATAAATGCAATTTATCGCACGCTCGTAGATAAAAATGAATTTTTATTCGCTTCTTTGTGGTGGGATTTGATGGACCCACAGTTTTATTCTCTGAAACTGAACGAACTAAAACGCTGCTAATTGGGGGTTTTATTCTATTATGTTGTTAAAATTTAGGAAATCAATTTCCCTTATTTATGACCTAATTAGATTTTGCAGAGTAGAGGTCTTTTTTGGCGTTAAAAATTGTTTAAAAATATCTACAAACGGAAATTTATAAGATTCATAGATTTTGGGTTTTGTAGCAAAAAGTTATGGTTGCATATTCTAACGCCAGATCTGTTAACTCCTTGAGCATTCGAATTAGAATGATTCGACGACACGTTTTACTAGTTTCGACCAATCCTGTTTAGTTTAGTAGAACAAAATCAAATCAAATCAATTTTTATTTCATAAGATTTGGATTACAAGTATTGAAATAGTCAAATTAAAGTAAAAAATAGTTAATAATTAATTAAATCACTAAAAATAATCATAAGTAAACTATAACCTACATTTAAGTTTAAAGTAAAATTCAAAGTATAAATAAGGACAAATACCAAAACCAAGAACTGTAGAGACATCAACAAAACATAGTAACAGTAAATGCAAAAAAAACGGCATAACAATAGAAGAATGGTTTAAAAATTGTGCATAAAAAATTCTGACAACGAATATCAATAAAAAGGTAATTAACAATATAATTTCATGACACTGGTCAGATAATTATTTGACCTTTTGTAATAATTATTAGCATCTTAGCAGGTAACGACAGTAGTTTTTAGTAATTTTTGTTCTCATCCAATGTAAATATAACTAGACAAAGAGAAAATGTGTCTTAGTACATTTCCAGAACTTGAAACTAATCTCCACTGATAGAATTCGAACAGGCGGTTGCTCCCGGGAAAGTAGGCGGCGCAACTATGGACTGAATCGGGCAGAACCGAGACGGGAAAGTGAGCAACAACTTTAAGATTAGCTGCCATCATCGCCATAGCCGAAAATTCAGAGTTATAGTTGGCGCATTACCTTTCTGGAATGACGTCACGCTGGTTTCAAATAACGTATTTCTTATATTATTTATATTTCAGCGATGATTCCTAACCTAAACGTATGCAGTGATGTAGATAGGAGGGGTGCGTTCAGCACTGGCTAAAGCGAATTTAAAATTGGCATTTTCTGTACAGAAAGCGCTGCAACTTGTCGAAAATGGCTGGCAAAAAATTAACACTCTCATTGCCATAAAAAAACCCTCATTTTGCACACTTGATACAAAAATAACTATTATAACTTCAAAAACTAAAATTATTTTGCAAATAAGACTTTACTAATATAAATTCTTTCATCTTAGTCTTAAAATTATTTTAATTCTCAATTACAGACAATACTGAAAAAATATTAAGAAAAGGGGAATAACGAACGATGAATCCTTTACCTCCAGAATGTTTCAAAAACAAAAAGAGGTAAAAACAAAAATCACAGATTACTTAAAGACCAAAATAAGAGATATGATCTATTGCGTGTATGCTAAAAATGAATATGTTACAATGCAGACTTTGCTTTAAAAACTAAAAGAGAGAAATTAATGTATAACTAACTAACTTTAAAAATAAAAACTACTCCCCTTCACTGTCTTCAGAATCAGAACTAAATTCTTCATCGTCACTGCTGTCTTCGTCGGTACTAATTACAAGTGGCGCAATGTCTGAAGATCACATATCGGTATTGTCTTCCAAGCTTCTTGGATTACCCTTTCTGTGTGGCTGACATAATTTTTCCAATGCTCTGAAGATACTTCATTTATCGCTTTTTCCCACATGGCCAAAACTTCCTATGGTGTCCCCTTCAGACTAGCAATGTATTGGTCGTATTTCCTCTTACACTCAGACCATACCATTTCAATAGCATTAAATTGACAATGGTATGGAGGAAGTCTTAGTATTTTGTGGCCCAAAGGTTTCACATATTCGTCAAGGTAGAATGTTTTTTCAATGTTACAATTTTTTTCTACAATGCTCCATATTTCATCCTTCATGGCCCTCTCTGGGAAGTCAATGTTCTTTTCTTTTAACCATCCAATCAATCTCTGCTTTGTCCATGATTTTCTTGGAATATTCTCTAAAAGGCCGGAATGATAGCTTGCGTTGTCCATCACTATCAAACTTTTTGGAGGAAGATTTGGTACCTGCTGATTTTTAAACCAATTTTCAAAATTTTGCTTGTTCATATTGTCATGATAATTTCCGCTTTTTAGTCCACTTTTAAATATTAAACTGGCCCCCTAAATCCTTCCTTTGATCCAGCGTGAACTACAATATATCGATGACCTTCACTAGCTTTTTTAGAACTTGTAGACATAGTGTTATCCTGCCAGCTGTTTCTAAACGAACCTTTACTAAAAATCCAAGTCTCATCAATAAATACGGTGGTATAAGCATCTTGTCCTAGATTTTGATTTTTGACATATTCCCTCAAGAAATTGATTCTCTTGTGGACGATGTGGGGCAAATCAATCAGGTATTTTCTATTATTTGATTTCTTCCACTTAAAACCAATACTTTTTACGTATTTTCTTAGCGAGGTGATGGAAAAATTAAAATATTCATTTATCTCTTTTAGTTTTTTAAGCAAAGTCTGCATTGTAACATATTCATTTTTCGCATACATGCAGTAGATCGTATCTCTTATTTTGTTCTTTAAGTAATCTGTAATTTTTGTTTTTACCTCTTTTTGCTTTTGAGACATTCTGGAGGTAAAGGATTCATCGCTCGTTATTCCTCTTTTCTTAATATTTATGATTGTTGTATGGCTAAGTTTTGTTGCATTTGAAGCTCGTTCAATTATATTATCAGTTTGCGGAAGGATTCCATTTTTAGCTTGCTCTTTTTCCAATTGAAAAAAAGCCAAGATATTCAAAACTATTAGCTGTGATTGCTGATTATATCTTCGCGGCATCTTGCAAAAGTTTAAAAAGAATCACAACAAATCAATGTCAATTTTGACGAATATATTCTGAAAGACACATAACCAAAACCGGCATTGACTGTTGTAAAGAAACGACAATGAGTTTTTTCAAAATGTTTTTGTCACTGTTAGTTAACATAAATCAAACAAAAATAACCAAAAATGACGTCATTCCAGAAAGGTAATGCGCCAACTATATCTGTTGACATCTGATATCCCTCAGTATCAAAAACCCTGAATATTTAAAGTTCTCCATAATCTTAGTAATAAGTAAAAATTAAAAAACTGATATTTATTTAATTCCAGTTGCTATAAAATCACTAGTTAAATATGTTGTTTTTTAGATTTATTAGTTTTATATACTTTATTGCCATTAGCATCATTTGTGTATGTATTTATATTTTTATTATATATTATTTTAGACGCGTACCAGGGCAATCCCGACGAGAACGGAGACGCTCCGATGCGCGGGCGAGGGCCTCCGCGTCGTTTTTTCCGTCGTAACTTCCGTGGAGGGCGCGGAGGTCGGCGTCCGACGTCGCAAGACAGCCAGGGCCAGGGCGATCAGGGAGGCCAAGGGGGACAGAGGCCGCGTTATCGCAGGCGGGGACCACCAAGGCCACGTAATGCCAATTCACAGTCTGAAGGAGGCAACAATGCCGCCCCCAAGGTAAGTGCCAGTAAATAATTAACTTGAATCCAATAGAATTATATTAAGCCACGTTTAGATGTAACAACGAACATGACCAAGCGAACAATATCCATTTAGTATTGACGGGACGAGCATGAACACTGAATCATGAAATCTTTTACTAGTTAGGTATCTATAATTAAGTAGCGGCATTATTACCCCGCGACCAACAATATTAAAAAAATATGTACAAAAAACTTAATATTATAGATTTGACAATGGTGTTATCACTTATTAAGTTTAGCTGCAATGATTATTTGTTTTATTGTAAATAAGGTGTGGGTATGTGGAAGAGCCAAAAAAAAATTGTGGATTTATAAAAAAAGTAATTCATGTAAAAATGATCATATTTTCCTAGTTTTTTAGTGCGTGCCAAAATAATACCTAACCCTAAAAAAACATACCAAGTGTACATAAGGCAAAAAATTTGTTTGAAAAACATTTACTTTCCAAATATGAACAGTTATGTTATTTGCACATTTTTTACAAAATCCTGGAAAATAAAATATTAACCTGGAAAAACGTTTTTCTTATTTATTTCTCATATATCCCATATGATATTAACAACCTCGTTGACTGGTGCCAGAGAAATGGGATGACACTTAATCCTTGCAAGTGTAAGGCCATGTCCTTCCATAGAACCAGAAACCCCATTACTTTTAATTATGCTGTAGGGAATGTTATTTTGCAAAACATAAATAGTTTTCAGGATTTGGGTGTGACCTTTGACAGTTCCCTAAATTTTATACAACATATTGACAATAAAGTTGCCAAGGCTCTTCAAATGCTTGGTTTCATCAAGAGATGCACAGCCGACTTTAATAACATCAATGCTGTTAAATGGCTCTACTGCGCATTGGTTCGACCTCATCTGGAATATGCATCCAGTGTTTGGTCGCCCCATTATAACCTCCATTGTCAGCGCCTTGAACGTGTGCAACACAAGTTCCTTAAGTATGTCTCTTTTAAAATGCACATTCCCATTCATATGGATGATGAGATCCTTGCCATGCTTAATCTGTCTTCAATCACATCGCGCCATAAACGACATGATCTTGTTGTGTTCTATAATATACTCAACAGCAATGTTGATGTACCTTACCTTCTGTCTAATATTGGTCTCCACGTTTCCCCTAGAGCAACCCGCTCTCAGACTAGTTTTCATGTTTCCGTTCACCATACAAATTATGGTTTTAATAATTTTATATCTAGGGCATCTAGATTGGCAAACTGCCTTCCTCTAATAGATTCCTTTTCTCGTCCCTCTCCATTCCTTCAAATGTTGGACCACAACTTACCATGAAAGCAAATTTATCCAACACTTATACCCCACGTTTATATATATATATATATATATATATATATATATATATATATATATATATATATATATATATATGTTTACTATACATGTTTAAATTGTCATTGTATTTTATTATTATATAGGTTAATGATACGTTGTATGTTATCTTGTTGCTTTGCTTTTTTTTATTTTAAATCATTGTAATTGGGCATTAGCTCGTTGAAAAATAAATAAATAAATAAATATATGGTTTTTTTACCTAATATCTTCAAAAATATCAGAATTATTTTCATCCCTACATTCACCTGAGTATTCCTATACGGGATCGTTCGTCTCGGTATAGTTGCATTTTAGAGATCTTGGTCTAATCTTTGGGCTTTTTTCTGTAAACACCATTTAAAGAAAATTAAAATTGGTTCCATTTTTTATCTAACATTTCTTCTCCATATATCACACCAACGAACTTTTTTTTTTTTAGGTTTAAGGGTCCTAATTTCTTTTGGAAAATTTTTGCTTTTGAATGATGTATCATACTTATTTGCTGTTGATGACATCCTAAGATGATATTTTACATGGGGGGGGAGGGGGGGTCCAAACCTGGGTTAGTAAGCCTATCTACGTTTTAGTTGTATTTTTTTTTTTACAAAAACCCATTTTTAACATGTAATCGCGACAATCTCATCCGAAATTAGCCCACTATCGAAGAAATAGTAATCGTAAATACATATTCCTTATTGATAAAGCGTAATTTAATGTTATTAAGATATTATCACTGACTTTGATAAACCTTAACAATTTTTTTTTTTCACGATTTTTAAAAAGAAGCGATGCTCGCTAAAGAGGTAGTTTTAAGCAAAGTCTAACTTAACAATTATAGGTTTAAGATGACATATATGCAACAAATACAACGGAACAAATAATTTTCGTAAACTAACAGAATGTGTCAGTGACATAAGCAGAACATAACTGGGGAATTAAAAACTTTAATTGGGATGACAGATATGCTCTAAAGGCCTTCACAGACGACGAACCTCTATAAAAATTTGTAAAAATCTTAAGGTCATTACAGACATCAACATATTTCTATAAAAATTTGTAGAAATCATAATATTGAGAAGTTCTATTGAGAAATTATATTTTACCTGTATGTTTTTTCCTAATATGTTAATTGGTTTAAGAGAAATCAAAGAAATACATTTAAGTATATTTTTAACACCCCTTAATAAATTTTAATAAATATTTTTTTGCCATTTTCATTAGAGGAACCTTCTGCCAATGTGTGAGATATTGATTAATTAACCTGTATAAACTAAAGCATTTACCATTGTCTTTTTTGCTCTAGCTACTAAAATATCGGTCATACTATTTTATAAAATATTTCACCAAATTTATAAACCAGTATCTTTGTGACAGTGGATGACTTTTTTGATTTACTATTTTCTGCCCATGGTGACTTTGAATCACAAGCCTGTCGGTAACAAAATGAAATTTCAGAAGAACTTTCAAATTATGAATCACCCTACTAAATTTTGTTTCATTAAACGTTAACCATCTTGTTACATTTTCTATTTGCTGTTGTTTGAAACATCTTTAAAATTTATATGTGGTGGTCTTGCCGTAGTGAGTTTAATAAACGTGAAGGTTTAAAACAAAGTCATACTGAATTTAAATGCTTGAAGCTTATGGCAATATTACAAAGAAAATTTTTTACATTATAGTAAGAAAAGAGTGTGGACGTTTTGAAACAATATAAAGGACACCTCAGACTTTAAATTGTTTATATGTTATTCTTAGTATCTTAGTCAGTTTTCATAGGCATAATCTAATCCTATAATTAGTTTTTAACATCCGAGATGTTAAACTTTCCCAAATCCTATATAAAATACATGAGAAAAAAAGGATGAGAAACCAAATTAGATTTTCCACCAATTTAATGTATAGTACTTCCCAAAACAAAAAAAAAATTATGTGAGCATAAGAAGTATGAGGGGTCCTTTGTAACCCCCATGTGGGTATCAAATAATGCATTAATATCGGTTTTCAGGCTCAAGATTCAACTGCACCTGCAAAGACAGAAGAAAGTCAGCCAGTGCAGAATACAACTACGGAAAGCACGGCTTAAACGCCAGTGTTCATCACTTAATTATAATTTTTTAACAACTAGGGCGTGTTAATATTTAATAGCAGACAAAAGGCATTTCATCGTGCAATACTGATATATTTACGAGTATCTTCCTTGAGTAATTTTATATAATAATGACATCCCTGCTTTCAGGATGGTATGCATAAACAATCATTTTGATACTTTTTTATAATCATAGATGTTTTTATAAAACAATGATTTGTACATGTAAAACCTGTCTGAAAGCAGATTAGTTGAAAATAAATTGCCAATGAAATGTCTTAAGACCTTATGTCTAGCTGCGTTTTCATAACTTGTAATTTAAAAATTCAGCACTTTAAATTCAACAGTGCTGGGAAGAAAGATTGCAAACATCTAACAAAAATCTTTTCCACCTTACAAACAGTGAAAAAGAAACATAAAAATACAAAAAAATCCGTAAAATTAAAAACTGAACAGATTATTTCCTGTGAAAGTGTTTGCTGTGGGGTTTATTCACATTGGTTGGTGAATATGTATTTCAAAAATAATAAAATTATGGGTTTTTTTTGATTAATAGTTCTGATGTGATCTCTTACAATTCTTCAACGTTGTTATTGGCTATAGGTCTTTTGTAATTTTGGATACCACTTTATTTTTTTTTGTATTTTTGTATTGTTTTTTTTTGAAAACTATTGTGGAACTGGGAAATAAATGCTGTTCTCAATGTTTTTGTTTTATTTCAAAATTTATTTGAATATTCTATTTGTTCTATATTTAGAGAATTGATATATGGCGGTTTTAGTTGTTTTTCAGACTAGGATATGTAAAGTGTAAATTGATCACAAAATGTCTTGGATTGTTACGAGTCTGCGATTTTAGGGTGAGCAACATCAAGCATAGAACCTGACTGACAAAACAAAACTTGTACTATACTACGAGAATATACTATGTCCAATGATTAAAAAAGTATGACCTAGCTTTGTTCTGGATTTGCCAAGCTATTAAGTGAAAATAAAAAAAAGGTAAAAAATATATTACCCTAAATACAATTAGATAGTCAATTTTATTAATATTCAAATAATCTAAAATTTAAAAAAATATATATAGTTTTTTTACAAAATAACTAGAACCTCATTAAAATATTTCTTCATTTATTATAACTCTAGAATTTTAATTGTAAACAAAAAAAAAAAAGAAAACAATTGAGTTCATTTCAATAATCATTTTGTTCAGAAATCGTAAAAAGCAATAACAATATCATTTATAGCAATGTGAGATCAGAAAATGTTTTTTTAACTGCTCTAGAATAAAAAAAAAGGTAAGTAAATAAAATATTTTCTTCTTTGCATTGAACCCATTTATGTACTTTGAAATAAAATAAGTTTTATGACCTTTTACCATAAAAACACTGATTAAGTACCTGTTTCACAATTAATTTTCATCTACTCCTTTAACACTTTGCAAATCACTTTCACATTTTGATATTTTTCGTTCACCTCCGTTATCAACATAAATTAACTGTGGAAAGGCCAAGCAGATTTTCCGAAAATTTCTCGTGATTTTTTAAATAAATTGTCCGATGTGAGAACTTCGGTAATAATCATTTTAGAACCTTTCAGTTTACGTTTAGCACGATAAACAAGGTCACGACTCCATCGACGACAGAATTGTACCAGAACGGGTCGAGTCTTATCATTTTGGTGTTTTTTACCAATGCGATAGCATTGTTTAATATCTTTTTTAGATGTCTGTACACTGAGATTACTGGTAAAAATATTTAAAAATGATTTCACAGTATAAATCAGGGTGTTTTTCTAGAATGCCATGAATTATAAGAGAACCATAATTACTTTTTAACTCAAAATTGATTAATTCTTGCTTCGTTAATTCTATATCATTTTTTAGAAAATGTATTTCTGTTTTTAGTCTACCAATAGAGCTCAATATGCTTTTTTCAAATAATTTAAATTTTTCAAACATCACTACTAGTTATAGATTTTGATCCAGTCTCCTCCGTCTTTGATTGTGAAAATTGCTTTCTGAAGTCTAATACCCTGCTTAAACTCTTCTAAAAGTCGATCGACACGCGCACTAAGCTCATTGACATCGACGGCTGTACCTCTAACCATGTTTACTCAACTTTCCGCCCTATGTAACAACAAGAAAACGATTTACACTTATAGCCTGCACGATTACAGATAGCTTAGGCCACAAATACTACTTTTTTTCGCCGAAGGCACACTAAATTTAACAATTTTTTTTTTACGGAGCACATGTACCAAACTACTCTTTCGCACACAGCGCCATCTGAATTGTACGGGCATTTCGGGAAGATGAAGGTTTTGCTTTTGCATATAACAGTTAAACGACAAAGCTTACACATTTTCATTCGCCTTTTAAGGAGTTTCAGCTTCTTTGAGATACGTGTAAAATTTTTTGACTGCGTTTGTTTACGATTAGCTCAGCAGCAGCAGTCCGTTCGGCTGCATCACCAAGCGAAGGACTTTAACTTTTACTCCAAGTTCCTCACACTGACAACAAATAGGCTACTTAAGGTCGGTCAAAACGGTAGTTGAAGTGTATTGAAATATTTAAAGAAATATTCATACTTTATAGATGAAGCTGGGTGTTTCTTCTTAAAAAGCTGGTATATAAGCTTGACGTTCAATCTTGCCTTGAGATTCAACATGGGTTTTCCGGAATAATGTGTCTGTTTATGAGGTTATGATTCGACATGTTGCCTTGTTAAAATGGTGCTTTCTTTCGGAATTGCATTGATCTTCGGTTGTGTCCCTTTTTTTACGTGATGTTCAGTGTTGCCAGAAATCTATTGTTTGGGGTACTAGATTAGAGTCAGAAAAAGTACTAGATTTTGGCAAAAAGTACTAGATTTTATTGTTCATAGGAAATTGCTTAAAAAATGTACATAAAATCCAATCTAATTTTAGACTATAGCATATACGGTATAGAGTCGAAAAAAAATAAAAATTCCTTGGAAAACTTTTTTTTTTCAAAAAAAAAAAATAATTCACTATTTTTCAATGCAAAAACTCCCTGACGGTTGCAAAATCCACCCGATTTTCTTTTGGAACATACGTATCCCATTCTACAAACTTCAGCCCTTCAATCACAACGCTTTTAGAGTGCGCGCTATTTCAAACATGATTTTTCTCTCTCTGTCTAAGTCTGACTAAACCAAAGGGTACCTAGTTAATTTTAATAAACTACTAGATTTTTCCTTTAGGGTACAAAAGTACTAGATTCCTTTAAAAGGTACTAGATCTAGTACAAAAGTACCAGTCTAGCAACACTGGTGGTGTTTCGTTGTTTGATATCATCCGTTCTATGTTCCATTCTCTTTTTTGAAATACCATTTAAACTGAGAAAGGCTTTTTGACAGACACGCACCCGAGTGGCATACTCTGATTTCAGTGTAGTAGACAAAATTTATCTCATCTTTCCCGAAAAAAAAAATAGAAAACATACTTTGAGAACCAAATTTCAGTTACAAACAGAATAAAAAATATCGTGTAAGAAAAGAGATTTCTTACGGTAAACTTGGCAGCAAAACGGAACTTGCGATTGGAACCGGCATAATTTCATACCTAAGTGTACATATTTTCGTTAAATTCAGGTACCTGAGATATTTCGCCATTTCCTTACTTTTGTTACACGCTGTATGAGTGCATAGCTTTCATACTGGACACCAGGGCCCTGTTTGATAACCTAAGAAAACATCAATACAACACAAGGAGGATAGACAATCTCACAACTGAGACACCAAGACAAACATACATACAAAGAAATGTCAAGCACAACATTCTCAAAATTTGGAATTAAATTCCCTTATTGTTAAGAAACCTAGAGCCAAAACTAATAAAAATAATCTTAATAATTCTGACAGAGAAAAACTTATTACTCTCTAAGAAGAGGAAGAGTGGGAGATCGGAGCTGAGTCCTGACTGGTTTTTAAATAATAGGGTCTTTAAAATCAGTTAAGGCTGAACTGCACACAGCAAACAAAATATCAGCGACAAGGTCAAGTCACGTTCAAAGTAATATGAAAAGGTGCTGACGTGTTGGAAAATACAAATATAACACTGAAAGAAACTGGGCTAACAGAATAAATTACAATTATTATTTGAGCGGAGGCGCCTCGGATCATATTTAGGAATTTACTTGCTTATGGCCATATATAAATAAAAAATGGCTGTCCGTAGGAAGAAGTCGTGAGAGGGAGGAGAAATTATTTTAATTTGTATAAAGTGGAGACTTTTTTTGGTTGTAGAATTTTATTATGTTAATTGAACATGTAAAACAGATAAAGAGAGGATCTATAGATCCCGTTCAGGAAGAGGGGGCGAATTACTATTTTCAACTGATCCAGTGCTTTCATTTATACATAACATTGTATGCGGTGCCCCTTTCGCCCCCTCTAAATCCGCCAGTGAATTTATCAGCTTTGATTTCGATATGCGAATCGGTATTCGTTATTCCCTCCTTCGATTTTCGTTTGATTTTCGATCTGCGATTTGAGAATTTATAATAAAATGTATCAGTGTTTTTGTGATTTTTACTTCCCTCATAAAAAAGAGATACCTATTGTAATCGTGAAAAAATTACCCTCCAAAATGTTTGCACTCTTCACTTAGAGGCCGTAAAACATATTTTCTTCATTCCGTCGCTCTGTCTGTTCGAAGCATAGCTAAAAAATTACTCACCCGATTGACTTGTTGACAAATGGTCAAAAATTAAGGGTCAATGGAGATGACTTGGTAACATTTTGGTATGGTATGGCGGAAGAAAATGGCAGTCAAGGGTTAAAAAAATTGTTACTAAAAAATAACTGACTAGACAAAATGGCGGCCTAATAAAATATTAAAAATATCAGCCTGGAAAAACTACTTATTCGATTGATTTCCAATTTTCTGAGAGAATTAAGTGTGATATAGAGTGAACAGTTAAAATTGAGGTACAAATTCTAAATGGCGGCCAAATATGTTTGTAATTGTGAAAATATCACCCTCTCAAGTTTTACATATCTTCATGTTTTAGCGTCCCTAGATTCCAAAAATTATGTTTGCTTTGTTCTGTCAGACTATTGGTCAGTATATCTGTCAATTCGCAGCATAGCAGCATGGAGGAACAAAATGGCGGCCAAATAAAATATTTATTAAACACATTCATATTTAACTGGCTTCAAATTTTGCACAAAAATTAAATGTAATATAAAGATAAACTGATCGAATTAAAGATGGGACAAAATTGCGGACTTAAAAAAATCAGTGTAAAAATTACTTATTCAATTTATTTGAGATTTTGCTCAAAAATCAAGGGTGCCACAGGTAGAAACTGTTTGGTACCCCATCCACTATGGTGGAACAATAGAAATATTTGAAAAGACAGTATATGTGTTTAATAAATAACTATGTGTGGAACTAAATTGGGTCACACTTTATTATTCCTAATAAAAGGAAAGATTTATAACGAGCAAAGTTACGGGTAAAGGAAATTTACCGATTTTTATAATCATGCCTTGACACGTAAATAGTCTAACTGAAAGTTACGCTTGGAAGTAGACGAAAAAGTTTAAAACGAAAAATGGTTATACTAAAACAAATACGTAATTAGTATTATATTATGGTAGAATATTAGATAATGTACATCAGGGTTACCGGTTTTCGATGGTTTTAAGGCGTAATTCCTTTGTTAGTGATGAGAGAGAATCGCGGTTTTACTTTTTTGTAAAATGAAACACGCCATAAACAAACTTTTCATAGCCCTCTTCGATTCTCAGATACAAGGTGAAGTTGAAATCATTGCAATTTGAGACCTCCCTCATTTTTCGATTATGCTTTACCTTATCGAAAAAATAAAAGCTATATTATGTTATATAGTTTCTTACGGGTTTTTCAAAATTAAACCCTTATAGGGGTGAAATATGTCTATATATTGTTTACAATATCCCTTTACCTAAAAAATATTTCGATTCTTTCGTCAATGGCTTTTAAAAATAAATATCCAAATATAAATTTCAGAATTTTTTAAAATTCCACTCTTAAGTGGATAAAACGGAGTTATTTTTATTGCCCCATATAACAGCTAATATATTGTATTATTGTTACAATATGTACGCCAAACAGATTAAGTATTGAAGTGAAATTTTTTTCTAAAAAATATAAGTTGGGTTTAATCGACGTTTTAGAGTCCCTAGAATACGAAAAATATATTTTTAGAACAAAATTTTATGATATCTGTTCGATTGTATGCGACTGTCGGTGTAACATGTCAACTTCTTTTTTTTCCTTAGTAGATTTCTAGGCTTTGAAAGAAACCTCGTTAATAATTTTATTTTTTGACAATGTATATTGCTGATTTTCTATAAAAACTTTTTGAAATCGGAGTCAAACTAATAAAGATAGCAAATAGACATTATACTCATGGTACTAGATTCAAGACACGCATACATATATGTATGTCTTGTTGCGCTGTAATGAAGAATTAGTTTGACGCCGACTTCAAAAAGTCAAATTTTTAAGATGGAATAAAATCTTTTTTACTTTTTATTTTTTTAGGTCAGTTTAATTTTTTTATATATTTTTTTACATAACATAATAAATTAATCCTTTGTTTAGCATTTTGCTAGCTTAGAAAAAAAAAACGTTTCTTATGAATTCAAAGCTCTCCCGCGTAGTAGTCAATAACTGTAAAAAATAAAACTACTTAAAAAACACTGAGAAGTCAAAAAATTATATTTTATTCCATCAAAGAAAACTGACTCCAACTAAGACCTAATTAGTGTTTAATGTCACCAACAAAATTTACAGTTTCTATTAGTTTGACGCCGACTTCATGAAGTTAAATTTCCAAGATTGAATTAAGTATTATTTTTTAGTTTTCAGTGTTTTTTTAATCGGTTTATTTAAAAAATGTTCTATGGTAAATGTCAGGCTCAGGGTTCCTGAGGCCTAAACCTAGGTACTGGGGTTCAATGAACTTAAAATTTTACCAAAATCACATTAACTAATGATATATATATATATATATATATATATACATATATATATATATATATATATATATAAAATTGCAGTCTATACGTAGTTTTAGAAAATACATACAAATTTTCGTTGCCACAAATTAATATGATTAGTAGAAGTAAAGTTCATTTTCTTAAAAAGTACGAAAAATATGAAACATGATACTTCAGAACATATATTTTTTTAATTTCCACTCGTCCCCCACCACGCACCTCAGTTATGATATAGGAAAAGTTTTATGTCCAGAATAAACTTATCTAATATTATTAACATTCATTAAGATTGGCCTCCCATTAGATCAGGGCTCTACCTCCAGCTATGTCAAAATTACATTTTTTGATTAATTACAGTTTCATGCTTCAAATTTCAGTATATATTAAAGCATTTAAAAGTTTGTGCGAAAACTCTCTGGCAGAAAATAATGGCGTCATTACTCCATTTTTACTTTTTTGAATATATTTTCTATGGAATAACCCCAGTACCACACTAAAATCTTCTTTAAAAAACTATGTTGGCCACAATCTCCCCGAAGTAATCGGTGTACTTAAAATCACATTAACTAATATTATGAATAAACGATATCTTGACATGCATAGAAAATCAGCAATCCCAACGGTTAAAAATTAAAACAGTAAAATTGCACTTTGTGTTCCTGAAAACCACGAAAACTATATGAAAATTAGTATTTTTAGATTACCCCCTCCGCATAAACTTTTTGTGCCAAGAATAAAGTTATTTGCTATGTTAAAAACATTTAAACTTATCACACCAGAAATATCATTACTAAGTAATGAATCATACCCCTCCCCCTTTCATGCACTAAATTTTAAGACAATATAATAAATCAATTTAAAGTTACCGCGGGAAAGTATTCAAAATAGCACTATGCCGCCATTTTTTACAGTGATTAATATATGACCACCCCGGTACCCTCCTGAATTTTTCCTGAAAAATGTATTCAAATCGGTCAATGTATCACTAAGTGTGATCGAGGTTCATACATAAATAATCGGTAAAATTCCTTTACCCGGAACTTCCCTCGACCTATGATTTTTTGTTAGAAGTCTTGAAGTATGAGTGAAATGGGACCCAATTCGGTTCAGTAAATAGTCACAGTATATATGTGTTACATATACTGTCGTTTCAAACATTTTTATTGGGCTCCATTTTGCTCCACCATATTGCATTCCTACCAATATTTTACCAGTTTTTTTTCTACCTATGCTACAATTGACTTTGGGGCATAATTTAAAATAAACAGAATAAGTAGTTTCCACATTGTCAAATACCGCCATTTTGTTACGTCAAATTGAATTCGTACCAGTTTATCCCATTTCACATTTCCTTAAATTCGTACCACAACTGCACCAGTTTATCTCTAAATCACACTTAATTCTTGCACAAAAATTAAAGTTCATTTAATAAATAGTATTTTCAGGCTGATTTTTTAAATATTTTATTAGGCTGCTATTTTGTTTTGCTGTCTTGAATTCATATCAAAATGTTACCAGTTCATTCCTATATAAACATATTTTTTTGTGCAAAATTGGATAATTAGTTTTTTTAGTAATAATGTTATTAACATTGTTCAGTCATATTGGATTCTTACCCAAATATTACCAGCTCATCCCCATACGACTCCTAATTTTTGATCAAAATTTGAAGTGAATCGTAAGTAGTCTTTAAGATATGCCGCCAACTGACAGCTATACAGACAGACCGACAGACGAGCCGACGGAATTAATAAAACATATTTTTGGCATATAGAGACGCTAAATCGTGAAAATATGTAAAACCTGAGAGGGTGTTTTTTCACGATTACGAGCGTTTTATTTGGCCGCCATTTTATTCGGCTTTCTTAAATTAGTACTACAATTTCACTAGATGATCCCTATACCAAAATTAATTATGACACACAATTTGAAACAAATCCATTTCAATTTTTAAATATTTCATTCGTCCGGCATTTTGTTCCGCCATATTGGATTTGTACCAAAATTTTACCATTTGATTCCAACATACTACTTTAATGTTGGTGCAAAACTTGGGATAAATTGGATAAGTAGTTTTTAATATTAATTTTTTTTAACATTTCACTAGGGTGCCATTTTGTTTCGCCATATTGGATTTTTACCAAAATATTACTAGATCATCCCCAGATGACCCTTAATTTTTTATCAAAATTTGAATCGGATAAGTGATCTTTAAGCTATGTCGCGAACTGACAGACAAACAGACACTCCGACAGATGGACCGACGGAATTGATAAAACACATTTTTAGCATCTAGGGACACTAAAAAGGAGAAGATATGTAAAACCAGAATTGGTGAATTTTTCACGATTACAAACATTTTATTTGGCCGCCATTTTGTTCGGCCGTCTTCAATTAGTACCACAATTTCACTAATTGGTCCCTACACCACAATTATTTATTCAGCTGCCATTTTGTTCCGCCATCTTGGATTCGTCCAAAATGTTACCAGTTGATTCTAACATAATATTTTGATTTTTGTGCAAAATTTGAGGTAAATTGGATAAGCAGTTTCATAATAATATATTTTTTTAACATTTCACTAGACCGCCATTTTGTTGGGCCATATTGGATTTTTACCAAATATTACCAGGCTCTCACCATGTCAATCGGGTAAGTAGTTTTTTAGCTATGCCGCGAACAGACAGACAGACAGACCGACGAAATGTTATGGCATCTAGGGATCCTGAAACGTGAAGACCTGAAAAAATCTCGGAGGATGATTATTTCACGATTACAATACTTCCTTTTTTGAAGATCCGACATATTTTTAATTTGGGTTAAATTTTACTCTAAAATATCTTTACATTAATTCGTTAATGAAGCACCGCGCTTAGTAAACAAAACTTTAATGAAGAATATACGCCACAAATAAATAAAACTTAAAATTTTACATGAAACGTTCAAACAAGTGTCTTTCGAACTAATCCCAATAATTCGAGAGTACCGGATCGCACTTCTTCCTTGCAGCCGGTTTGGGATATTGATTTTCTTATAATTCTAAAAATAGATTTGATGCTTATTTCTAGGTCAAGTCGATCACCGAAGTAGTGGAATTATATTTATTTCCATAATTTAAAAGACGTAGTGTAAGTATATTTTTTTATGATAACATTCCACCTGTTTTACATTTTGCACCATTTTTATACTTCTCCACATATTTATTTTTAATTAACAGAAAATTTCTCGTGTACAATACTTTTAAACATATTTATATATTTTTGGTCACAGTTTTTACAGTGTATCATAATAACTCAATTCGAGACGTTTCCTTCACGTCAGAAATTGAAAAATGATGCTGTTTATAGGCAACTTAAAATACATTTCGGTTAAAAACCGGCTCAACAGGCTTCACGCGCTGCAGAAACACAAAGACATGAGTACGATTTAGCATCTCAAATTTCGCAGTTATGTAGACAAAGGATCAGTGCAGGGCGGTAAACAGCAATTTTGTGAAAAAAAAATTATATGGGTCGGTATCTGCGTCAAAAAATGATCAAAAATGGACAACTTTGCCACTAATTTTTTCATTCTAAATTCGAATTTTTCATAAAAATTCGCATTTAGCGCCCAACTATACATATTTCCCTATTAAAATCACATTGAAGCTAATGTATATCTCTTATAGTTTTAACACAGTATTGCAGCGGCGGAAGGCTTGCAATTGATCCGTAATACTGCGTGCAGTTCACCCTTAACCTGACTATTTCTTAAGCTGTTTGTATTCTATCCTAAAACTGTGTGTTCTGTCCTAAAGATGTAACATGTATGTTGTTTTTTAAATATTATTACATGGTTAAGTAAATGAAACGACTTAGATACATTTTGTTAAGTTTTATATTGTGACATGAGAAATTAGTATTTCTGCCGATAACAGTTGTGTTTTAGAGAGACTCTCAACGAGGTTACTTTAGAGTCTGACTTCAAAAGCAGACAACTGGAGAAAATCAAAGAGCAGTACGAGAGATTCTTAAACGAGGCTTCAACTAGGGAAAATTGGCTACATGAAATTATCCGTACAAATGGGTTAGCAAATAAAAGTCTACAGGAGAAAGTTTTAGAATTAAAGGACTCCTTAAAAAGGTACGAGTGTATAACAAATACCACACGCAGCACTCAGACGATGCGTCGTAATATAAACTGCGGGACCATGACCGAGCCAGAAAAAATGTCAGACTTTAGGAGAGTACTTATTAGTTCTTTAGTCAAAAAAAGTAAGTGTAGGATAAGCATTGCAACACAATGTGTTTTTGCCTTGTATCGAATCGCCGGCGCCGTCTATGAAACTACCAAAAATCGACCCAAAAGAAGATACGATGAGGGTGCTTTTACTTGCCGATGACTACGGTAAAAACATTAATTCTTATATAAGTAACGCTGTGACTAGGTGCACGCTAACTTGTACATAAATCAGAGAATTATATACACCCGAAACGTCATCAAAGCGATGACGTCATTTTTTCGCGTGCGCGTATTAAATGTATTCTTCGTACACGCTAAAACTTGGAGCGCTAAAATTTGTTATGTGAGGTTAGGTATGCTTGTTGTTGTAGCTCTGTGATTTACAGTGACTAAAGAATATTCATATTTTTTGGCTTGTTTAGTGTTTGTTTGCATTTATTATGCAGTGTGGCCAATTATTCAATTCTTTTATTGAGTTTAACAACATTTTAAAACAATATGAAAAAGATAACAGACAAAGATTTGTGATTAAGGGTAGCAGAACTATTGAGATGGCTCAAAGAGTCTTAAAGCGTAAATTGAACAATGATCTTAAATATTACTAAGTTCAATATATTTGTGTTCATGGTGGAGCAGTAAGAAATCGTGGAAAAGGCATTCGTAAAACAAGGTATGAAATTAGATAATAATTATTGTAAATTTGTTATTATCTCAATTTAACAAATACATATATATTTATTAGTTGGGGTCATTGGCATACTCTTGTTGAATATTTTACATATACAGGGTGTCTTAGAAAGTCTGGGCGTGGTCAACATTCTTATTTCAAATTAGTACCCTACTTCTTCATTTAATTTTTGAATTCTCTAGAAAATTCCATATATAACCGGACGTCCCATTTTATGTATATTTTAGAACTTGCAAAATGAATTGTCCAGCCTTAATCAAACTTCGGGCTACTAAGACAGGTGATCTTCTTTATACATTTTATTATTTTTTTTTTGTAATGATTTTTTTGCTACCTTATAAGACTCTCATTTTCAGGTGGTGTATGATTATTTACCCTCAAATCGTAAACTAAGTACTAATGAACAAAATGTTATCGAGGATTTATTAGATGTCCGTGGGAATAAAAAGCTAATTCAACAAAAAATATTAGGTTTAACAGGAAAATTGAGCACAATGAAAGATCTATCAAACATTGCATATGGTATGAAGAATGTTAGTAATGATTTAGAACATGTAGTGAAGGTGTTGACCAATGTTTACAGTGAGTTATTATAAACATAATATAATCATATAGTTATTTATTCTACATTGATTTTTTTAGAATGCAATGTTCACATTTTACATGATTCTGTGAACCAATTTAAAGCCCTATATTTCTCTACTGATTCCATGAGGAGAGCAATAAAATCCTGGCCTGAATTTGTCTCTGTAGATGGCACCTACAAGTTATTAAATCTAGGATTTACTGTTTTTATAATACTTGTTGAAGATTCAAATGGTCAGAGTGAAATAGCTGCAGTGGCTTTAATTGCACGTGAAGACAAAGAAACATTTTCTTGGTTTATGAATATTTTTAAAGAAAAAATTATATTTGTGAAAATCAAATAAAATGTTTTATGGGGGATAAGGATTTACTGCAGAAAAATGTGATAAAAGAGATTTTTCCTGAAGCCCAAGTATATATTTGCTTATTCCACACTTTGAAAACTATGAAAAGGGAGATATCCAGAGAAAAAATGAATGTAACAAATGTGGAAAGGATTAAAGCTTTGAAGCTATTAGAAAATCTTGTCTACAGCCGAAGTGAAGAAGAATATGACAGAAATTTTCAGCTTTTGCAAGAAACTGCTTCAGAATCAATAATTACTTACTACAACAAAAACTGGCATGCCATAAAACATGAATGGACGGTTTACAGTATGTGTCATGGTAATTTATTAAATAGAACAAACAATAGATTGGAGGCAATCAATGGAAAATTAAAGCAAGTAATTAGCAGCTTAGCAGAATTTGTAAAATGTTTTTTTATTTTTTTACATTCTCACGAGCATGAAAGAGATAACCGGACAGCTAGATTAATTTTAACGAGGCCTATTACATTGTTCAGTAAGGAAGTTGTGAATTTAAGTACGAAGAATATCTAACACCCTACGCAAACAGATATGTTCAGTTTCAAATTATAGCCTCAAAAAATGTATCAGTTACTTTAAAAGATCATATTTTGAATACCTACGAAGCAGAGTCAAAGGGAAATAAATATAATGTTTCAACAAATGATTGTACCTGCATAAACTTCACATCAATGTTTCTGCCTTGTAAGCACATTTTTGCCACTAGAAGAGTCGAAAAAATCACGTTATTTGACAAAAAGTTATGCAGTGAAAGATGGTCAAAAGAATTTTATGTAAAACATCAAAGGGTTACAAGAGTTGCCACTACAGGAGAAAACATTTCAGTGCAACCGTTTTCTGTGACACAAGCTGGTTCTCCTACTGTACAGACAGTAAACCAAAAGAGGAAAAAAGCTCTTTTTGTGACAAATTCGCTGGCAAATTTAGCTAGCTTATCTTCCGGTAGTTCGTTTAATTACAAAATGAAAATACTACATGAGGTAGCCATAAATGTAATTCATAGTGACACTGAGAATGATAATAATAATGTTAAAAATTTTACTGAAGTGCCCAATGTACAAATTGAATTCATAGATTTAATGGAAGACCAAACAAACAACGAAATTTTACATGGCCATGGTCAAGTAACTATGTCAAAAGACATCTTGGACTCAAATGTAACGGGTTTGTTGCTTTGAAATTATGTTAAAATAAACTTACATAATTAACAATCTCTTATTCTTTTCTAGATGTTAATGAAATGTTAGTACCAAATGAAGAAGAATTTCATTTAGCTACCAAAAGTAACGAAAACAGAGAAGATAAAATTATTCCTGAAAATGGGCAAAAAAGTAGATGTGGAGAGATTTTAGACTCACATATATTTGGTTTGTTGCATTGAAATCATTGTTGAAATATAAGTTTAATTAACAATCTAATAACTTTTTAGATGCAAATGAAATGCTTGTACCTAATGGTGGCAAATCCCTTCTGACTAAGGAAACCAACAAAAAAATCAAAAGTAAGATACATATTATTTGTAATCACCATAAATTAATGGTTTTTTTTTAAGTTTTAAGTGACATAGTATTACCACCCAAAATTCAAGTAAAAGGAAGACCTAGAGGCGCCGATCAAACCGTTATTGGATTAAAGCGAAAACGAATTAAAAAATAGTTTTCTAAGCTTTAACACTAATAATTTATGTATAAAAATTATTTTTACAATGTTTTGACTCTGCAATCTTAAATACATGTTTTCATATAAGTATACATTGATTTATTAAAAATTAAGAAACCCCAAGCTACCTAGTACCTTACAATAAATCGATGTCGATCTTACATTTTTGTTTTAGCGTTCACGGACAATACAATCGATACGAGCACGCTAAGAAATGACGTCATCGCTTTTATGACGTTTCGCGTGTATATAACTTTCTGATTTACGTACAAGTTAGCGTGTACCTAGTCACAGCGTATAAGTAAACATATTACCAGTGATAATTATCGTTTGGAATCTTTTTTTAAACCGGGTGCCCTTCTCGATCAAGTAATGGTGAATTTAGATGAACTGGCCAGAAACTATACATTGAAAGACAATATTATTATAGTAGCAGGGCGTAATAATTTTCAAAGAAATTTGAAATTACCTATATTAAAAAATGTTTGTAACCATTTAAACAAATGTCCAGACATTAATATTACTTTGAAAGGTGTTCTTCTAAATCGATTAAATAATAGGCAAATAAACGTTTTTAATGATAATCTATTTAAGTTCTGTGCAAAATTAAATTCCTGTCTTCCTGGTAGAATAAGTTTTATCAACCCCAACTTTAGAAATAAAGGTGTGATTAGTAAACTAAAATTAAGTTTAAAGCTCTGTAATATTGTTCGTGATTTTATTGTTAAGCACTTAGTGGATAGTATATATAATGATAGCAATGTTGGTTGTCATCGAATTTGATTAAAACTTTATTTGAAGAACTGGGACAAGAGGTAACGAGTTTTGTTTCAGTGCCTTATATAACCGTTTTTAACAAAGATGTCATTTTCTCATGATATTGATAATGTGTCTATAGATAGTTGTAAAGGATCAGAAAATGACACTGCCTCTGATAAAAACTCTTTTTTATACCCACTTCTGTCCCAGAAATGTTTTTGACTTTAAAATATTTCACATAAATATGCAGTGTTTGTCAAATAAAGTTAATTTGTTGGATTTGTTTTGTCAACAATTTTCACCTACATTTTATGTTTAAATGAGCATAGGTTTACTAAGGATACATTGGGTGAAATTTATATTAATAACTATAGAATCCTCAGTTAGTTTTCTAGGAGCGATCACGCCCACGGTGATTTAGTCATATACTTAAAAAATTATTTAATTTCAAGGGCAGTTGATTTGTTATTAATAAGTAACCTTTCTGCCGAAACAATTCTAGAATGCTCATGTATTAAAATGGAATCGGTATTATTGATTTATATAGGTCTCCCAAGGGGGATTTTATCCATTTTATTAATATTTTGTGTGATATACTAACCCAGGCAAAACCTAATTTTAGCGTGTGTGGAGCTTTTCTCGTTAGTAAGTACTGCTACAAGGGTGTGCACTGACCCTAAGTTCACCTGTTCTTCCATTTTAGCTTATGTGGTTACTGATAGACCGGACATGATCAGTAAATGTAACAACTTTGACCTCGGTCTCTCTGACCATTTTGGACAGCTTGTTTATTGCCGTTTTACTATTTTTTTTTTTAATATAACCGACACTGATGTTTATTTCTTTTGTAATATTCGTGTTTGTAGTGTTGAAAATGTTTCATACTATTTTCACTCAAATCAAAGGTAACAAAGTCGATAAAAACTTTAATTTAATAATCTTTTACAGCTTTTGCCGGAGCTTTGAGGTCTGTGTACCCTTGCAACAGAAAAAAAATTATAGATAAAAACAAAAAATAACCTTTTCACAGGGATTTAACGAATTAGAGGAACTGAGAAGGCTTAACTGGTTAAAAAACCATAGGAATGAGAAAGCGATTTGGGAACAGTATCAGTCTATGAAAAGACATTTAAACAAAAAAATTCAGCTAGAAAAAAAACTTTATTATGATAATTTAATCGCCAATTCCACGAATAAAACAAAAATGTCATGGAATACTGTTAACAATATTCCAGGCAAAAATAGTACCAAAAAAATAAAAGAAATCTCTGATCCACACTATAATAAACTATCAAAAAATCCTAGTGAAATTGCCTCGATCTTCGGAAGTTATCTCTCCTTGGCGATAGAGGAAAAACTTTCATCATTTCTATGGAAACTTCTCGTAATTGTACTTTGACTAAAAAGCATGTCCCATATTCAATGTTTTTTGTATTAGTAACGAAATAACTGACACAGTGAATAAATTTCCAAATAAGCATTCTGCGGGATTTAAGTTATCGGCGACGTAGCTAATATTCTTACTTATTCTGTTTAATGTTTAATTGAGTCCGGAGTGTTTCCTGAATGCCTTAAAACTGCCGTTGTCGTACCTATATTTAAGAAAGGAAACCCCTGCCTAGTCGAAAACTATAGACCTATTTCTGCTTCTCTAAAATTTTAGAAAAACTCGTTTATAACAGAATGTATTCTTTTACTTTTTTTATATTTTTTTTACTTATATTTTTTCAGATCGTCAGCATGGCTTTCGTCGGGGGTTGTTTACTGAAAGCGCTTGCGCTGACCGTGTTCAATATGTAACAGATAAGATTGATAATAGAAAAACTGTAATTTCCTTTTCTTATGATTTTACTCGCGCTTTTGATACTATTGATAAAGATTTTGTGGCTTTAAAGTTAAACAGTTTTGGGATAAGGGGTAACTTGAACGACTGAATCATTTCTTTTTTAACTAACAGGACGTTTTCGGTGAGAGTTGACGGTTCAAAGTTTGATCTTTTTGATCAAAATATCTCAGGGAATTCTTGTATGCCCATGATACCATAATTGTTGTTTCGGATATTATTCTGGAGGAATTTTCTTCCTGGTGTAGTAAAAACCAAAATCAGGCGAAAACTGTCTGTATGGAAATAAAAACCGCACGCAAAACATCACATGGTCTCATTTTTGATCTAGATGGTCACAAGCTAGTTTTAAGTGACCCAATAAATTTCTTGGGTGTCTCCATTGATAGTGATTTAACCTGGAATGAGCAAATTTCTAAGGTGTGTTAAAAATTAATGAGCTCCTATGTTTTAAACTCTTTAAAGAATTATGTAACTGTTGAAACCCTTCTAAGTATTTACTATGCTTACAATTACAATTATAAAAAAAAGGGTTGTTCGGATTATTTTTTGTCTGTCATACTCAACGTGCGTCGTGTAGGGAACCTTTCCGCAAAAATAATATTCTTACTGTCCACTCAATTTATTTGCTAAAATTGTTGACTTATTTTCATAAAAACAAACATCTTTCTTTGTCCGCTTAATAGTTCTTACTATAACTATGACACTCAAAATAAGTCTAATTTAAAGTACAATTTAGAAATGTATAAAAAATCTCCTCTGTGTGCTGGTAGTCATATTTTTAATCTGTTACCGTTTTCAATAAAAATTATCGCATTTACAAATAAATCTAAAATTGAATTAAAAAACTATTGACAGCTGATGCATTTTATTCCATAACGAATTTGTCGTTTATTTGGGGAAACTTAAATAATGTATTCGACTAGCATCATTTATGAGCGACCTTCCATTTTGAATGACCATAACCATCAATCCTTAAATTTGACTAACGCTTTGTAAGTGTTTAAACTGAAAATCGACTACTATGTATACTAATTCGTTAAGTATATGTGTGATGTAGTTATATATTATGTGCTGAAGCACAGTTTTATTATTTTTTAGATTTTAATATTTTACACCTATGACTTGTTTCTAGCTACACATTGTATTTCTCGAAATGTAATATATTTTAAAGTCTCCTTGAAAAAAGTCCAATATCATGCCGGCGATTTTGGACATTTCTCACGGTTATATGTGACCCAGAAAATGCCTGAGGATGATTTCTTAAATACGTGGAAGAAATAGTGGGAAATAATTCAAATAATGAAGTAAGAATAATATACTGATCTTCTCTTAGAGTGGTTGTTTTTTTCGTCTTTGCATACAGCTTTGTTATAATATATATGATTATATATAATAATACGTAGAAGGAAACCCTCATTATTTTTAAATGGGAACTTTATTTACATAAAATACAGTTAAAAAAATAAATGCATGCAACTAAATAAAGAATTGTAAATTTGTCTAATGGGAGGCAATAAGAACAAAAACAAAACAATATTGCTCTACTCATTTAAAGTTTAGGTAGGTTTTGACTTTGATAAAAGCAAGAACAATCTTTACATTTTTATTTACCCTGTGTGTCCATGACAATTTTGCGAATAACTTAATTTATAACAAATACAACTCGTTCTTGTTTGATTAGTCGAAATACAGACATAAAATATCAATATCCATTAATGATTTCCACCAAATAAACCAAGGATTTGAATTATTTTCAAGCCAGGAATTCAACAGTGTCTATATAGAGAAAAATGTTTAGAAGCCTTTTAGTGAAAATTAGGCCAAACTATTTGGACTAGAATAATGCATTTACCAGATCCAATATGAGTGTGGTGAATCTCATATCAAAGAAACAAAATGCTCTTTTAGCGTAAAGAGTACTTAGGCACACACAAGGCAACCGCCAAAATCAGGAACAGCGGAACACGTCTGGTCAAACCAACACTAAATGCAGTGTTAGAGACATTCCTTTTGCCACAGAAAAGCAACGTAAGTATGAAAACATCAGTTTATATAGAAGCAGCTTACACAGAAAAGACTTCGGGAGTATCCAGTAAACCTATGGTTGATTTTAAAAATATATGGAAGCCGTTTCTTATTTAAAATAACTTTAAGATTTAGGTATCTAGAGGAAGGAGGTTTCACGCCTCACTAAGCATGCATAGTTGCACGTTTAAATAATTTTGCGGGGCTGTCGACTCCATAATAGGAGAATACTAGGATATCTCAATATTCCTGAATAAATGGGCGAAAGCTGTAAGAAATAAAAGTTAATAATACTTTATTTATGATTCAGTATACCATGTAGAAACGATAACCGGTCTATATAAGACCTTAGCTTGAGAACGATAGGAGATAATTTCCATACGAAACGTAATGAAATTAAAGGCATATTTATTTTTTTATTTGTCTATTCGTTTAACGGTGACACCATTTTACATTACACTTTTACTAAATATAATATAACATTAATTAAATATTATAAAATATATATAATATACAAGGTGGACTAAATTAACAGTAACAACATCCATGTTTAGCTTTTCCTTAAAATTGTTTTATGATATACCTATAAAGTCCACATTATCATGATTACTCACATGTGGGATCATCACATGCTTATAGGCACCACTTCTGCTCCCAGTTTGTATGCAAGATATCTTAAAAACTTGTTCTGTATGGATTTGACGCATTTTTATGTACTTCATAGTAAATGGTAGGATCGTATTCAAATACTGATCTTACAAAATAATTAAAAAGCTTCACCCTACAGTTCAAGCTTTGAAGATCCTTCGACATTCGAGTGATCAGACCAAACATACTATACAACTATTGACAATGATCAACAAAGCGAAGCCCAGAATCCAAATAAATGCCCAGATCTGTAACTACCTTCACTTCTGATATCTCTCATATTATAAGAATATCCGATAGGATTTTTTGTTCCTACCAAAAACTATACAAGAATATTTACTTATATTCAGTTTTAAATTATTGGATTCACACCACTCCATAGAAGCATCAACAGCCCTCTAAGGCATCTCACAGTCGCAATCCGATTTTATAATGCAATTTGTTTCAAAATCATCTCCAGGAAGCAGATAATCAGATGTTAATTGGCATAAGTTATCATTAGTCAAGATAAGGAACAGCTTAGGGACAAGGTGAGACTGTGACACTACATTTATCAAAGGGGTTGGGACAAATATCCATCAACTTTAATGTTAATAGTACGACACTGTAAATAAGAAGTCAACCATGAGATGTGGGATCCATTCATACCAACATCTAATAGGTCAAAAGCTTCGCTAAAATCTGTATATATGGAAGGTACTTTTAAAATCATTCTCCTAAGCATCGCCAATAAAATTAGTGTTTGAAAAGAAGTAAACCTTCTGCTTTCAAAGCCATGCTGATACATAACAGCGATCTTTTTAAAATAATTTTCCAAAACAGGCATAGCCTGAAGCGCCGTTGTTGCAAAATCCCATGTGAAGCCTTGCGCTCTGACCCAACTTAACCTAACCTAACCTAATTTTTTGTAAAACTTTTTTTCGTATGCACAAAGATAGTTTGGGTGAGTAGCTAATTAAAATATAAGTTTTACTTCAGATACAACAAAATTTTTTTTATAAAACAACTAAGACAAGGGTCTTCAACCCGCGGCCCTTGGGCCGCATGCGGCTCGCCTTCTAATTTCTCGCGGCTTCCAGAGGCTAAAGAAAATATTGTATCGCGCCGCACCCGCGAATGACACTCCGAGGACGCTAGCCCCACCAAGTTAGAAGAGATCCACTCTGTAGCTGCTCGAAATTTCGAGAGATTTAAAGTCGACGCGCTCGGCCTATATAAAGCCGGTAGCATATTCAGTAACAGCAGACGCGCTAGACGATCGGTTCGCATTCGGCTCGGATTCGCTACAGTACCTAGACGTCCAGTAACGGTAGACGCTCTAGAGCTAGCAAGTCTGCTATTACTAAACTCTTACCGTGCACGCGAGAAGTGCGCATTTTTTTAAAATTTTGTGTACACGTCCTTCTTAAATACTATTAAACACCCAATATTTAGTCTTTTTAATATGCTTTTTGTTAATTCCTACAATTTGGGTATGCCTGTACCGATTTATTTAAAATTTAGAACACAAACAGGCTGGATGGATGACCCTGTGTGTTGGGTTTAGTTTTAGTTGTAATAATTTTTAGGGGTTTTTTAGTTAATTTTTATGCGAGTTTTTGAACGTTATTATTACACAAGGCCAGTCAGGAAGAAATGGATCTGCAGAGGTAGATTTACTACCTGGAATATATTTTTTATAGTAATAATTAATTCTGCTGAGTTATTTATATTTTGTGTTTTTTTCTTTGCTTTTGCAACATTAGTTCTTGCTTTCCTGTAGCATTTATAAATGATTTTACACGTTTCGTCTTTGTTTATTACCAGTGTTCAACCATGTTTTTACAACACCCCATGTCTCTTTTTCTAAGCTTTCTAGCTCGCTTATCCACTTCTGCTGAAACAAATAGGTATTCTACATAAACTGTACAGGGTTCTCCAAAATCTAAGGGATAACATTGACTTTCAAAAACCGTAAGAGATGCAAAGTTGCTTGAATTAGACCAAACCTACGAAATTCAACGCTGAATTAATATGTCGTTGATTCCAACAGGGACGTCGGAAGTAGTCCTTCATTTCGAAAAAAGAAATTAACAAACTAAAATAATTTGCTCGATATATTTTGTTATAAGAACTTTTATTAAAAATAGGTACTATGAAAAACTGGGGTATTTTATTATTAACAGCAATACATACCTAACAAGAAAACAACAAAAACCGAACGTGAAATTTGTAAAAATAAATATATTTGTAGGTGAATATTGAACATATCAAATTTTGAGTCTTTTAATCAAATAAAAGGTCTGAAAACTGCAAATTTCAATCAAACAGTAAACTGCTGTGCTGGTTGTAAATAGTACATCAAGATTTTTTTAACAAAGTTTAAAGAATAATAATTCAGATATTTTATTGGTAAAACTCAATATCGATACGCACATTCTTTGTGACATGCGCTTTGTGTTGTCCTCTTAAGCTGGTATAAGACAGATATAGGCAGCTATACGTATGATTTTGTTAAAAAGATTTTCAAAAATGTAATTTTTTGAAAAAAGTGGAAAAAACATTTTTCGGTCATCGAACAATGCGAAGATTTAGAACAACTCCCTTCCTATGATGTCACCTACATTTTCATACAAAAATCCAGAGAGGAGAGATTGGCTCTACTAAAACATGTACTTAGGTGAAATTTTAGACTGGTTTTAATACATCTTGTTTCTTTTATGTAAATTAATGCATATTGTGTTGGCCATGTTGAAAATCTATTTGCAAATTAATTTCTTTTAAGGTCGCACCTGACGACATTTTGAATATTTTCGCTTTTTGAGTACACATACATATTTTTCGCTTTTTGAGTACACATACAGGGGGTACCCTCCCTAACAAGACAAAGCCGGGCAAAGCGCCCCCATGACCCATTTTTCCGACGTGCGTGACTTCCGAAGATATCCGTGAATAAAAAATAATAGTAATTTTTCTTTTAATTTCATTTAATTTTCTTAAAGTCTACCTGGATTTTTATTCCATTTTAACAACCGTTGACCTCAATGATGTGATGGACATGCATTCATACATATAGTGTATCTGACATTCTTCTTTGTGAATTTGACATACGCTTGTTAGAATAAACTGAAAAATTCAGGTTTATATTTTAAAAAATTAAGTTGATTGGAGGACGAAACGTCATATTTTAAATCCTTATACGTTATGTTGTAACAGAGGAAAAGTGACTTTAAAGATTTGAAATTTATTTTGTAATATCTTTCCAAATGCATCTTGAGAAGGATAGAAAGAAACTACCGATTTCGTTTTTTTTGCAGATATCTTCGGAAGTAGTCAGAATTTTCGAATACTATTAACGGAAAATTATTTATTCGACATTAAACACTGAAACTTTACCATAATTTAACCAACCTCGTATCTTTTTACGGTTTTATAGGTAATATTAGTTCTATTCCACCGAATTTGCAACACCCTATATACTATGTAAAAACTCATTTAAACATAAATTGTAATCTAATCTAAGAATAAAGCGACCTAATTAATATAAAAGCCTGATGTCTTATGCGTATGTACTATTTCAAACCTTTTCTTTCAAGTGCGGATAATTAGGATAACAAACTAAAGAATTAATAAATTATTAAGAAAAGCCTGTTTATTTTTTGGTTTACTCTGTATGTGATCACCATACATTTATTAATTTACTATAAAAATGAATATTTGAAAATCAATCAAAATTGCAATTTAAATGGAGCATATTGTTAATTTTATTTTTTTTTCTCTACCCTATATATTATCAACATGAAAATAGTCGATTATCTTCAAAATTAAGTATCTAGTTAGGTATAATCCCCAAAAAATAAGTCAAGTTGTATTAAAAATTATTATATTTTATTCGGAGCAGCCTATATTTTTTGGGATACCCAGGTCAATTTTAAAATACTATACTGCATATTAATTTAATATCAAAATCATGTAACTTGAAAGCAAATTTATGGAAGTATTTCACAATAATTGTAAGTTTAAATAGAGTAACCTATTATAGCTATATTTAAACCACCCTCCGCACTATGTACAAACTACAAACATGAAACTATTATGTTTTCAAAGTAACCTCGTACGTGATCAACTATCAAATAGCAATTACAGCATGGTAATTGGTAATAGGTACCACTCTATTAAGCTTGATAAATTAGAACGCTTCAGTCGACGAACAGTGTAAACTAAAAATAGGCAGTACGAAAATGTAATTTAATTTTGGTAGTATATGTACCATACATTTACAGTTGACTATTTAAGTATATTTTTTAATTTAGTCCTTTGTAGTATGGAAAAAGGAAGATGCGCAACCTTATGGGCAAATTCGTGGCAGCCCTGATTTCATTCCACTTACGTTTCAGCTGCTGTACGGTGGAGCCGCTGTACGGCAAACGCATAAAACATCCATTCGCAGTCGTTCGGTTTTCGCTGTGATGACCGTCGGGGTATTGTCGCATTTGTCCTAATGCATGGCGTGTGAAAGTAGCGTCCCTCAATTTAAATTCATGATGGTGTTTAGCGGGTTAGGGAGATAAATCAAACCTCAGTTTTTTAAAAATTGGCCGACGTTTCGATGATTTATTTGTCGTCTTCTTCAAGGCTGAAAGAGTTTTTTTTTTATCACAGTATGGCCGCTCATAGGATACAAACAAAAATTTAATAAAGTATCACAAGGCTAACAACACTAACTGAATATTTTTAAATTAATCTAAAAAAACAATGTTTGTTTTAGTCTTAGGAAATATAATTATTCGATACTAAAGAGTTATTATTTTTTAATTTTAAATAGATTTTTTCTTAAATATAAACCATACACATATGGAAAACAAATAAAAACGAACAAAAAGGTAACCACAACAACATAAAAAGACAAATTAAATAACAATAATAAAAGGAAACCCAGGGTTCATAAGTATTATTATTTGTGACATTTCACTTACCTAATTCCTTAGAATTAGAGGCTCACGTAAAAAATACAACTAATATAATTATACTTCTCCATAGAACACAAATGATGATTACCACTGCAATACATTAAAACACAAGAGACCTGCTAAATGTCCTTTGTTCTTTTACTTGTTTGCCACCTTGTGTTTTAATGTATTGCAGTGGTAATCATCATTTGTGTTCTATGGAGAAGTATAATTATATTAGTTGTATTTTTTACGTGAGCCTCTAATTCTAAGGAATTAGGTAAGTGAAATGTCACAAATAATAATACTTATGAACCCTGGGTTTCCTTTTATTATTGTTATTTAATTTGTCTTTTTATGTTGTTGTGGTTACCTTTTTGTTCGTATTTATTTGTTTTCCATATGTCTATGGTTTATATTTAAGAAAAAATCTATTTAAAAATAAAAAATAATAACTCTTTAGTATCGAATAATTATATTTCCTAAGACTAAAACAAACATTGTTTTTTTAGATTAATTTAAAAATATTCAGTTAGTGTTGTTAGCCTTGTGATACTTTATTAAATTTTTGTTTGTATCCTATGAGCGGCCATACTGTAATAAAAAAAAAATGATCTCTTTCAGCCTTGAAGAAGACGACAAATAAATCGTCGAAACGTTGGCCAATTTTTAAAAAACTGAGGTTTGATTTATGTCCCTAACCCGGTAAACACCATCTTGAATTTGTCCTAATGTTCATCTGTCCTACCACCCGAATGGAGCTTTGTCTGACAAGGATAGAAGATGTGATGGATGTATGGACAATCAAATGTACTGACGTGCAGAATATAAATAATGTGGGGAATTTTTTTAGAAGTTGTTTTTATCAATATAAACATGACCTACCTAATTAATAATTACTAATTACTGATCATATTTATTGCTACGATTATTGATTGTGTATTTCTTACGAATATTTGCTTTATTTTAGATTATTGTTGTATAAGATATTCTCAAAAAAGTTGAATTATACTAATTTTTATTTTGTAGGCATAATAGGTAATATTATTATATCATAACTTGCTTTTCAGGGGTATCCTACACCATTTTTTTTGTATTCGGTATTTTATTTTATTTTATTGTCATTGTTCTTCAGTTTTTAAGATACATGATAAACATCCATGGCATGTTTTTATTTTTAATTTCCCAAATGCAATCTGGCCTAGTAACTCTAAAGAACTATCAGACAGCAGTGCAATGTTGCGAGAATTACCCAGGTCCCTGCTTGAAGTGTATTTCCTTTTTACTGTTTTCCAATGTACTATGTATTCATGTATATCCTGCTTTAGGTAATATTTTACCAAATAATGTGCACCATTTAGCATATTTTGTTAATTATTTAACCGAATCTAAGTATTTACAATATGATTATTTCTATTGAGACTTTAGTAATGCTGATTTCATGATGATATTGATTGAGCAAAATGTTGAGATCTGAGTATGAGCTTGGCTGCAGAAAGACTGAGTCAGATAATCTAGGTGGGTATAAACTGGTTGTTCCCTAAAAATACATTAAAAGTTCTTAATTTTTGAAACCGTTTCAGTCCTACATTGAAACATCTTATTTGTAAGAAAAAAAAGAATGCACAGAAAGTATATGTCATCTCAATTCCACTGGGATTATGAATCATTTGTAGACCTTAAGTCATTGCGTAGGGAGGAGCATAATATATGTTATGCTGTGTATATTTGTGAAACTGAATACTCATTACAGCTCAGTTAGATATTTTTGGGAGGTTCATCAAAGACAAGCATAACTATAATAGTTTTCCTAATACTGTGTTTTTAGAGAGTATAAAACTGCTGCCCGAAACTTTTATACACTTTTAAATCATCATCATCATGAAATAATAACCATAGAAGGTTTTATGATCCTTATTGTCATTCACAAATAATGTAAACAACATTACTTGTGAATGACAATAAGGATCATAAAACCTTCCACGGTGATTATTTTTGGGGATGATTTAAAGTGTATAAAAGGATCCACGATATTGATGACATTTTGTTGCTCCAGAATGATTTGGATGCTCTATGGGAGTGGTCGCAAACAAATAACTTACAACTCAACATAGGAAAATACTGCTTTATCTGATTTCATAGGGGGCATAAAGTTTAACTCAAATTACAAGCTACACAGTGTCAACCTCAGTTTCTCTGAATCAGTGAAGGACCTTGGAGTATGTGGTTCATGAGAAATTGAGCTTCTTTCAGCATATTTCCAATATAAGCTTGCAGGGCTCCAAAAAATGCTTGGGCTTATCACTCTCAATACTTCTGAACTTCCACTGAATATTCAGGAGTATCATAGAGTGGACATGCTTGTTAGACTTGGATTGAGCAGTTTTGAGAGAATACCTTTCTATATCTATAAATTTCTTTACAGTCTAATTGATTGTCAACAGTTACTTTCTAGGATTGGTTTTAATGTCCCTAAATGTAATCTTCATCACTTCGAACTTTTTGCTGCCTTTTTATGCTAAAAGCTATGGTAGGCAAGCACTTATCGATAAAAGTCTTCGTGTACGGGACCATCGTAGTAAAATATGGATGCACACTGTCTGGTTTAAAAAATAAAATAACAAATGTAACACAAGATACTATAATAATATGAGGTCTAGTAACATGGGATGTAAAGTGCAGTGTTGTTTGAGTATTTTAGTATGTAGAATGTTTTAGATTTTTTTCTATATAGTCTTTTTTTGTCATCATTGATAACTGTCATGTATATATATATATATATATATATATATATATATATATATATATATATATATATATATATATATATATATATATATATATATATATATATATATATATATATATATATATATATATATATTTATATATATATATATATAAATTGTAATCAATATTTTAGATTTATAGAGAAACATACATTTTATGAAAGAATAAAGCGTTTTCTTAAAGAAATTGGGTTTTATTTAATTGATTGTAATGTTTTAAATAGTACTCCTCAAAGGAGTGAAATGCCCTGAAAATTAGGTACTCCACTGCCTCCTCTACAACGCTTTTGTTGTATGATTTCCACATAAATACTAGGAAATACTACTGCAGTTTTTTTCTCTATGATTTGTTTATTGAAATATAATTAATGTATTAAATTTAGTTTTGATTTAAATTAGAAATAAGAAAAAAAATGTTTTTTTTGGACTTGGATTGAGCAGTTTTGAGAGAATACCTTTCTATATCTATAAATTTCTTTACAGTCTAATTGATTGTCAACAGTTACTTTCTAGGATTGGTTTTAATGTCCCTAAATGTAATCTTCATCACTTTGAACTTTTTGCTGCCTTTCTATGCTAAAAGCTATGGTAGGCAAGCACTTATCGATAAAAATCTTCGTGTACTGGACCATCGTAGTAAAATATGGATGCACACTGTCTGGTTTAAAAAATAGAATAACAAATGTAACACAAGATACTATAATAATATGAGGTCTAGTAACATGGGATGTAAAGTGCAGTGTTGTTTGAGTATTTTAGTATGTAGAATGTTTTAGATTTTTTTCTATATAGTCTTTTTTTGTCATCATTGATAACTGTCATGTGTATATATATATATATATATATATATATATATATATATATATATATATATATATATATATATATATATATATATATATATATATATATATATATATATATATATATATATATATATATATATATATATATATATATATATATATATATATATATATATATATATATATATATATATATATATATATATATATATATATATATATATATATATAAATTGTAATCAATATTTTAGATTTATAGAGAAACATACATTTTATGAAAGAATAAAGCGTTTTCTTAAAGAAATTGGGTTTTATTTAATTGACTGTAATGTTTTAAATAGTACTCCTCAAAGGAGTGAAATGCCCTGAAAATTAGGTACTCCACTGCCTCCTCTACAACGCTTTTGTTGTATGATTTCCACATAAATACTAGGAAATACTACTGCAGTTTTTTCTCTATGATTTGTTTATTGAAATATAATTAATGTATTAAATTTAGTTTTGATTTAAATTGGAAATAAGAAAAAAAATGTTTTTTTTAACAAAAAAAACCTAAAAAAAAATCACTTAATGTTAATAAAATACAGTTGGAGAAAGTAATGTTCATATTAAAAAATTACTTTTGCCTCAAAATAAAAAGAATTTATATTTTGAAATAAGATTTTGTCAGTTAATAGATCTGATAAGACTTGATTCTAGCTACCTCACTATTTTTCCTTACGCTCCTCAAAGTATGAAACTTTATTTTCCTAGGGGTAGGCACATGAATATACTCTATATTGAAACTGACCAACAAATTATCCTTTAGAAAACCCACTTTATTAAAACTTTGTTATGTTTGGTTAGCAGACATTTTAAAAGCATTGTAGGTATGGTGCCTGATGAATAATGCTTTTCTTTTACGGGCGAAATAATACACTAGACTAGGGAAAATGTACAAAAATATATTCATATTGCTCACACTTTGAACATATTTTTATTAGAAAAATATAAAATGTTTAAGCTTGAAAACTCGAGAAACCAGAGTTAGAGGGAATAAATGAACAACTTGAAAACTTGTACTTGGCTCATTGCTTTTTAACAGTTTTTTTTCTTAACTTTAATTTACTGCTCTGCTACTTTTATACCTGTCCATAAGGCAGTGAAAAAAGGAGGGGGGGGCTTGCCAGTCTTCACCTGAAATTTTAAACAATATAAATAAAAACACTTGTTTAATTAATTTATATATATAGAAAATGTGAGATTTTATACAGAGAGTTACTTCGCAAGATGTCATTTGGTTTTCGTAGACTATTAAAAATAATTATAAACAAGCATATTTAAAATAGGTAGAGGTAAAAACCAAATCGAGAAAAATTAAGGGTAAGTTTTACAGAAATAGTAAACTATAAAAAATAAAAATATAGAACATTTAAAAAACAGGTAAAATAAAATACAGTTAATCTGCTGCCACTCCCAATGAAAAAATATTCTTTTTAAACTAACACCTTAAAGATTATATACAACTTTTTTTGAGCAAAGTAGAACCTTAAATTAAAATAGGTAGAACTTGAATCTACCATTGTATCAAGAATTTAGTGAACAAATAAATTTTAGGATATATCCCCTTTCTTTTTCTTATTGTTTTCTATGAGTAATACTATTTTCAAATGACCCCACTAGATAGAACCAAACAAAACTCTTAATTTAAAATTAGGAATTGTACAACTAGTATAGTATACTATTCTCAAGAACCATGACTAAAGCATTGAGTACCTACTTGGTATAGGGTGTATATCCGAATTATTAAATATATATTTGTTTTTCAACTTTTTTTAACTGGTGAAGGTAAACACATACAAAAAGAAAATCAAAACATTAACAAAATAAAAAATGAGTTGAAGCCTTGGTTTAAAGATAATTCTGTATTGATTGAGAAGAAAATTGGTTTTTTGTAATTATTATCCAGAGTTCTTGGACAACATTTCAGCCAGGTCTTACAGGTCTTTGATTTTGTATTCAGACATTACTACAGAAATTATACACACATTTTCATTGTGAAAACAAGAAGTAGGTACAGACATAATAGCTTAGTGTATAATCAAAAATAAAGGTTTGACTGAAGGTTTACAGGTAAAAGTTTTGAGGGTAGTTATCTTCAAAAAGTAATTGTAAATTATGTATGCAAAAATATTTACCTTATATCAATTTTTGTCCTGCTTTTGCACAAAAATCCATCTTGGGGAAAAAGTTGTCCAATTCATAGGGATCCATTTTTGCAATAAATACATTTAATACTTCCGTACAATTAATGGAAATCTGTAAATACCTAGAGGGAATCTGAAAGAATGTAAAAATAACAAAATTAATAATATGTAAAAGCATTGAGAACCTTCTAGAGCCTGTAGAAAATACCTTAATACCCAACAAAACTATCACAATCGACGTCACTAGTTTGGGGTGCATTTTGACGGCTGGCTACATACTCAAATTCTGAACGGTTAAACTCCGTTTTTTATTGCATTTTTGTTATATATATTTGGATCTAAGGAACATAATTATGTACATAAAAAAATTAACATGCCAAAATAATAGGTTATGTTATGATGTTGACATCTGAACGCAGCGAACATATGTTTTCTAGGTACTGTGGCTCAAATAAAGCTTTCTTTGCTTCAGAGGAGCACACGATGATGCCCGATGCACAGTAGGATGGATGAACATTAGGATCGGTGATAGTATCTCACCGGAGACGGAGTACTATCACTGTGCATCGGGCATCATCGTGTGCTCCTTTGACGCGAAGAACGCTTTATTTGAGCCACAGTACCTAGAAAACATATGTTCGTTGCTTTCAAATGTCAACATCATAACATAACCCATTATTTTGGCAGGTTAATATTTTTATGTACATAATGATGTTCCTTAGATCCAAATATATATATAACAAAAATGCAATAAAAATCGGTGTTTAACAGTTCAGAATTTGAGTATGTAGCCCGCCGTCAAAATGCACCCCAAACTAGTGACGTCGATTGTGATAGTTTTGTTAGGTATTAAGGTATTTTCTACAGGCTCCAGAAGGCTTGTTTGTACAAACGTTTTCAACGCTTTTACATATTATCAATATTGTTATTTTTACATTTTTTTCAGACTCCCTCTAAGTATTTACAGATTTCTATTAATTGTACCAAAGTATTAATGTATTTTTTCTCCATATTGCAAAAATGGATCCCCAAGAATTGGACAACTTTTTTCCTTAAGATGAATTTTTGTATAAAAGCAGGACAAAATTGATATAAGGTAAATATTTTTGCATACATAATTTACAATCATTTTTTGAAGATAACTAACCTCAAAACTTTTACCTGTAAACCTTCAGTCAAACCTTTATTTTTAATCGTACATTATTATGTCTGTACCTACTTCTACGATGAAAATGTGTGTATCATTTCTTTAGTAATGTCTGAACACAAAATCAAAGACCTGGCTGAAATGTTGTCCAAGAACTCTGGATAATAATTACAAAAAACCAATTTTGTTCTCAATCAATACAGAATTATCTTTAAACCAAAGCTTCAACTCATTTTTGATTTTTTTAATGGTTTGACGTTCTTTTTACCTGCGCCAGTTAAAAAAAGTTGAAAAACAAGTATATATTTAATAATTCGGATATACACTCTATACCAAGTAGGTACTCAGTGCTTTAATCATAGTCCTTGAGAATAGTATACTATACTAGTTGTACAATTCCTAATTTTAAATTAGGATTTTGGTTTGGTTCTATCTAGTGGGGTCATTTGGAAAGAGTTTTACTCATAGAAAACAATAAAAAAAAAGAAAGGGTATATATCCTAAAATTTATTTGTTCACTAAATTCTTGATGCAATGGTGGATTCAAGTTCAACCTATTTTAATTTAAGGTTCTACTTTCCTCCTTGTATACAATTTTTATAGGTGTTAATTTAAAAAGAATATTTTTTCATTGGGAGTGGCAGCAGATATGAAATGTTAATGTACATTTGTGCAGTGATTGAAGTAATTGAGGGTTTAACTATATTTTATTTTACCTGTTCTTTAAATGTTCTATATTTTCATTTTTTATACAGTTTATTATTTCTGTAAAACTTACCCTTAATTTTTCCCAGTTTGATTTTTACCTTTACCTATTTTAAATATGATTTATGCTTGTTTATAATTATTTTTAGTAGTTTATAGTCTACGAAAACCAAATGACACCTTGCGAAGGAACTCTCTGTTTAAAATCTCACATTTTCTATTTATATAAATTAATTAAACAAGTGTTTTTATTTGTATTTTTTAAAATTTCAGGTGAAGACTGGCAAGCCCCCCCCCCCTTCTTTCACTGCCTTATGGACAGGTATAAAAGTAGCAGAGCAGTAAATTAAAGTTAAGAAAAAAGACTGTTAGTCAATGTTGAAAAGCAATGAGGCAAATACAAGTTTTCAAGTGGTTGTTCATTTATTCCCTCTAACTCTGGTTTCTCGAGTTTTCAAGCTTAAAAATTTTATGTTTTTCTAATAAAATTGTGTGAGCAATATGAATATATTTTATACATTTTTCCAAGTCTAGTGTATTATTTCCCCTGTAAAAGAAAATCATTATTCATCCAGCATCATACCTACAATGCTTTTAAAATGTCTGCCAACCAAACATACAAAGTTTTGATAAAGTAGGTTCTCTAAAGGGTAATTTGTTGGTCAGTTTTAAAGAGTGTATTCGTGTACCTACCGCTAGGAAAATAAATAGTTTCATACTTTGAGGAGCATAAGGGACAATAGTGAGGTAGCTAGAATCCACTCTTATCAGATCTATTAACTGACAAAATCTTATTTCAAAATATAAATTCTTTTTATTTTGAGGCAAAAGTAATTTTTAAATATGAACATTACTTTCCCCAACTGTATTTTATTAACATTAAGCGATTTTTTAGGTTTTTTTTTTTGTTAAAAAAAATTTTTTTGGTTATTTCTGATTTAAATCAAAACTAAATGTAATATATTAATAATATTTCAATAAACAAATTAAAAAAAAAACTGCAGTAGTATTTCCTAGTATTCATGTGGAAATCATACAACAAAAGCCTTATATAGGAGGCAATGGAGTACCTAATTTCCAGGGCATTTCACTCCTTTGAGGAGTACTTTTTTAAACATTACAATCAGTAAAATAAAACCCAATTTCTTTAGGAAAACGCTTTATTCTTTCATAAAATGTATGTTTCTCTATAAATCTAAAATATTGATTACGATACATATATATATATATATATATATATATATATATATATATATATATATATATATATATATATATATATATATATATATATATATATATATATATATATATATATATATATATATATATATATATATATATATATATATATATATATATATATATATATATATATATATATATATATATATATATATATATATATATATATATATATGTATATATACACATGACAGTTATCAATGATATGACAAAAAAAACTATATAGAAAAAGATCTAAAACATTCTATATACTAAAATACTCAAAACACTGCACTTTACATCCCATGTTACTAGACCCTATATTATTATAGTATTTTGTGGTACATTTGTTATTCTACTTTTTAAACCAGACAGTGTGCAGCCGTATTTTACTATGATGGTCCAGTACACGAAGAGTTTTATCGATAGGTGTTTGCCTACCATAGCTTGTAGCATCGAAAGTTCAAAGTGATGAAGATTACATTTAGGGACATTAAAACAAATCCTAGAAAGTAACTGTTGACAATCAATTAGACTGTAAAGAAAATTATAGATATAGCAAGGTCAAAATAATAATTGTCTTTTCTCAAAAGCGCTCAATCTAAGTCTAACAAGCATGACCACTCTATGACACTCCTGAATATTCAGTGGAAGTTCAGAGTATTGAGAGTGATAAGCCCAAGCATTTTTTGGAGCCCTGCAAGCTTATATTGGAAATATGCTGAAAGAAGTTCAATTTCACATGAACTACATACTCCAAGGTCCTTCACTGATTCAGAGAAACTGAGGTTAACACTGTGTAGCTTGTAATTTGAGTTAAACTTTATGCCCCCTATGAAATCAGATAAAGCAGCATTTTCCTATGTTGAGTTGTAAGTTATTTGTTTGCGACCACTCCCATAGAGCATCCAAATCATTTTGGAGGAACAAAATGTCATCAATATTGTGGATCCTCGTGTATAAAAGTTTCGAGCAGCAGTTTTACCCTCTAGAAAACACAGTATTAGGAAAACTATTATAGTTACGCTTGTCTTTGATGAACCTCCCAAAAATATCTAACACTGAGCTGTAATGAGTATTCAGTTTCACAAATATACACAGCATAACATATTAATTAGGATTCAGTTTCACAAATATACACCTCATAACACATCATGCTGCTACGCAATGACCTAAGGTTTGCAAATGATTCATAATCCCAGTGGAATCGAGATGACATATACTTTCTGTGCATTCTTTTTTTCTTACAGATAAGATGATTCAATGTAGGACTAAACTGTTTCAAAAATGAAGAACTTTTAATGTGCTTTTAGGGAACAACCAGTTTATAGCCACCTAGATTATCTGACTCAGTCTTTCTGCAGCCAAGCTCGTAATCAGATCTCAATATTTTGCTCAATCAATATTGACTAAGTAATCCTCGCAACATTGCACTGCTGTCTGCTAGTTCTTTAGTTACTAGGCCAGATTGCATTTGGGAAATTAAAAATAAAAACATGGCATGGATGTTTATCATGTATCTTAAAAACTGAAGAACAATTTAATTAATAATTAATGTAAATATAAAATAATGATTACAAAAAAAATGGTGTAGGATATCCCTGAAAAGCAAGTTATGATATCGATACATTTTTCAGTTTTGCGGCCCCGATACCTATTATGCCTACAAAATAAATATTAGTATAATTCCACTTTTTTGAGAATATCTTGTACAAAAATAATCTAAAATAAAGCAAATATTCGTAAGAAATACACAATCAATAATTGTAGCAATAAATATGATCAGTACTTAGTAATTATTAATTAGGTATGTCACGTTTATATTGATAAAAACAACTTCTGAAAAAATTCACTATATTATTTATATTCTGCACGTCAGCACATTTGATTGTCTATAAATCCATCTTATCTTCTATTCTTGTCAGACAGAGCTCCATTCGGGTGGTAGGACAGATGAACATTAGCACAAATGCGATAATACCATCTCACCGTGGCTGCGGCGTTGATCGGGAAACGATGAGATTCGTAGAAGACGGTGCCGCGCAATATTATTATGGTTTATTGATCACCCAACGTTATTATTTAATCCAACAAAAAATCTATCTCTTTAGCCGTTAACAGGGCCGTAGCAATTATAGGTCTTGACAATAAGAAAAAAACTTTGTGTTACCACATTTTTGGCTTCAAGTTAACGTAGATAAATTAATTTTTGACTCGACGCGGGCTTTCCTTTCCTCGGCACTTATTATTAACCAGCATTGATGATGTTTTTTTAGTCCGAAATATCAGAAAAATGTTAAATGTGATACGCTGTTGGATTTAGAATTAAAGTTACTATTTATTAAGAAGAACATAAAATTTTTGACTATTTAAAAAGTTTATGATGAACGTTCGGGGATAAATCGTCGAATCGTAAACTTAAAATCGTATAATTAAATAAAATATTTTAGTAGAGGGATTATGGTGGCTGTGATGATTTTGACATTTATCTGAAAATATCTTTTTAAAAACACTTGGTAATAAATTAAAACGATTTTCAAATATTTCTTCAAAATGTCCTTAATTTCAAAACGGCATTTGATTGAGTACAAAACTGGGCAACTTTGCCACAATTTAAACTTTTCTATATCTCGTATAGCTTCTCCCAATAGTCACCCTAGAAACTGGAATATCTTGTACACCATGTTAGCGATTTTCCATACGTTTTTTTAAATTAAAAATTAAAGGAAAATATTGTTCATAAAAGATTTTAATTTTTTTTACAAAACGTAATATAGAAATAATACATATTCAAAACAATAGGTAAATAAATATGCAATGTTTGCATTAAAAAGATAATGAAAATTTAGACAAAATGTGAAAATAAACTTACATTTAACTACTAAATAGGTACTATCCATAAATATTGAATACATACAATTTACGCAACGGGTGTTCTTTTTACTTCCCTCGTAAAAGTGAAGTATTGTAATCGTGAAAAAATCCAATTCCATCGGTCTGTCTGTCTGTCTATTCGAGGCGTAGCTAAAAAACTACTTATCCGATTGACTTCAAATTTTTGTCAAAAATTAAGGGTCATATGGGGATAACGTGGTAACATTTTGGTAAATCCAATATGGCGGAACAAATGCCTGCATAATAAAATATTTATAAATTCAGCCTGAAAAAACTACTTAATGGTTTGATTTTAAATTGTGTGCCATAACTAGTTGTGGTATAGGGATCAACTAGTAAAATAACGGTATTAATTCAAGATGGCGGAACAAAATGGCGGTCAAATAAAATGTTTGAAAAAATCACCCTCTCAGGTTTTGCACATCTTTACGTTTTAGCATCGCTAGATGCCAACAAATGTGTTTTATCAATTCTGTCGTTCTGTCTGTCAGTTTGCGGCATAGCTTAAAGACTACTTACCCGATTTGCTTCAAATTTTGGTCAAAAATTAAGGGTCATATGGGTATGACTATGGTATGAATATGGTGATATTTTGGTAAAAATCCAAAATGGCGACCTAGTGTACAATGTTAAACATTGTTTGTTAGGGTGGTGTATTATTTGTGGTTGAGATTCAGTTAAAAAAAACAAGTTTTTTATAAATTGTCAATGTTTCGCAATCAATTGTTGCATCCTAAGGACATATATATATATATATATATATATATATATATATATATATATATATATATATATATATATATATATCTAATATCGGGCATGAAACCCATATTATCAGAACTTTTAATCCGTTGTTCCTCATATATTTCCCAGATATTAAGTTTCTAAATGGTTTTCGTTAACAATCCTCTTGTTTTTATGTTAGAGTGATGTATTATTTGGGGTTAGGATCTAGTAAAAAAAAACAACAGTCTATTTTTAAATAGTCGACTGTATTGTTGCATCTTCAGGATAGAAAGGTAGATTTTATATCCAGTATGAAACCCATATTATGTCTTTACGTATTCCGTTTGTTCGCAGATATTTCCCAGATATTAAGTTGCTAAATGGTTTTGGGTAACGATTCTCATGTTATTTTACAGTGGTGTTTTATTTGGAGTTAGGATCCAGTAAAATAAAAGACTTTTTTAATATGTCGACGTTTTGAAACTTTATTGTTGCATCCTCAGGACACATATAGATTTTATATCCTGCATGAAACCCATATTTTCACTCTTTGCCTACTACGTTGGACCGCAGATATTTCCTATATTAAGTTTCTAAATGGTCTTCGTTAACGATCCTCTTGTTTTTATGTTAGAGTGGTGTATTATTTGGGATTAGAGCCCAGTAAATAAGCAAATGTCTTTTTTAAATTTTCCACGTTTCGCAACTTTATTGTTGCATCCTCAGGACACAATTTTATATACTGCATGATACCCCTATTATCAGTCTATACCTACTCCGTTGGTTCGCAGATATTTCCCAGAATTAAATTTCTAAATGGTTTTCGTTAACGATCTTCTTGTGGTTGTGTTATAGTGGTGTATTTTTTTGGGTTAGGAAATATCTGCAGACCAATGGAGTAGGTAAAGACTAATATGGCTTTCATAGGAAAGGATAGAAAATCTATGTGCCCTGAGGATGCAACAATAAATTGGCGAAACATTGATTTTTTTACTGGATCCTAACGCCAAATAATACACCACTCTAACATAACAACAAGGGGATCGTTAATGAAAACCATTCTGAAACTTAATATCTGCGGACCAACGGAGTAGGTAAAGATGATAATATGGGTTTCATTTTAAAATCGCAAAACAAAAAACCTCTTGAGCATTTGATTTTAAATTTTGCAGAAAAATTAAATGTGAAAATGGGATACTTATTGAATTTATTTTAAATTATGCCCAAAAGTCAAATGTGGCATAGATAGAAAGGAAATGGTAAACATATTGGTGGGAATCCAATAGGAACAAAATGGCGCCCAATAAAAATGAAAAGACAGTATATGTAACACATATATACAGTGGCTCTGTACTGAACTAACTTGGATCACCCTTCACTTTTCCTAATAAAAGTAAGAATTCATAACGAGGGAAGTTCCGAGTAAAGGAATTTACCGATTTTTTTACATACTACAACATGAAAGTTATATTTAGTTATTTAATTTTAAATTTTAACGCGCCCTATATATGCAGATTTTTAAATATTAGTATATTTATATTATATTTTTGTTAACGCCATTTTGCTGCTATTACTTAAATAATTATGCGAAACGTCCAAATTACTGCTTGAGAAATTTTCTCTGTAAATATAGGAAAAAATCCTTGTGCTAGTTTATTAATACAAAATAAAGCAGATTGTTTTAGGTCTACCTTAAAATCGAAATTTTAATTTACAAATTATTGTTACTTACCTTTTTTTTAAGACAAAATTTATTTTTTACATTATTCTGAACTAATAAAGTTACAGGATGTCCCATTATCTCTGACTAATAAAATCCTTCATCAGTGCTAATTTATTATGAGGAACGAAACATCGGGTCAAAAATCTAATCACGTCATATTGTCGACGAAAATAAATGGCAATGAGAATGGATTTTTAATTCCGGAGTAGAACAAAAAAGTGAAATATTTTTGAATTAGGTACTTCTTTTCTGATTCTAATAAAAGAGGTAGAGATAAATAAATTTTACATTTCCATTATTTTTGTCCACTTTAAGATAACGTAGGTAATTTAATTTTTTACCTGACGCGGGCTTTCCGTTCTTCGGCAATCATTATTAACTAGCATTGATGATGGTTTTTTAGTCCGAAATATCGGAAAAATGATAGGTGTGATATGCTGTTAGATTTAGAATTGAAATTACTGTTTATTAAAAAGAATACAACATGTTTGACTATTTAAAAAGCAAAGTTTATGATGTTCGTTCGGTGATTAATCGTCGCATCGTAAACTTAATAACGTATTTTGGTAGAAGGAAAAAGGTGGCTGTGATGATGTAACATTTATTTAAAAATATATTTTTAAAAAACTCGGTAGAAAACTAAAAGGATTTTCAAAAATCTCTATTTTTCCGGATATCTATAAATATCCTCAATTTCAAATTTGGGCAATTTTTTTACAGTTTACACTTTTCCATATCTCGTATAGCTTATCCCTCCTAGAATTGAGATGTTCACCATGTGCGCTATTTTCTCTTTTTTTTAAATGGAAAAATAAAGAAAAATTGTTCATAGAAGATTTTTATTTTTTTTTACAATGACTTAGGGCATAGATAAATAAAAGCAAAGTTTAAATAAAATAACTTTAGTTCAAAATTTTCAAACAAAACATGTACTTAAAAAATAATACATAATCAAAACAAAAGGTAAATAAATATGCAAAGTTTGCATTAAAAAGAAAATGAAAATTTAGAAAAAAACGTTAAAATAAACTTACATTTAACTATTAAATAAGTACTATCCATAAATATTGAAGACATACAATTTACGCAACTGGTGTTCTTTTTACTTCCCTCGTAAAAGGGAAGTACTGTAATTGTGAAAAAATTACTCTCCGAGATTTTTTCGGATCTTTACGTTTTAGGGTCCCTAGATGACGAAAAACATCTTTTCTCGATTCCATCGTCCTGTCTGTGTTTTTTTACATACTAACATAAAAGTTATATTTAGTTATTTAATTTTAAATTTTAGCGCGCGCTATACCTGTAGATTTTTAAATATTAACATAGTATATTTTTGTTAATGCCATTTTGCTGGTATTACTTAAATAATTATGCGAAACGTCCAAATTTCTGCTTAAGGCATTTTTTCCTTAAATTATTTTCGTGAATTAAACACATGTTAACTAGGTCCCGCGATTTCGTTCGCGTATGACGCTAACGAAAGGGATATAAATAGGTAGGCACTTAGATCGCCTTATTTTTTTTTAATTTTTCAATTTTTGTCAACAGGGGCTTGATAGATTTTTGTTTATAAATTATTTCCGATTTTCAGTGGCCCAGTTTTTTTAAACACCCTGTACAAATTTTTAAGAAACCTTAAAATATGTTAAATAACCAAATAAAATACCCGAGCTTAAGGGTTTTGTCGAAAAACCAACCGTTTTTTTTTAATAAAAAATATTGTAATATTTAAGGGGCAGTTTCACCGCCGAGTTTTGAAAAATTCCTTCTTATCCAACCTCTACATTCTACTACCAACCAAAATGCATGTTTTTTCGTCAAGCAGTTTGAGCAGAATCTTGATCAAACCGTGACCCGATTTTTTTGAAACGCCCTGTATACAATACAAAAAATAGATGTGAAAGGTCTCAGTTACCAGACGATCATTTAAAAAAAATCATATAAATCGGTGCACGTTTTTTTTAAATAGCAAACCATTGTTTTGTTGTTTTGAATTATTTCACTGAATTGAAGTGGTAAATATTAAACTTACCATCACGGTCAGGAAAGGAAACCGAAAAAATTATGTATTCGACAAAATTCTTATTTTTCTATGTGGTTTATTTTCCAAATCTTTATTCTTTACATTGATACATACCACCATTTTGTTACGTCATGTTGAACTCGTACCAGTATATCACATTCAGTTGAATAAGATTTTTTGCGTTCATTTAAAAAAGAAATATTTGGCCGCCATTTTGTTCCGCCATCTTGAATTCCTACCACAACTTTACCAATGTATCTATATCACATTTAATGCATGCATACATTTTGAAATTAATCTAATGAGTAGTTCTTGCTGGTTGATTTTTTAAATATTTTACTAGGCCGGTATTTTGTTTTACTATCTTATATTCATACCTACCAATATATTACCAGTTTATTCCTATGCAACATTTGTTTTTTGTGCAACATTTGAGGAAATTGGATAACTAGTTTTTTAAATAATACTTTTTTAAAGTTTCTTAAGGCCGACATCTTGTTCGGGCATATTCAATTTTTACCAAAATATTTCTAGGTCATCCCCATATGACTCTTAAACCAGACAGACGAACCGATGGCAATAAAAACATTTTTTGGTATCTAGGGGGGCTAAAACCTGAAAATATTTAAAACCTGAGAGGGTGATTTTTTCACGATTATAAATATTTTATTTGGTCGCTATTTTGTTTACCTATCTTGAATTATACCTCAATTAGTTATGGCACACAGTTTGAAATCAGTAGTTTCTTTCAGGCTAAATTTATAAATATTCCATTAAGCCGCCATTTTGAATTCGTACTACAATTTTACCAGTTGATTTTTACATAATTCTTGATTTTTGTGCAAAATTTAAAATAAATTGGTTAAGTAGTTTTTAGTAATAATTTCACTAGGCCGCTATTTTGTTTTGACATTGGATTTTTACCAAAATATTACCAGGTCATTCCCATATGACCCTTAATCACAGAATTAAACTGTGCCTTAATTTTTGACCATAATTTGTAGTCAATCGGGTAAGTAGTTTTTAGCTATGCCGATCCGGATCGACAGACAGACCGACAGAATTAAGAAAACATGTTTTTCGGCGTCTTGGGACCCTGAAACCTAAAGGTCTGAATAAATCTCGTAGGGTCTTGAATTCGTAACACAACTTTACCAGTTCACTAGTTACTAGGTCACGCTTAATGCTTGCATAAAATTTGAAATTAATGTAATTTTGTTTTTCTATCTTATATTCATACCAAAATGTTACCGGGTTCATTCCCATGATTTTTGGGCGAAAATTGAAAAATTGGATAATTAGTTTTTTAGTAGTCATTTTTTTAACGTTTCACTAGGTCGCCATCTGGTTCCGGCATATCGGAATTTTATCAAAACATTACCAGGTCACCCACATGTGACCATCAATTGTTGACTAAAATTTGAAGTTAATCTAATGAGTAGTTTTTAAGCTATGCCGCGAACTGAGAGACAGACAGGCAAACCGACAAACGGACCGAGGAAATTGATAAAATATTTTTTGGAATCTAGGGACGCTAAAACCTGAAAATATGTAAAATCTGAAACGGTGATTTTTTCCCGATTATAAATATTTTATTTGGCCGCCATGGTGTTTCGCTATTTTGAATTAGTACCACAGCTTTACTAGTTCTACTTTGTACCACTATTAGTTATGAAACACAATTTGAAATCCTCCATTAAGTAGTTTTTCAGGCTGAATTTTAGAATATTTTATTAAACCGCCTTTTTGCTCTTGATTTTTTGATTTCTGTACACAATTTTAGATAAATTGGATAAGTAATTTTTTAGTAAAATTTTTTATAACATTTCAGTAAGGCACCATTTTGTTTTGCCATATTGGATTTTTACCAAAATGTTACCATGTCATCCCCAGATAACCCTTAATTTTTGTTCAAAATATAAAGTCAATCCGGTAAGTACTTTTTTAGCTATGCCGTGAACAGGCAAAACATGTTTTTCGGCATCTAGGGACCTTGACACCTGAAGATCTGAAATAACCTCGGAGGCTGATTTTTTCATGATTTCAATATCTCCCTTTTACGAGGGAAGTGAAAATAAAATAGGAACGTGCCAACCGTTTTGCTCCGGGCTTTCGCTAAGTCAAACCGTTTGGATATTACAGGTTATCAAAATTATAAAATGAAAATTTTCTTCAATATTTTAAAATTAATTAAAATAATTTATTCTTTCTTCAGGGCTCTATAATAACATAATTATCAGAAAATTTAGGACCTTTTTACAATTAAAAAGTACTTACACTAATTAAAATGAAAAGACAATTTTGAGTGAATTTTCAGAAGATATAAAATTATATATTTGACATATTTAACGTATTTCTGTCATTATTATTTAATAGAAAAACAATTGGTTTTAAGTTGTTTATTTCTTGTCAAATGATGTCAAAATTTTAGTAGTTAAAATCTATTCAATTTTATATTTTCTGAAAATTCCCTCAATATTGTCTTTGCATTTTAATTAGTGTAAGTACTTTTTAATTGTAAAAAAAAGTCCTAAATCTTCTGATAATTAGGTTATTATAGAGCCCTAAAGAAGAAATGAGTTATTTCGAAAGCTTGGCTATTAGAAAAAAAATGTATTATACACTTTTTGACAGAATCCCCGTTATTTCTTTATACTATTGGTATATATAGTATCTAATCAAGAGAAGAAAGTTCAAATACTCAGAGTTTCAAAAAAAGATCAAATCCCTGTGAGGTAACACTTGTAAGATTGTTAGGACCCTGCGTAGTTTATTCTTTATTTCAATTTAATTTTAGGAAGGACATTCCAAAAATAAGATTCAAAATAAAAAACACTTACCTTTCCAAAATATAGGAACGGCATTTTTCTTCAGTAATTGTCTTTCGCCACTTGAATACATATCGCGTTTAGAAAGATGATTTTCACATAAACGTTTATTTATTCAACATTGCCACAGTTTCGTACCCATTGACAGATAATGTCGGGCCTCGTCACGGGGAATTTAAAGCTCACCAAATCATTTTTATTTTTTCTTTTATTGTTGCATCCACATACGCACACTCTATTTTTCTGGCAGACATACTTGCTTTAATTAACAGTTTCACAAGAATGAAACGAACTCTAGTTTCGTACCGCTAAAAATTCACGAGTTTGGCTCGAAAACGAGTAAAAAAACAATAACCACTATGATGTAAACAATACAGGCACCGTATATAAACTACGAATTTAAATATGGTGATACAGGTAAGCGATTCGTACATCTACGCCGATTATCCGATCTATCCGCTGTTTCGCTGTAAACGACTGGCAGCCCGCGGCGCAAGCAAATCTCGGACACCTTTCCTGGCGGCGACGATGTCGCCAGCTACATCTCGGACACCTTTTGTGCCACGAATTCGCCCATAAGGTTGCGCATCTTAATTTTTCCTCCAATCAACGGTAGTATCCTTGGTTGCTTGACTCTAGAGCGTGGTTAAAATCCGAGCGTAGCCGAAGCGATGTTGAGTTTTCTAGCACGTCTGCTGTTACTGAATATGCAAGCAGGTATCACACGGCAGTGGCTAGTTCTAATTGCAAGAGCGAACGAAGCGATACAAGCGAAAGAGTGCCAACTAGCAGTGAAGTTGATGCCTGTGCGATAAGTGATTATAGTGAGTTGACGCGTGTAAGGCGGATACTGTATTGTGGCGTAAAGTCGCGTAAGTTTAGTTTTGTCCTGGGCATTTTTATCGGAGAATTAAACTCGGTTCTTCTACCTTGACATTAGAAATGGCTTCTGCCTAGATGCCAAAATGTTTTCTCAATTCCGTCGGTCTTTCTGTCTGTATGTCGGTCTGCCTGTTCGCGGCATAGCTAAAAAGCTGGTAATCTGATTGGCTTTAAATTTTAGTCAAAAATTAAGGGTCATATAAGGATGACCTGGTAACATTTTGGTAAAAATCCAATATGGCGAAACAAAATGGCGTCCTAGTGAAATGTTATTACCAAAAACCAACTACTTATCCAGTTTATCTTAAATTTTGTGCAATAATTAACTGAGGAATGAAAATGAAGTGGTAAAATTGTGGTTTTTAATTCAAGATCGCGGATCAAAATGTCGACCAAATAAAATCATTCTAAACATGAAAAATCAGCTTATTTGACATACATACCTTTGAGTGTCTCTAGATGCCAAACCATATATATATATTCCGTCGGTCTGTCTAGCAGTCTGTTTGACGCTCCCTCATTTCGGGGCATAGCCCAAAAATAAATTACTCGATTGACCTCAACTTTTGTTCAAACATTAAGGATCATATGTGGATGACCTGACAATATTTTGGTAAATTCAGTTGTACTTGTTCGCTAGTGTTAATCCCGTCTGTTTGGTGTGTCAAGAATCCCTTTTAGCCTTGAAAGAATACAACTTAAAAAGACATTACGATACAAAGCATGCCACAAAGTTTGAGACATTCAAAGGACAATTACGGCAAGATAAAGTGAGAGTTCTAAAAAATCAGCTTCAACTACAGCAAGATAGTTTTCAAAAGCAGAACATTGAAAATAAAGCAAGCGTTTGAAATCAAAACCTTTTACTGATGGTGAATTTATCAAGGAATGAATGCCGCCGCTGCAGTATTGTGCCCGTCTCAAAAACAACTTTTTTCTAAAGTTAGTTTCTCCGGTGTTACTCTCACCAGAAGAACGTGCATCGAAGTTCGTATACTATTCTGTTGTGCTCGACGAAAGCACAGATTTAACCGATACCATTCAATTAGCTGTATTTATTCGGGGCATTGATGATAATTTTGAAATCACTGAAGAGATACCTGCCTTTTTTCTGATTAAAGGAACTACAAAAGGATATGATATTTATAAATCTTCGATGACAGTACTGAGACGATATATTTTAGAATTGACAAACCTTTCTGCAGTTGTAACAGACGGTGTACGATCCATGGTATGAAAAAATGAAAGGCTCGTGGGTTTGATGAAAAACAGCAGAAAGATCTTCTTTGATGCATTACCATTGTATCGTTCATCGCAAAATCCACAAATATTGATGAGGTGATGAAAGTGGTCGTAAAAACTGTGAACTTCATTAAATCACGCGGCCTCAACAACAGAGAATTCCACATTTTTTTACACGAAAATGCCAAGTATGGTGAAGTGACATTTTTTTCTGATGTTCGTTGGTTGAGCAGAGGAAAAATACTAAAACGCGTTTTTGAACTCGAGAAGGAAATCGCCTTAATTTAGTGACCCCGACTGGCTGCGCGACTTTGGATTTCTCACGGACATCACGCTGCACCTCAATGACTTGAACACCATACTACAAGGAAAAGAAAATCTCATCAACAACCTACTTGACACTGTGAAGACATTTGAGCTTAAATTGGATTTATGAAAAAATCAGTTGCGAATGTACAGATGTGGATAAATATGTAGCAGCACTAGATTTACTCAAAAAAGAGTTCCAGTCAAGGTTTTCTGGCTTCAGAGATAATGAAAATTACATCAATCCCTTTGCCCAAGTGTATCCGTTGAAGACATGCCAGGAAATTGTCAGATGGAGCTTATCGATTTGCAGTGTAATTCGAAACTGAAAAACAAGTCCGACATGGGTTTTCTTGATTTTTATTCAAAATATGTCGATCAAAACTCGTTTTCTGAAATCCGAAAAACATGCCCAGAAAATGATATGTCTATTTGGGAGGACATGTCTGTGCCAGCAGCTGTTTTCTCGTATGAAGAATGTGAAGTCTAAAACAAGGTCGAGAGTTACAGATGCACATCTGGAAGGAAGTTTGCGGGTTGCAATTACAAAAATAAAACCAAATATTGACACACTTGTCAAAAATAAACAATGCCGAAAATCGCATTGATTGATTGAACTTTTTAATCAATAAAGATTATTATACTTTGAAATTATATGTCTTTTATTTTATTGATATGGTGGTAAAGTGACGTAGACCATTGTGGCCCTTCGGAAGATGTGAAATCGATTTTTCCCTTAAACTAAGGTATTGCACATAAAAAAATGTACTCGAATGCCTATTGCTGTAAGTGCACATTATTATGAACGATATATTTTGCTATCAACTTGCATTAGTGCACATGTTTTAAAAATTATTATCTACAATTAATTATTGATTCGCTTCTACTAACGGGAATAAAACTGTATTGAATCCTGCCCATGGAAGCAAGGGAAGCAGTGCTTCCCCAAAAAAAAATTATAAAACATCTTCTAAAATGTAATTTTTGAAATAGGAAACCATTAATTTTAATGTATGCTTGGTTTCCTGTGAATCGAGCCAGAGGTTATTGAACTTTCCACCGGCTGTTTGCAATTTTTGTATTTCAGTCGCGTGCTTTAAGTGGGGGCGGAAGCTATCGTTGGAGTAGGCTCTTTGTTTGAACGGCTATCCGTGTGTTGTGTGATACGTACGTCGCGTCGTGCATGGTGCGATATGGAAGACAATAATACGGACGTGGATATGCAAATACCGTCAACTTCGGCTGTCGGTAATAACGTTGAAAATGTTGAAGAATTTAGTAAGAAGAGTGTGTGTGAATGTGTGGTGTGTGTCTTAATAATAAAGGGATTTTCAACATTAAACTTCGCTGATAAGCTTCAAATAATTTCCATAGGAAGGGCAAAACCGCCTATGAAAAATTTAACCAAAAAAATGAAAAATTGTATTAGACATTTTTATCCGGAAAAACAATACGAACAATTTAAATAGCTAACAGGTTGTGAAAATATAAGTAAACTATCTTGTTGGCCATGTTTACTTTTTGGAAATGAAAAAGGTCTCTGGAATAAAACTGGTTTTTCCGATTTAAACAATTTCCATAAAGCTGTAAACAGACACATTATGTCCAAAGCTCATTTGCAGGCCGTCATAAAAGAAAAAGTCTTCGGCAAAACCAGAATTAAACACGCCCTTAATAAACAGTAGAAATTAATGACTATATATATGATGATTGCTTAAAAAATCATTTAGAGCAGTCTAGCGTTTTTCGCGGAACGTCGAATCCAATCCAGAATGATTTAATTTCCGCTGTTGCAACCATTATTCTAAAAATAATTGAGCAGGAGATTGGCGAGGCGCGGTTCATTGCTATTGTTCTGGACAAAACAACTGATATCACTAATTTTAGCCAATTATCTATAGTAATACGCTACGTCAAAACAGACGGAAGTATTCAAGAGCGATTTTTAGGTTTTAAGACTTTGTCCGAAAATCGTACAGCAGATGCATTATATACCGTAGTTTATAACGTTACTAAAGAAATTAATGGAGAGAAAAAATTAGGTGCTCAAATCTTAGATGGAGCTGCAGTGATGGCAGAATAATTAGGGGGTTTGCAAGCTAAAGTTCGAGAAACTTTCCCAAGTGCTGTGTTTGTCCATTGTTTTGCTCATAAATTAAATTTAGTTTTATCCCAGTCCATCAATAACATTAGAGATTGTAAGGTATTTTTCGTTACTTTAAGTGGCATGGCTGCTTTTTTTTCCAAGTCAACAAAACGTACACAAGCTTTGGACTCCATTGTCCACAAACGATTGCCCAAAGTAGCTCCTACTAGGTGGAACTATAATGGAAGACTTGTGTTAACAGTATCTAAAAATCGTGAATCACTGATTGAACTATTTGAGAACATAATAGAAAATAATGAAACGTGGGGCTCAGAACCAATAAATAGTTCGAGGGAGTTTTTGGACTGTTTGAAACGAGATTTTAATTTTAATTATTTGTTGAACATATTTTCAGAAATATTTTCATTCTCGGACAATGTTTTTAATATATTCCAAACTAAAACAAATGATATTGCTTTTTGCCTGAAAAAAGTAGATGATTTTAAGTCCATATTAAGCCAAGAAAGAGATGACTGACCTTTTTTGCCAAGCGTCTTCGAACAGACAATGTGGGAGATGTTCAAACATCATACAGACGCCTCTTTTATGAAATATTCGATCAAATTCAGCAACAAATAAACTATAGATTTAACGGTTTAAATGATGTGTTTAAATCTCTTCTTCTTCATTATGGCCAGTTCTTTGACCGAGTGTTACTGCGATCTGAACTAAAAGTGATTTACGAAACTGATGACATTAGCGCAAAAAATAACGCTAAGGAACTAATGCAATTTTTAAAAGACAAGGAGCTGCAAGATGCCTACAACGAAGTGTCGAAATTGTGTAAATTAGTATTGACAATACCTGCTACAAGTTCATCAGCAGAACGCAATTTTTCAACACTTAAACGTATAAAAAATTTCGTGAAAAATTCAACGGGGCAGGAGGACGTCATTGACGAATTTGCAAAAAATGATCGAAGAATCCAATTACATTACAAATAGGTAAGTTTCTAAAAATTGCTTCCTTTTCTTAAAATTTCATTGCACGCCCCTGTTACGGTCAAACATTTTCTAAAGAAATAAACAACGCTATTTTCATTCTATATATGTTTGGGTTACAACTACTTCTTTTTATAAATTTATCAGCAACGATACCTCTGCAAAGGAGTATTTAGCTTACCGAAAAAGCGCGCCATCTAAAGTCTCCCCTCCTCCGTAGCTACGCCGCTGACTTGTATTCTCTCAAACCAAGTTAACCTTTTGAACTCCAATGAAACTATTTCAATTTCCTTAAAAAAATTCTTACAACTGAAAGACACCTGAGGGAACCTTTTGACGATCAAATTTAACCGGTGTGAAATGTTAGTTTGGAAACCATTAAATTGATCAAAAGCATTTGAAGCATAGAACAATAAAAAGAAAAACACGTTAATATACAGGGTGATCCTAAATGTCGAGTAAATATTAAAGTAGGTGTTTCCTTAGATCATTTTAAGAAGAAAAGTTTATATAAATATGTGTAATTGCAGACACAGTTTTCGAAATACAGGATGTTCAAACTTAAAAGAAAAACATTCTCTTTAGTATTTCCATAACCGTAAAAGCTACTTGATTAAGATTAAGATTTGGGAAATCTTCTTTGCATTTAAAGTCTTCATTGTGACACTTTAGTTTTTATTTTAAACATGGGCGTAGGACTTCCTTAATAAAAAAGGTTGAGGGCAAGTACAAATACACAAAAAACCTATTAGTAATTTACGATACGATAAGTCGTTTTCGAGAAACAAAAACGGATTGTCTATTTATTCTTTAGGAACGTATGTGTGTGCTTGATTAGCTATATATCCAATACATTCCTTTTTTATATGAACTGTGAGAGTTTATTGAAACACCGTTAAAACGAAATAAAATAAGTCTATTGAACTAGAACAACAAAATTCACATCCGACTTCTTGCAAGTCCAAAAACAGAGTCTTCCTCTAATATTAATACAAATTTCAAGAAACATAAAGTTCCACCCCTTGTGCCAAAATTCCTCACTTTGATTGGTCCTATTCGTTGGCAAAAGGGGTTTTTTTCTATCTTCGTAAACTTTCCCATGGTCAAAATAAAAACATTCATTACAGATAGTAAAATGAGAATTTGGAGAAAGCTTTACTAAGAAGGGTCGTTTCGGTATTTTCCTATCATAAACCCTAAATGCAATAAACAGTTCACTATCGGTGATGGTTCCTATTATCAAACGTGCAACAACATAAAATCGTACAAAGAAGTGTTGTAAAAATAAAAATTAACGGATAGCATACAAGAACCTTAAAACTAAATTAGACTCTAAATGCCGATGGAAATTCCCACAATTATGTACAGAAACATAAGTACCTACAAATTGTTACATTTCTCAATAGCAATAGATAATTAGCCTAGATTAAAAAAGTAAATGTAAAATAAAATAAATATGTACAGTATGTAACAATGAAAAGAAAAACAAATATATACAGTGTGATATGCGCAAATTTTAACTTTGGCAGACAAATGTGGGAGACATTCAGTCGCCACAATTCAAAGAAAATGAATTATATTTTGACGCACGTCTTTGGCACCCCTTTGTACCTCTGTTTCAGTTTTGGATGGATTTGGAATTACCCAAAATTATACAAAAGTGTTTAGGCTAGTGTTGTAGAATGAGATTATTTTCAACACTAAGGTGTAAAGGGCTCGCAAAATTACTCCATATCCTACAATGAATAAATTATATGTGGCAAGATACCGCAGTGAGGATAAAATAAAAGTCACCGGTCTTGCTTGTTTTATTTTTTTTTAGCATAGACTGTGATAAATTCATAGCGGAGTAACGAAAACTGGGTTTCTGTGTAGTATGATGCAATTACATCGTTGTTTGAGTAAGTCAAACAACCATTAAATTATTTAATATGGTTGTTTGCTCTCAAAATAAAACCTAAACTTTCTGTGTTTTACAACAGGTTTATTGCTAATTAAAAATCGTTATGTCTAAAAATCGCAACAGATCATTTTGATATATTTTTTACTAGTTATCATTTTTGACAAATTAACGATATTTTTTGAATTCTAAATTTAAGAAAAAATTACTGCATCAAAGTATGATATGATTTCATTGTGGCACATCATTAAAATTATAATTAATTTATAAACAAGTATGGTTTTTAACCTAACGTTTGAATTTTTAGACTTATTTCTTAGTTGAATTATCGTAGTTTGTCAAAATATTAAGATTTTAATGGTGAATATGAAAATGGCTATTCATACAACAATGAAGTGTAGTCATGAAGAGACCGGATTGTACGCAACATTTCGACTTACTTTTACGGTACCACAAATACCACGATACACGACACGATGCAAAACTGCTTCCGCCTCCGATGATCCGAACGCACTAATTCACATTAATTCTATAACAAGCGAATAAGCGCCTGTAGCCTGCAGCAGCACTTTATGCCGCTCCCAATCTCTATTTGGCTTATAGATCTTCACCATTGTGTTTCCATAGCAACCGCCGTAAACAAATCTAAGTGCGAAAGCCGGCGTGAGGGGGAGTCTGAAGCGGAATTTTTTACTTCTGATTGTAATTCCCTTATGGGCCGCTCTTATGAAGAGGTGTTCAGCGCGCTACGTTTTTAAGTCATTATTATTTTTTGAGTGTATAAGACACTAGTTTTGATAGAAAATAATCGTATAATTATGTAAATAATGTGAATTTATATAAAATATACTATATTTTTATAATAGAAATGTAGATTATAAAATGCTTAATATTTGAAGTAAATTGATTGGAAAATGTAGGTGAAGCGGCGTTTCCCCGCGTCCCCTGGCGAGCCGCCACTGTTAATAATGTCTAATATAATAATTACTTCTAACTTTTAGTTAGAAATAATAATTTTTGTGTTATAGAGCATTATAATATAATCAATCTTTTACGTAGTTTATAAATTAAGTTTGTGAAAAATGTTTTTAGCGATATGCCAAAAACAAGTTCAGTGCAACTTTCCGAAACCTTAGTTTTTTGGATATAATTTGAAAAAGTGGTTCATCCATAAATTTTTGTGTATAGGAATTATTAAAAAAAGGTAATCTTTCAAATGTATATTTTAAATTTACCAAATTCCATGAGTAAAATTCTTTACAAGAGCCGAAAATTGTTCTACTCTACTTATGTCAGTGGTTTCGTCTGCAAGAACGGTAAAAAATTTTACTTTTTTGATTTTTTGATTGATGCTTTTTTGAATGTATGCCCAATATTATCTATGATTTAGTTCTGAATAGCTGGACTTAAATAAGTTGCGTTATCGCTTGTAGTGTTGATATGATCTAAAATAATAGAGTCGCCTCCACGAATGCGTACCTTAACAAAGATCTTATATTGCCGTCATGTGTAACTGGTTCTTCTAAAGTTAGTGTTCCAGAGGCCCCATGTCCCCTAAACGCCATCTCTTTCCGACCACAGACAATAATGGAATCGATAGTAGAAGAATTGCTAGATTTCGTTTTATTTCTTCTTCATTTCGATTAAGAAGTATTTGCTCAACATTTAATGTTTTGCCATTAGTCGTTCTCAAAAATTTTCTGCTAAAATGCAAAGTTTTTATGGTAATGGTTCGAAGCGTGATTATCAAACTGTTCTATAGCATGGTTCCAGTTCTTAAAAGCTGATACAACAAAGTTTCCAGGTTTCTGATGTTTACTTTTACCAACATCAATCTTGTGAAAAAACACTCAACTTTTACAAAATGTTCCTTGTGAAACATCACATGAAGAAAGCCAGTTAAATCTTTCCAATCAGTGGATTTGAAAATACTGTTTTTTTGTTCCAATAATTTGAGGTTTAAATTTAGTTGCTTTAGACGGGCACTATCATTGCTAGTTTCCTGTAAAAAAAGTAGGATGTCACTGGGCTGAATATACCTTTCCGTCTCTGCCGATGTTCGTGTTAGAAGAGAAATATAATGTAGAGTGCGAATATACCGAAGTTGCGTTGTTAATTGCTGTATAGGAATGGCGGTCGCTTTGGGAACATCCCTTTGGGAAACCATTTGTAATTACAGATTATAGTAGCAATAACTAAAACCTAAAACCATGTTAACGAACGGGTAAGATTTACTATTTTAAAAAATATTAGCTCTTTTAAATGCGCGTGTGTTCAAGAAAAAACACAATGTTTTAACAGAAATAGATGCTTTTCCTTAACACGGTATTGTAAAAGGTGTATAATTCGAGATTTGCATAGATTTATTTCAAAAATATATTTGTCCTCTTTATTCCCTTTTTGTCTGTCAATTGGTTCTAAATTTAGCTGTCAAGAAGTGCCAGGAACGTAAAGACATAATTTTTTAGGGACCATGTCAATCGAAAAAAGTTTAAGAACGTTCTAGAACGATGAGGTTCTTAATTTATTAAAATCTACTTTGCAGGCAGACTTAGCAACAAATGATGATAAAAATATTAGTCACGCTGATGATGATCAGTCTCTCAGTAGTGATAGTGATGATTAGTGTTTAAATTAGATTTACATAGCTTTAGGATGCTAACTTCATTAACATGTGTAACGTAATAGACTATACCAATAGAACAGAGTATATAAATTCTTAATTTATTTTTTTTCATGACAAATGCTAAACATGAGTATTTTAAAGAAGTTGTTAAAGTAAAGCTATCTAATATTAGTTTTGAGAGTTTTTAAAATCGTTTACGTAAGAATAAACCTTCTCAAGTGTTATCGTCTATGCCTCCCTTTCGAGTTCATGGTCCCATATTGATCTGTGGCGTAGGAAGCTTTCATTAAGTTAAAGCTAATACCAATTAAAACATTTTATTTGGTTCGATTCAATTATAATAAATTGTCAACTTACTATGTTAAAAATACTATAAAATATTTTATAATAGAAAAATTCCATGTTTTTTCCAAAGTTTTTCTTTGTCTTTCTTTTTTTTCGCCATGATCTTTTTGAGCCAGAACGCTGATAAGTTAGTTTAGGTTTTAGACATTTATATAGAAGGAACTTTTATCCTATTTAGACGGAAATGTAATTATTTTTTCAATTACATACATAAAGTAGAACTCTAGGCGACACTTATGAAGTGTTTATTAATTAAGGGTTCAGGACGCGTCTATGACGACGCACTGTATTTCAGTTAATCAGAGTCAGTTCTTGTCAATTTAGGTGCCGACCTTCTTTCTGATTTCTAAAGCAAGAGTCAGTCTATGTCAGAGTTCTGTTTGTTACAGTTGAATTCAAATTCTTCTTTTATGGTGGTTTATGGGGCTTTACGTATACAGTAGGTTATTAAAGTTGAGGGAGTATCAAAGATATTTTATTTTCATTCTATGATTTATTTGGAGAGTAACTTACTTAACTTATTGTCAAGAGTTAAATTTATGTTTTATTTAATTTTTTTTGTTTTGCACTATGTTTGGGGATTTCGAGTAAATTCCGTAATTTTCTAGATTTAAATACGTTTTTTTGTTATTAGTTTTAAGTATTATTTTTGTACAGTAATTCCTTTACTCTTCTTAATAGATCTTTAAGTTGTTTTTAAAAACCAAATCTTTTATTTAAATAAACCACCTGCTAGTTAAAATAAATATATTCAAGAAGAAGATACCATCGTTGTTGCAGTTTGCTGTTGTTTGAGTTATAAGTGGCCGCTGAATTGGTGAGATAAGATGTTTAATTAAATTTATACTAAAAAATATATTTGATAAAATAAGTAAGTATCATAGTAAATTATAATTTACGTAAATTACAATTTATAATTTGCTTATCATATCTTAGTCAATTTCAGTATTGTGATAGGGTTGTCCACTATGTCTCAAATAAATTAATAAAATAATTAAATAGTTTTAAATATTATGCATGTAATAATTTTTTTATTAAATTTCTTAAGTTTATAAGAAATTCTTTTTTAAGAAACATCTTATACAGGATTTTAAACAGTCTAGAAAAATCGAAAATGTTTTGCAAAAAACTGTCAGAGATTTTTTTTGCAAAAAAAATTTTCTGAAAAAATGATTGGAATTGACCATTTCAAACTTTATCAACAGCCTGTATATAAGCATAAAGAAAAACAAAATATCGTTATTTCTTTCATATTATCTCTATATCTATTTTATATCAAAAATGTGATCAAAATTTGTAAAAAACAATTGAAATCTTAAGTAAGGATTT